>JAOXYA010000018.1:69779366-69795857 GCA_028565675.1 Sorex palustris
ACATCTCATTCTGATTGTTTTTTCCCTCACTATTCCATTATCAGGAAGTGTCTAAGGGATATGTACAATGTGGGTTGTTTTGAGTTATACATTTTGATGCTCTCTTTAAGTAAGAGGGAATATTGTGTATATGTTGTGTCCATTGTGAATATGGGTTAAAATTAAATTATTTCAGAAGGACTTTCTATGATGACATATTGAACCTTAAAATACTCGTGTGGTTGTTTGGGGTTTTTGTTTGTTTTAACAATGGAAGGTCTGCATTATACATGACTTTTCCAAGAACTTCAGCAGTTTCCTTTTGGAAATATATAAAGCACTTGATTATAGGAAAAGGGATTATGGTATCCATTGAGGCTGTGAATACTTAAAGGTTACTCTGATAAAGCCCGTGCATGGATCAGTAATTGTATGGTGACTTCTGTAGTCTTTGTCTGTCTTTTCTTTCGTTTGTGATTGTTTTCCCCCTGGAATACAGGAGCTGTTTAAGAGTGGGTATTTGCTTCTTTTAAGAGCGAGTGAAATTATCTCAGTCTATGAATCATTTCTATTCATCTGTCTCGTTTCATACATGATGTTTCATTCTGAATGCCTGCTTCGCACCACTTCATTGCAAGGACCTCATATGAAATGGGCTCCCTTCAGAAGGGGATCTTGCATGATCTTTTTATGTTTTATGTATTTCTACTAATATTTATCATACAGCTTATTAACCATGTCTGTCTGGAACAGGCTGCAAATGAAGTATGGATCTTAGGATTTATTTTACTGTTTCATTTCATTTTCCTTTGCTTTCTTATGCAGGTTGTCTCTGAAAATGCTAATTATCTTCGAACACCAAGAACTCTTGTGGAACAGAAGCAGAACCCTACTGTAGGTATGTAGTGTAAAGGAAGCGGCACTCCAGGCGGTCTGAAACTCAGCCATTTACATAAGATGTAAAATTGTTTGGTGGTAAAAGCACGGTTTTTGTTTAACATGTTAACTCAGAAATATGAAAAGTTGTATGACTCAAAATATTCAGTAAGGTTTTAGTTAAATGGATATGACCTGGCTTTAAATTGTATCTAAATTTATTCAATATTAAGTCATTTTTCCCAAACCATCTAAAGTAATAGCGTATTTTTATTGGTTCAGTACATTGAATAAAAGTGTAAAAGTTGTTAGAAGTTTCAACAATGTATGTCTTATGATCTTTAGACTTAGAACCATATGAGCTGTGTTGATAGCTGTGCACTTGAAGAGTTTGAGTTAATTACATACAGCATATGTCAATAGCTTTAGCATTTTTAAAGTCTTTTTTTCTTTATAGATTAAAAACTCTTCCATATTGATGTATTCTAGTACAATATATAACGATGCACCCTTTTTTAATCCTTACCCAGTGGTTGGTTTTGCGTGGCTGTAAACACTTTCACTACAGATTGAGCATCGTTTACATTTTTATTTGCTAGAAATGTGCTTTATTGGGATCTTACTAATTAAAACCTTAAATGGTTTCTGTATTGGAAATCTAAAGTGATTTAGGCTTCAGTGAAGTAAAAGGAATTGTTTTCACCAGATCTGCTCACAAGTAAGCTCTGATTTGCTTTATTTTATCGCAAATGATCATTTCTCAATTCAGTGGCACCATAAAGTTCTTATTGACAGATACATGTTCAGAGACTGATATGATGTGACTCGTGCTAGAAGTTTCTTCTGTGGTCTGCTCCGACAGCAGCCGGTCGAATCCCTTATCCAAAATGAGTATTTTACGGCAGTGTTTTTCCTCCTTGTAATATGTCTATGTCAAGTTACTGGGCATATTATTTTTCTTGAAGACACCATTTTGTCTGCGGGTACACATGCTAATTGGTGGTTGTGACTGTATTAACGTTGGCATTACGAGAGTGTTGTGAGCGTGTTGATGGCCCCGCCCGAGGTGGTTGGTAAGCGCCGGGTTGCTGCATGCTGCATGAGCCCCCCATGCCCTGGAGAATACCCGTTTTTGTATGTATTTTCTCTGACTCCATCAGGGCCTCACTGCGCGAGCCTGTTTAGCAGCTCAGTGCTCGGGGCTTCTTCAAGCGCACCTAACCTACAGGATTATGCTCGTGCACATCGTAAAAAGCTGACCGCTGCTGGCTGCATAGATGGTATGTGCACACATGCACGCACAGATGCATTCCTCCAGCCACGCACACACACATACACACCCAGGAGCACTGGGGCTATGCCACAAGCAGACCCACCCATGATCAAGTCAGGGGACACAACCCCTCCCCTGGGCTCTGTGCTTAAGGCGCTGCGTGACTCACAGTTTGGATCCACGTTTCAGCAGTTCCGTGGAGGCCAACTTGACTGCTTGGTCAAGGACCAGCGTGTTGAAATGTGACAGAACCGCATCCCATGTCTTCTTCCTTTAGATGATAGCTCGTGAATCAGGCTGCAAAGAACCCTTTCTCTGATCTCCTGCACTTTTTATTTAATCCTTACTTTGCTTCCTGGTATTAATTCAGATCAGGTGAACAGGATGTTTAAAATTGGGGGAAGGGGAAAAAGAATATTGGTGATAATTTTATAAGATTCAGAATGAGATGATCTTTTAGTGTCTCAGGTGAAGAAGAGCCTCTCAACATATTACTGTAACGAAGTTTTAAGATCCAGAGTATGTTCTGGGGCTAATGGAAGCTTATATTCTGTTTATGAAAGAGTGTAATCCTTTCGTTCAAGGTTAGCTTGGTTTAGCAATTTGTTTTTTTCATATGTCCCCAGACTTCTTTGAGTCAGTAAAGACATGGATTTACTAGAACTTTTGGTTCATCTTGCTTTTCTTTCTTTGGTATTATTTCATCACACACTTGCATTCTGCCATCCAGACATTTTACTTTCTTTAACCAGAATTTGGCTTATTATCTTCTTTCATTGTCCCTTCTGCATGTTCACATAATTCTAACCTCTTTTTATATTTGTTTTTCCCTTCTTTTGTAAGTGTCTCTTCCTTTGGTAGCTGTTAACGAATTTCAGGAACCTGTTTTTCTCTTTCTCAGAGGCCACACGCGGTTCTGCTGTTAAAAGGTTTTCTATCTCATTTGCTCGACACCCAACCAATGGTACGTTTTGCTTTTATTTTAAAAGATACTCCCCTGCTTCATACTTTATTATTTTTCTTTAATTTCAAAATGTGGGGTGTACAGTATCATGCATTCTCCACCCTTAATTTGCTTTGACATTCAATTCCAATTATTCACTACCAATTTTGAGGCTGTCTCAGTTTTTTCAACTATAATTCACACAATAACAACACCACTCATCGAACTTTTAAATGACCACAGCAATGATGCATTTTAATCCTAAAATAACATCGAAAAATGTCTAATCTCTCAAGTAATCAGTATACCCAAAATCTTAAGAAACATGTTAGTATTTTTAATTTTCTCTTAATTCTGAGTACCTTTAATTTTCTATCCTGATCCAATCCTGTGGTTGTTTATTGAGTTGTTTAAGAGAAATGTAGAGCCATATTTGTTAAATTGACAAGTGAAAGGCAATTTTGGAAAAGTTTTGGGAACCAGGCAATGTGGAATTCACCGTTTAATACCATTTATCCCTGGCTTTTCATCTAAAGCAAAATCTGGCTTTGTCTAGAGCATCCTGAGAACTTCATCCAGTGTCATTTTGTCCTAATGTAGGCTATTGGGCTTGCAGTGAACAAGCCCATTCCTTTTGGTACCACTCCCATTAAAACTGGACAACTTTTAACAGGAAGAAGTTTAAGCTAAAATCTACAAAGTCAATTTAAGTCACTTAAGTTTTGTAGCTTGAAATGGAAGATATTTTGTGACCATAATTGTTAAGCTGAATTTGGCACTTTTGTAGGGTTTTATTTTCCCCCAGTTTTTCTTAATTGAAGGAGGGTGAACTGCATTTTTGGTTATGCACTGCTTGTTTTTCAATAATTCAGGATTGACTAATTTAAAAAGAAAGCATACAGGTATTTGCTTTTCATTGAAGGAAGGGTAACTTACAACTCTGGGAGTAAAAATTTAGCTGCACATCATTACTCTTTGAAACCCTCAGGCCAGGTCTTTCAGGAATTTTTATGTAACTAAAGGCCCAAACACAAAATTTTAATTCTCCCCTTTATGTGTCCTTCTGCAGCAAAGCTAGATAATGCACCCTGACATCTCGAAGATGAAGTGAAAAGATCTCATCCTAAACAAATGAAAATTTAGCTTTGAAGTTTAATGTGCTTCTCTCTCCATTACAGATATTTTAATAAACGCAAGTTTTTTGAAGGAAGGGGTGGGGGGGCATGAATCATTATTTGATACAGCTTCAGGAGCAAAAGAACTGAGAACTATAAGAACCTCAGATGAAAAACCAAAAGTCACAATATTTCGGAGAGACATTTCAGGCGTAATACTATAGCTTTTGTGTAAAGATTATGTTTAGATGAGTACAAAACCTGGGTTGAAATTTTTTTAAGTTACTTGTTAAATTAGCACAGCGGGTAGGGCGGTTTGCCTTGCATGTGGCCAACCGGGCTGGCCCGGGTTCTATTCCTCCGCCCCTCTGGGAGAGTCCAGCAAGCTACCAAGAGTATCTCGCCCTCACGGCAAAGCCTGGCAAGCTCCCCGTGATGTGTTCGATATGCCAAACACAGTAACAAGTCTCATAATGGAGACATTACTTGGCCCGCTCAATTAAATCAATGAACAACGGGAGGACAGTGACAGTGTTAAATTTAATAGAAAGTGGAGTTGTTTTTATACTTCTTTGACTTAAGGTGATTTTCCCACACGTTTTGCAAATCAGTGCACATAGCACATTCCTTTCAACTTTAGAAATACTTATTTGTACTTCTCACAGTTTATATTATGTGTTTTTTAAATCCTGCATCATCTTAGCTGTCCTACCACTCATCATTTGATCGTTTTTGAGTTCTTTGGTTATGTTGTTTCCATCTTAACGCATACCATGCACTTACCCCTCCCTTCATCTCTAGTTCAAGGAACACAGTGAAACAAGTGTCTTCTGACAGTGCTTAACCTTAATTTCGGGCCCTCTGGCAGAACACCTACACCTCTAAAGGTGCTGGTCCATTTCTTCTGGGATTTCTGGGCTCCAGTGGTATGTTTTTGTTGCTTCTAAACAAGAGCAGGCTGGCTTTCCCAATTGCTGTACTGACCCTTCCCCTGTGTATTCCAGAAAGCATCTACTAAAGGTAACTGGGCAGAATGATGTCTATACGCACTGGGACTATATTGCATTTGCCTGTTGGAAAATTATAACAGACAAATGCAAGCAAGTGTACATTACACTAAACTCCCAAACATCTTGAGCAGAGGATGTTTTATGTCATTCGACAACAGGGTTTGGCTCACATGCATGAACCTTGTACTTTGAAAAACTGCAGTCGTTGTGCAAGATGAATTCCTTTAGTGCTTAGGTGCTTTAGCTGTTGTTCTGGTCAAATTATTTGGACTATTGGTTTTTCTTTTTAACCTTTCTTTAAAGCATTTGTCATGTTTTGTCATGCCTTGTTTGCTCCTGAAAATCAAACAGCACTTTTTATAAAGCATTTTGGGTTTGTTTTTTTTTTTGTAGACCAAATTCTCCATTTCACATTTTCCCATTCTAGCTGAGATTAGGTAGTACCTTGCTCAGTATTTCCCCCCAAATTAAACAGATCATTTTCCGGTCAGTGTTAAAAATGATTCATGCCTATTGAAGCATCAGATTTTGCAGTCCTTTTGAGTTTACTTTGGGGGGAGCGGGAGGGGTCTCCTCCAATCCAGTCCTGGGTCTCCCAGTGATTCTCAACCCAACATGCAGTTCTGTGCAAGGGCCGAGGACTTGGTGCTGCTCAGGCCTTGCCGTGTAGGGGATTGCAGGGCCATCCTAGTTGTGCTCAAACGTTTCCAGGTGCTCGGCTGGGATGCTCAGGGGACCATAGAGTGCTGGGGATGGAACTCAGGTCAGCCATATGTAAGGCATGTGCCTTAAGCCCATGCTTTTTCTTTGGCCTCTTTAGATTTAAATGACTTTTAATTAATAGTTAGACTTGAATAAAACCTTTGGATTTTTAAGAGTATGTTTCAAAAACGTGTTATTTGAATAGTATGTAGATGCAAATTTAAAAATCATTTATTTGCAGGACTGGAAAGATAATACAAGGTTAAGGCACTTCCTTGTGTTACGGGCAGCCAACCCAGATTCAATTCTCTAGACTGCATATGGTTCCCTGAGTACCTACTCAGTGAGCCCTAAGACAGGAGTCAGCCCTGAGCACTGGCAGATGTGACCCCTCTGCCTCCTCACCCTCAAGGCATTCAGTTGAATAAAGTTTTAATACATAGAAAATTTTTATAAAAATAAAAAACTATGTCAGGTTTCTTTAAAAAAAATCCTATGTATTAAGGTGCTTTTGTTTCACTGCTGGTCTTAATATGTATCTGCATGGTTTGTTATATGAAAGTTATTTCTGTGACATTGACTGCAGATAAAATATAATTTGTATTGCATCTTATTGGGGTAATTTGACTCAGCAAATTACAGCACTCCAATCATAATTCAGTCAAGGTATGTAAAGTCTGTTTTGGAACTTTAGTTCCAGCATCAACAAACAGTTCATCTTGAGTTGCTCTAGCTAATATTGTTGGCTTTGGCATGACTAGAGCCATATTTAAAATCACTTTTTTCAAGTAGTGATATAGTTGCTCTTCACCCGTTAGCCATTAGCAATCTTGTATCAGACGTACATATTGTCATCAGCTTATTCACCCACCATACAGGCCTGACTTTATAAAGCAGAATCTGAAGAAGAGTGACGTTGTGTGCATGCTGTGCTATGTGATTATATTTGAGATGAAATTTTTGTCCCATCCTGTTCCAACCTCATACTGTTATGTGACAGTGGTGTCATGACTTCAGAATTGTGTGTGTTTGTATGTGCTGAGTTGAAAGTTAAATTGTGGCTATAAGCAGTGGTTTTCTTCCTTTCTAAATTAAGGGCTTTTTATTGTCCAATTGTTTTGTATTTCTTTCATCTTTGTCCTCTTCTTTTTCCAGGTTTTGAATTATATTCCATGGTACCGTCTATTTGCCCTCTGGAAACTCTTCACAATGCCCTGTCCTTAAAGCAGGTGGATGAATTTCTTGCTTCTATTGCCTGTCCATCAAATGAAGTTCTACAGAAGACTCCTGAAATTTGTAGGAAAATTTACCTTCCTTAATATTATTGTTGTTGCTATATTATTCATTGTTATTTTCATGAGTAATTATGATTTCAAAAACATGCATGTTAAAACAAATGAAGTTGTAGAAGTGCATAAAAATGTTGAGACCAAGGGATATAAAGAATTCTTGAGGATTCTTTACTGTCCCACTTGTATTAACTCCTTCCCCAAATCTTTGGTGTTATGAAAAAGAAAAAAGGTAGGACTCGTCAGTAGGAGTCAAATAGCATAATGATATAGGAAAGTATCTTCTAATTTCTTTTTTAATTGAAGTATCACTGATTTACAAGAGGTAATGTGTCTGTTTTAGGGGTACATTGTTACCACGTAACTTCCCCCTACCTACCACCAAAGTACCACTTCTCCACCATCACTCTCAGCTGAACCTTACAAACCCATTGCCCTTTCCTCGGCAATTTCACTTTTGTGGTTAGAGTCTAAGGATTTTTATTCATTGAAGAAATCTTTTTAAAAAAAAAAAAGAAAAGAAAGAAACTTGTAATTGAATATTCATTAGACCAGTACAGTTTTTGAGTTTCAGTCATACAATGATCTAGCACCCATCTCTCCACCAGTGTCTCTTTCTCACCACCAATATTCCCTGTTTTCCTCCCATCATCCCCTAAACCCCCACCTCTATCCCCTTACCTAGTCTGCCTCTATGGCAGACACTTTTCTTCTTTCTCTCTCTCATTTTGTGCATTATGGTTTGCAATACAGCTATTAAGAGGTCATTGTGTTTATAAAGTGTATTCAGTATTTTTATCCAGAAGGTCTGACTGGAGTAGCTTTTTTAACCGGGTGGCAGCTTTGGGGTGTGGACATGACTGCGCAGGCTTCCAGAAGTACAGGAAAGTGGGAGGAGGTAGCCCATTCCAACCTGGAGATTTCAGTCACAAACCTCTCATACCTGAGTTTTGAACAGGTTAATATCTCAGTGAGGTCTGTCCCGAGACAGGGCATGTTAGTGATTTTAGGTTGTGGAAGCAAGCTGCTACTGAGGGCTCTGCTTGGATGGGCACCAGGCAAATCCCCCCCACCCCCCCAGTTTACCCCCATACTGAGACAGTGGAGTCTGTCCATTTGGGTACATGGTGGAGATTTTGGATTGTGGGAGTAAGTGGCTTCCCAGGGACTCTGCTAGGGCGGGCATCAGGCTGACCTAACCCTCTCCGATTTACCCCCATCTGTTCAGCCTTGCATGGGTCCAAGATTAACTGCAGCTTTTAATCTCTTTTGAGATTTATCTATGGGTCTCTGAAATAAGACCAATGAATAAGCTTGTATAGCTGAGCCAGAGATGGTTTGTGGGCATAGCTTCCACATACATAACTTTTTGCCATTAAATTTCTCAGGAAACTTGATCCCAAGATTTTGGGGTTGACCAGGCACAACAATAATTTAGAGTATCAGTAGCAAATAAACAATTGCAGTTCTTCTGCAAGGAAAGTTATTGGTACACACAGATTTTTCAAATTTTACTTTTTGAGAAATAACTTTTGGTGCCATATTTGAGCAGTAGCACAGTGGTAGTGCGTTTGCCTTGCACGCAGCCAACATCGCTGACCCGAGTTCGATTCGTCTGCCCCTCTCGTAGAGCCCGGCAAGCTACCGAGAGTATTGAGCCCGCACGGCAAAGCCTGGCAAGCTCCCCGTGACGTATTCGATATGCCAAACACAGTAACATCAAGTCTCACGATGGAGATGTTACTGGGCCCACTCGAGCAAATCGATGAACAATGGGAGGACTGTGACTGTGATTTGAACATGTAGTCTTGTTCCAAGGGAGAAATGGAACTTAAGATGGTGTTCATACCATCTTAAGTGTCAGATCAGAAAGTCCTGTGTTAGAAGTCAACAGATCCTTGGTTTTCAACTCTGTTGAATCCTTTAGCACCTTGGAATTTCTACTTTGGCAAGTGATTGTTTTAAGAGAGAGTTTTCAGATCAAAGTTAAGAATTTTCCAAACCCTACTAAAAGTAGGAAAGACGCAAACTTCCTGTGCATGCTGTTCTCCTTTCTGTAAGAAAGCAGTGAATATGTTTCTTGTGGGAATGAAAGTAAGGGTCTTAGAGTGAAAGTCTTTTTCTTGTTTTGCTCTTTTCTTGTTTACTCTCTTCCCTTAGTTAGCCTTCACATTGTTTCATTCTGGAGCTTCCTGGAACTTTCTAGTCACATGTCTTTTTTGCACAAGGTTTTCTGCATTTCTTTAGAATAGTGGCCATTTGCTATTCTTCCCCTTCTGGTAGTAAATATAAGTTTCTAATAATTAATAGGAGTGGGAGTGGTATTTTGGTGTGACTCTTCTAAAATTAGGCCCTTTGGAAACTGCTTGAGGAAGCAGGCTTAAATTTCAGAATTTGCATGTGAATGTGGGTCATTATGTGAGTTGTTAATACATCATATGATCCTGAATCTCCCAGCTAAAAATCTAAGTCATAGAAATAAAGGATGTTTAACTTACATTCTATTCTCTACTGATGACATTGAGAGTTTTGGGCTAGTAAGATAGCTCAGAAAATGAAACACCCATAAAGCATCCAATACACTTTGAGGTATAGCCCCATGAACCCCCAAGCATTGCTGGGAGCGCCTAAAATAAATTTTTAAAAAATAGTTCTATGAGGCCAGAGAGATAGTACAGCGTGGAGATCATTGTCTTGCATGCAGCTGAGCCCAGTTCAATCCCCAACATCCCAGATAGTCCCCTGAGCACCACCAGGAGTAATTTCTGACTACAGAGCCAGCAATAACCCCTGAGCATAGCCCGGTACCACCCAAAAAAAGAAAAAAAAGTAGTTCTTGCTGGCCCTCTTGTATGTGCTGTTTCATTGCTTGTCTAAGTAAGGAATTTGAAATCTTAAGTTGAAGGTTTTTTTTTTTTTAATTGAAATCACTGTGAGATACACAGTTACAAAGTTGTCCGTGATTGGGTTTCAGTCATAGGATGTTCCAATAACCATCCCTTTATTAGTGTCAGTTTTATACCACCAGTGACCCCAGTTTCCCTTGCACTTTGCACCACCATCCCCATGCCCCACCAGTGTGCTCAGTGTGCACGCTCTCTCTCTCTCTCTCTCTCTCTCTCTCTCTCTCTCTCAATCTCTCAATCTCTCTCAATTTTTTCTCTGGGCATTATGGTTTGCAATATAGGCACTGCCAGGAAGATTCTTATTAGTTACAAAAGAGCTTAGGGTACATCTCAGTGCTATTCAGAGTTTATCAGCTTTGCAGTGAATGACTTAAAGGTAATAATAATGGCAGACATGCCATCTGTTTGTTTTGAAAAAGAGAGAATCGTGATGGAATATTAGCCTTTCCAAAAATTATTTATTTGTGATCTTTAAAGCTTGATGCAATGATGCTTCTACTTCATGGTTTTATGTTTAATGAATTCGCCAGCATGTTTGTATTGGGGTATAACAGTGAAGCGAAGGATATACCATTGTTTTCTATGTACTGATTAACTTTTCTCTGTTGCGTGACTATAGGCTGTACCCTAGTTCTTTCATTGTTACTACTACTAAGCTTGCTGTTTCCTACTAAGGGAAGTGTATGTGGGAAAAAAATAGTTAAGGGCAAAAACTTAGACTTTGTTGGGGAAATTGTCTAGTTAGTGGTCCAGCAAAATTAAAACTCAAGTGTATTGTGCCCTCTAAATCTTGAAATAGGGCACCAACTATGTCAAAGGCATCTGAATCCTGTTTCTATACTGTAAATGCAGAATGAATACTTAGTAGTCACATAATATTGATTCTCTAATTATTAAGGAAATAATGTTATAGACTTAAACAGATTTTTATAGTGTTTATAGGAATGGAGAAAACATTGTATATCCTCTGCATTCATCCCCTAGGACAAAATGAATTTTGTAGTAACTAGTAAATAGCTTAAATTGATGGGCTGATTTAAATTTCGGGAGAAACCCTGTATAATACTCATTAGGAGGTTAGTGGAGGAAGTTAACAGAGTAGACTAAAGAGAATGGGAACTGGAGAAAACTATCTACTTGCAGTGGTGCTACTTTATATGATGTTTTAGGTACTTTTTTTACCACCTGTTATTTCATTAGACTCCTTTGAGCCTCTGCCATGGCATTTACATTCATTTAGAGTGCTTACAACCACGGATGTATGTGTACATTTGCCATAGTTGGTCCACATCTGATTTTTCAGAGACACACTCTTTATTGCTAATTAGATCCTGTCATCAATTGTAAGAGTGGGCCTATATCTTTTTTTTAATCTCCTATTTTTCTTTGTTTCGGAACCCAGAAGTTCAAGTCAGTAGCTCCTCCTCTCTGGCAAGCCTCCCCCTATTCTACTGAAGAATTCTCTCTGCTGGGGACAGAGGGATAGTACGGGGGTTAAGGCACTTGTTTTGTGTCCTGCCCATCCTAGTTCAGTCCCAGGCTCCAAGTGTGGTCCACTAAGCAACACCAGGGGGTTACCACTGAGCACTGCTGAGTATGACCCAAGAACCAAGAAAGAAATTATCACTACTTTTTCTTTCCACCTCACAATCTCCTTATCTTGATTTGAAAGAGAAGAAAATTGTTAAAATTTCCCTCAACAAACTAAGCTTACAGTTGTGCTAGTTGAGCGTACTGTGCTACTGTTTTCTGTTGTTGTTGAGTTTAGTTGACTTCTATGTTACTTGCCCATCTAATTCAGTGTGGTCCTACTGGCATGTCATTACTGACGAGTCTTCACATAAAAATTGATTTTTAGAACTTAACGGTTTTAATATTGGAGCTTTGCTGTCTAATCAGCTTCAACTCTAGAATTGTATCAACAGTTGTGGCTTTTGTCTATGTTGAATGAATTAATTAAATTTTTCCCTCATGAAGATCTGTCTCTTCAGAAATACTTAAAGAAGCACAGTCTGGCTGATGTAGTTCATTGGTAATCTGGTTACTCTATCATTAAGCTGAGAGTTTAGGCGGCCATGTGTTTGTAGATCATCCCTGAATCTCCAGTGGACTTGGCTTTTCTGAGAAGAGCAGTTCAACTCTCTTTGGTCTTCTGTTCCTATGTAGTAGCCAGCAGCTCTCTGCTCTTGCTTAAGAGTCGGTGCCACAGCAGGATGAAATAGTCGTTCTCCTTTTTCTCATTAGTCTTCCTTCAGTAAATGGTATTTCTGCTCACTGTTCGTACCATGGAAAGAACATGGGTGGGGCTAAGACACGGGGGTCACTTTTTAGAGTCAGAATGGCTTTTCAGTTTGCTCTACGACCCTTACTGGTCTGTTCTCTCCTACTTATGTTTACTCATAGGGCTGCTAACTAACAAGTCTTCTAAATGTAAAGCTAGAATTGGCAGGAAATTACTAAATTACCACATCTGTTTATTTTTTTTTTCAGCCTCTCCAGCGTCACGTATCAGTCCAGTAATGCGGAGGAAGGTCTCTTTAAATACATACACACCTGCAAAGGTCCTTCCAACTCCGTCCAGCACATTAAAGGGCCCTAAGGCAAGCAGCAAACCAGGTTAGGAATCTGTGTGAGTTTGTGAGAGTAGTAATGCTAGCTGGCTCTTTAAATGGAAAGTCTCTGTTTTCAATAAGATCATTATACTTCTTGGAGTGTAAGGAGTGATCCTAGTGGGGTTTCTGTTACTTTCGCCTCTTAATATATTTGTGGGTGGGTTTTTTGTTTGTTTTTCCATTTTTCCCTGTCACTTGTCTTTCTCTTCTGCCCTCATCTGTTAATAAACTACATGTCATTCTCATGGCTCTTTCCTAACTCATCCATAGGTGGTTTAGCCAGTGCATTAGTTTAGTACTTTCATCTGAAGAATTTTTTTTCCTCTTTGTAGATTTTTACTCTCTTCATTCTCAGTCCCATGAACAGACTGAATTTAAGTTTCTCATCTACTTTCTTCCCTTTAGCTTCTACACATAATTTCTCATCTCGCTGATTGTGCCTTAGATGTTTTCTTATCCTGATTTCCAAGGACATTCATTACTTTGTCTTGGTGTTATTTACATTTTTATTCTATTCTTCATGTTTGGTGGTTCCTACTTTTTTATCAGCTGTATTCATATTTTCCTACCCCATATATTTTTTCAGTAGAGAATCCCATACAGCCATGGCTTTTCTATATTTGTAATATCTTTATTCTTTTTGTTACTTTGTTTTATCTTTGGCTTATGTCCAAAGGTGCTCAGGCTTACTTCTGACTCTGTGCTCAGAAATCAAACCGGGCTCAGCAGTGTGCAAGGCAAGCGCCAACCCACTCACCATACTGTCACCCTGGCCCCTGAAATGTCCATTTTCCTACTTTCAATACTGTCATTCTCTTTGCTAAGTTTCTGCTTGAGAGCCAGAGAGATCTAGATTAAAATCTCTATTATTTATTAGCTGTTTCACCTTGGACAAGTTACTTAACCTCTAGTAATAGATTCAGATTCATACAAGCCAGTGATGAATGTAATGACATATAGAAAGTAGTGGCTATGTCTTGTAAACTCCCCCTGAATGTTAACTTGTTTTTCACACTGCAGCCTGGTTTCCTCTCTTCTCCCCCCACAGAAATTCCCATAACAGTCATGTCATTGTTTTTTGTTCTAAAGTGTTCCCTTCTCACTTTCCAGTCTTCAAATCTGCACCCACCTTCATTGATGATACACAATCATCAAAACTCCAGTGACACTGTCTGCATAATGGAAAAAGTATCTTAAATATTAAGTCATGGTGTGTTACATATGCAATTCAAATAATGACATACTGAATTAAAAATAACATGTATTGACTTAAAAAATATTCAGGGTAGAAGGGAGATGCTGGGGTCACAAATGGCAGTTCTTGGAGGCTGTTGCTGACTCTGCTCAGGAATGACCCCTGGAGTTGCTCATGAGACTGTTTGCAGTAGCTGTTGCATGTAAGGCTGACTTCCCGCAGCGCCTCTCTTGTAAATAGTCATCTGTCCTGCAGAGCTCTTTGTGTTCTTGAGGCCAGGGCAGGGTCTCCCACACAGGGCTTGTGCAGTGCAAGTTCAGGCCTGAGAGCTGGGGATGGTGCAGGCCCTATGACGCTGAGATGTTCCGGGGACCAGAACTCACTCTTTCTCTATCTCCCTTCCTCTCTTCTTCCTTCCCTCTCTCCCTTCTCTCTCTCTCTTTCTCTCTCTCTCTCTCTCCCCCTCCCACCGCCCGCCTGCCTGCCTGCCTGCCTGCCTGCCTGCCTGCCTGCCTTCCTTCCTTCCTTCCTTCCTTCCTTCCTTCCTTCCTTCCTTCCTTCCTGGAGTGGGTGTACACCCATAAGGGTCCAGAGTTAACTCCTGGCTCTGTGCCCAGGGATCACTCCTGGTGGAGATTGGAGGACCATATGGTATGCCAGAGATTAAACCCATGTCAGCTACATGCGAGGCAAATTTCCTTCCTATTGTGTTATTGCTCTGTAGGCAGGGACCTATTCAGTCATCATTTCTTTAAATTATTTCATTATTTCTCTTATTGCTGTCTCCTAAATAAGGGCTTCAGTGATATGTATTACACATGCACTAGGATGCTTGTGCTGTTCAGTAGCTTATTTGTGCACTGTTATTTTTTCTCCTTTTGTTTTCCATCTGTAGTTTCTGTTTCTCTGCTTTTAAATTCACTTTTTTTTTTCAATTTCCCTGACACTAATTCCAGCTAATATGGTTTTCACTTCACACTTTGTAGATTTTTATCTCTAGAAATTTAATGTATTCTTTTTATGATGGGGGTGGGAGGATTGGACCACATCTGGTTGTACTCTGGGCATTCTTCTGGCTCTGTGCTCAGGGATCACTCCTGCCGGTGCTCAGGGCACCATATTGTGATCCTAGGGATTGAACCTTTGTTGGTGGCACGCAAGGCAAGCCACTTACCCTCTTTACTCTCTTTTCAGCCTCTAAAATGTGATGTATTCTTACATATTCATGAGTCTACATTAAATCTTGGCAGTTTGCCCTTGCCCGCTGATTCAATGTATGTCTTAATTTTGTATCAGAATTTATGTTCATTATTGATTATATTTTTTTTGCTTCTTTCAAAACCTAGCAACTTTTGTTTGGATACTTGACATTGGTGATGTTATCTTCTTGGATAATGTTATGTATTTATTTACTGTAAATGTACTTGGGCTTGCTTTGGAATATGGCTAAATTATAGTGGGACACAGTTAACTTTTCTGTGCCTTCTTTTTAAGTGATGTTTGGTGGTCTAGAGAGGTGCTCATTCTAGGGCTAATTATTCCCTTCTACAGAGGCAGGGAGGATCTGCATGAGCATGTGTTGGATACAAGTACTATTGTTGCCTTCTCTGAATACTGTCTAATGTTATTTATAATTCTTTCTGATATTTTCCCCAACAGGTTTGTTGATTACATATGCAAATTAGCATTCAGCTTAATATTCAAGGGTTACTCTGCAGATTTATGGAGTTCTTTGTATCTCCAAACTTGAGCTGCCTTCATTTTTCATCTCAGTTCTGTATGTTTAACTACCTGAGTTGAGAATGAGCTCTACTAGGCTCTTTCTGGGCTCAGCTCTCTGTGTCTTGACTAGGAAATCTCTTTAAGGCAATTTAGATAGGACAGTCATGGGTTTACATCACATGCTTCCTGACGTCCTGTCTCCTGAAGATCATTATTTCATCAATTTTTGTCTGGTTTCTTTGTTTTTTTTTCTTTTATCTTTATTCTCTCCCCCAACTGATTATCTCTGGCAAAAGGATAAGTTTGTCTGTTTCCTATTACTTCATCTTGACCAGACTTGGAATTTTTAACAAATTCTTAATCTATTCAGTAGGTTTTTAAGTGGGATTGAGAGTCTTAATTTCTAAAATTTTCAGATGATACTGATGATTCTGAAAAAAGAGTATTTTGTGTTAGCTTCTATTCCATAAAAACATAAGTTGAAGACCAGAGGGATAGTGTCTACTTGTGCACAGTGGACAGCTCTGATCTCTGGCACTGCAAATGGTCCCTCAAGTACTGCCAAGAGGCATCCCTGAGCATCAAACTTAGAATAAGCTCTGAGCACTGAGCACTGCTGGATATGGCTCCCTCTCCACAACTAATGTGACTCAAAATAAACGTAAAATTTTGGTGTTCGAATTGAAAAAATAAAAAACATAAAATGAGTTTAAATCATACATTTTAACTTGGTTTACCCAGAGTGTTTTCTTAGGATATGATCAGTATGCAAATACTGGTGATATAGCTTCTTTCATTTTTATTTTACTGCCATGAAATTTGTTTAAGTTAGAGTTATATTGATCTAAATAGCGATAGCACAGCAGTAG
>JAOXYA010000018.1:69796825-69809463 GCA_028565675.1 Sorex palustris
TTAATGTACTTACTGCTATGGTCGGTTAGATCCACTACTTTTATTTTCTGCTATTATCATCGTTTTTCTTTTCCTGTCTTATATTCAATCAATTTTTGAATTTTATTTTAATTTTTCTGTTGGCTTTTAGTGAAATATTTGCATTATATTCATGCTGGTGGCTCTGTATTCTCAGTTTACTTAGGATCCACTGAAATTAAAATGTAGAAACTTTGCAGCTTTGGGAATTCTTTTGCCTTCTCCCTTTTCATTAGTTATTCATGTGTGGAAACACAATTTCCAAAGTATGTTATGAAGGCTACAAATTATGATGTGATGTTGGTGTTAAGTAGCCATATGTATTTAAAGAGAGTAAGAGAAGATTAAAAAAAAAACCTTAGACTTATTACATATTTGTCATTTTCCACATTCATTACTTCATCAAGTCATTGTTTCAGTCTGGTTCCATTTGTACTGAACTTGAATATGTTAGCATTTCTTCTATTGCAGGTCTACTGTAGTTGAGAAGTTCTCATTTCGCCTTTGTTCTTATTAGGTAATTTTGCTAGATGGAAGTCAGAATTCTTTTTTCTTTATTCAATTCAAAAATATTCTACAGCCTTCTGGTTTCCTGTTGTTTCGGTTAAGAATTCTGAGTCAATCTAAATTTTTGTTCCTGTTATTGCCATACGGTAATGGATTTTTCCTTCCTTCTTTGCTTTGGGACCATGCTCTGCTCTCAGCTCAGTGTTTTGGTCTCTCCTCGCAGTGCCCAGGAGACCCTGTGCTGCCAAGGCTCGGCCCTGCACCCCTGAATGGCAGACACCCCTTTGAGCTGTTGCTTAGGCCAAATTTAAATTTATTACATGGAAACATTTGCTTTTCTCGTTTGTTTCTCAACAATTTTCTACTGACATTTTTTTTTTAACAATCATACTGATTTTGCTAGTATCAATTCTGTTGTTAAGTGCATTCAGTGTATTTGATTTCAGTTTCAGGAATTTGTTTTGTTTCTGCTTACAGCTCTTTTTTTCTTTTAAGATATTTTCTCATTTTTGTTATAAAACATTTTCCTTAGTTCTAGAGCACAGTTAAAATAGTTTTGTTGAAACTTATTATTCTAGCCCACCTCAAGACTGTCAATTTCTGTTCCCTCCCAAGAAGAAAAATGTTTCCATTTCCTAAGTTGTGTAGTAGTTGTGGGTCATATCTTATATACTGCACAGGAGAAAATCCAGAACCTGTTATTTCTGTTATGGTTCAAGAAATTTTGGGTTGTTTGGGTTCTATTAAAGCAGAATTAAACATGGCTGATTTGGACAGCACGACTGGAGACAGTACCGGAGAGAGTACTGGCCTTGCACATGGTCAACTGCAGTTAGATCCCCCGCCCCACATAGGGTACCCAGAGCACCTCTGAGTGTAGCCCAGAACCTCCCCTCTCTCACCCCCATACCCCGGAAGGGGAAAAAAAACAAGATTTCAAGACCATTCCTTAAAGTGATAGCAGCTTGAGAATCCCTCTCTTCTTTTAACCTTAGCTGGACTCTTGTAACTTACTCTGCTCATGCCATATAATGCCATAAATTTAATCACGATTTATCAACCCCCAGATGGATCTCTCTAAGATTTCCTGCCTAACTTTCCGCAAATTATAGTTGCCCCAACATTTTGTCTTCTGATTCTTTATGCTGCTAAGGATGAGTTTTTAATGTTAAAATTTTAACCATTCCACATGGTGCAGACTGTATCCTAACCTTAGGCCAAATGGTTTTTAACAGGGCTGGGGGCTGGGGTATGGGAGGGACCCATCAATTCTACTCTTCTGCTTTGATTGTTTTGTAGTTTATGCCAGCATTTATGCATTCTTCAGTGTTTTGACATAGTTTATTATATTTTTATCATTATCAAAGGGACTTGTTCTGTCAGGCTCTTTCCTCCCTGCCAGAGTGTAATTTTGCCTAAAATTGCTTTCCAGTAGTTTGTTAGAACTTGATATTAGGTTACAAAGGCTGATTTATTTTATTTCTTTTTTTATTTTTTATTTATTTATTTTGCTTTTTTTGGGTCACACCCAGCGATGCTCAGGGGATTGCTCCTGACTCTGCACTCAGGAATGACTCCTGGTGGTGCTCGGGAGACCATATGGGATGCCGGGAATTGAACCCAGGTTGGCCACGTTCAAGGCAAACACCCTACCCACTGTACTATCATTCCGGCTCCAGGGCTAGTTTCTTAACTGAAGAATATTTCTGGATAATTAGAAGATGAGAAATATAAGACAAAATAGATTTTATAGGGGCGAAATGATGTGTTCATATTCAAGCATGCTTATATTCTATGTTAGTTAGCAGTATAGATATTCCCAATAGGATAATCTAGAATATATAAAAAGGGAAGAGGCCTGGGATATTGTAACCACAACCTTCAATTATAGGAGTTAAAAGAAATTTGTTTAATGAACAAAGCCCACTAGCATCCCTTTTTTGAATCAGTGTTGAACTCTAGAAAGCAAAGGGTTAAAAATGCTGTATTGTATGTTTACATTGTTTTGTGTATGCCATAGTTATAAAAAAAAAGTGAATTCCGCACACAAAAGTCTGCCAAATTTTGTCATTCAGCATTGTTACTGGAATGTGGATTGCTGGTGAGAAATCTCAGCTGTGTTTCTTTTTTCGATAGCTACCAGTGGACCTTCCAATACAGTTATTCCTAATACCTCAGCTCGGAAAAAAAGTTCAACTAGCAAAGCAGAAGTGCATGAACACAAAAAGACAACTGTGAAAAAGAAGTGACGTCTTAATAGAAGATGAAACTCCTTATGCCTACATAAAGCTCACACTCAATAGAAAAAGACATGTAATAAACCTTAATTGCAAACTACCAATGCAAGCAATTCGTTTCTCCCTGTGTACATCTCTGTATTCATCAAAGGTGTGTTAACTCTAGAGAATTCTTTTTAGATATAGAAACTTTATCTCACAGTCTGGAAATATGTAAAACAGTGTTTACTATAAGCATTTTATGAAGAGCAAAATATGTGGTGTTAACGATCTGTCGTTCTAAACCCGTTTACCATGTGCCTGTAATAAAGACAAATAATAAGGCCACTTAGCCTATGTTAGTGTCTCACCAGTAATGCTATTTACTGGAGGATGTGTGAGGTGGCCTTTGGAAACTTCCATTTTTACAGGATTTCATCTTGGGTATAAAAATCTGTAGGTCAAGTTAAAATTGGATGGCCAGGATTTGTATTGAGAACTTCTGTTGAAATCTATTTCCAAAGATATCTCATTGACCATTTAGATTATAAACTTTGTCTCCCTGGTTGTTATATATATGCTGCAATATTTAATAACTGGAATATTAGCATATGGTTTATTTTTTTGATCTGTCTCTTTTGAAATTTTTGATTTTGTGTTATTTAAAATATTGCCTATACAAGTGGGTTACTGTATCTTTATGCACATAAATTTGTATATTAATTTGTAGAAAATACTTTTTGAAATATATTTCCTTATAAGGTGCTTTGGTTCATCAGGAAAATTGCTTCATTTATTAGTAAAAAAGATAACTTTTAGAGTTTCTTTTTTAAGAGCTATAGTTGACAGGTTTGTAAGTGTTGCACACTTCTTTTCGGAGTTGTTTTTAGATCTGAGGAACTCGGTTCACAAGAGGAAATCATCAATGTGAGAAGAATATTTGAATTCTATAATTAGTAGATACTGTGTTTAGCATCTGTTTTTGCTGTTTCCATTCATACATGTACTCAGTTGTATCAGTTGATCTCACTTAGAAGGCTTAAAAGTTTGGCATTTGAAATAAATGCATGTTCCAAGAAATTGATTTTGAAAGAAAACTGAGATCATGTTATGATTTCATCTGTGATGTGAAAGATATTTATTTTTTTGGTGCTTTTCCCCCCAATACACAAATAATTATGAACCACGTGAAATGACTTAAACTGAAAACCAAACTGTTCAAACTCTTAAGAATTCTGTGCAATGCCGGTGAGAAATTTAAATTGCTAAAGATTTAGCTTAAAGCATATGTTTAGAAAAATTAGTTAATTCTCATAGGACTATAATTATTAAAGTTCTTCAGGAGCCTCTCCTAATAACAAATTATATCTAAACTAACTTTGATAAACATGTTAAATGTTAGTTTTAATAGATACTAGATGTAAAAGTCGCAACTAAATAGTTGCAGAGCTATACAAACTTCACAGGAATGTAAGTGTATATGGAGATATTTTTTGTTAGCAGTTGAATGTACCTAAGCTTTCTTGTGTGTGAGAATGTCAATGGTTCATTGTAGGACTAAGGAAACTATTTGTATTTTTTAAGTGAAACTGAATTAAAATATTTTATTTCCAGACTCAGTGACTTAAATGGTAAATGTTTTTATTCCTATTCTTTATCTCTTTTAGCTGCCAAAATAAAGATAATTGTTCATTTTATTAAAAAGTGAGAATTTTCTTACTTCATTCTGTTAGCAAAAGGCTGAAAAATCAGCTTGTTTTTCAAGCCCATGTTCTCCCTTGGACTCTTACCTTGGTTGCTTGTCTCCACTCTGGAGATGCCTGTTTTTTGTTGTTGTTTTTTTATATATATATTTTTGTTATTTTATCAAGTTTACAATGTTTGATTGCATTTAATATTCAAAACCAATCCCACCATCATTACACCTTCCCACCACCATATTTCTGGTGTTTCCATCCCGAACCCCAATCCCTGCCCCAAAGCCCGAATTAATACATTATTTCCCTATAAGATTGGTTGCCTATGCTTTGAAATCCATCATATGTGGTGTGGTACTCTTGGAGTATAGGTAGAGTGTGTCCTAGGATGTGTCTCGAGGTCCAAGAAAATGTTTACTTGTCGGTGGGGCTCACTCCTGGGTGGGGCTCGACCCAAGTATTTGGAGAGAGCGGCCCTGGGCATGGCAGTGGTTGAGTTCTGGAGGTTTTTGGCTGCCAGGGCTGGGTCCCTTGGGGCAGGGAGGAGTCTCACCCAGAGTCTCACCCATCCTCCTCTGGGGTGCCCTAAGTGAAATAGCCTGGCGTGGGTCTGGCAGCATGGTTATGGTGAGCATCATGTTGTTCCCTTCCGGGAGAGGACATGTGATCTGAATGGTTGTCCATGATGAGATTATTCGATGCCAACCAGGGGTGGAAGCCTTTTTTTTTTTCTTGAATGTGTACTTCTCCCTTTCGTCCCCCTCACATCTTTCCTTTTTTCGCGGGAGGGCGGAGGAGGCAAGATGTGATGCGGCAATGCTCATGGGTTGTTCCTGGCTCTGCACTCAGGAATCAATACTGGCAGTGCTCGGGACCATATCAGTTGCTCAGGATCAAACCCAGGTCAGTCGCATGCAAGACAAGCACCTTATCCATACTACTATTGCTTTGGTCCTAACCCTCCACATCTTTCTAAAATTGTAATGAAAACTTTTTTGTTCACTAAATACAAAGCTGAAAGATGGTATTTTCAAAAATCCATTCATTTCCTGATTCATTCCTGGAACCAGTCATGGCTCTAATCCTTGCAGAGCTGGAACTGCTTGTGTCCACATGGTGCTTACGGGTTGTGCTCATTTCTGAAGACACTCGGGCCAGCACTGTGGGCTTATAGCCCAGTGCACCAGGATGACACAGCAGAGCTGAGTGGTGGGTTAGGGGTCCATACATATCTTTTTTTTAAGTAAAATATTTCTCTATTCCTCCCTACCCCAGTGAGACCCGGAGTCGCTGCCCTCTGGCTACTCAACAAGTGGCTCAAACCATGATCCCGGAGACTTAGAAACAAACCTCACAACTCAGCAGCTGTTGGCAGACATCCATCCAGATTTAATCATTAAGATTTCAGTATTCCAAATAGTATACTGCAGCCACGCAACATTGTATACTATTCTTTATCAGGAATAGGAAACAAATTGTCTAATGTTGCCTTTTCAGCAGATGTGAGTGTTGGGGTAAAATCCCAAATAATAATGGTGGATCTGGTTGAAATATTGAATGTAATCAAAGTAGAGAGAGAGTGATGTGGAAACCATCTGCCATACAGGTGGGGGAAGGAGTGGGACGGGGGTGTCTTGGGGTTTTTGGTGGTAGGAAATGTGCACTGGTGAAGGGATGGGTATTTCATCATTGTATGACTGAGACTTAAACCGAAAGCTTTGTAACTGCTCTCACGGTGACTCAATAAATAGATTTATTAAAAAATTATATATATATTTCTCTATTTTTGTTTGATTTTTGGCCGCACCTGGAATTCTCGTGTCATTCCTGGCTCTGCACTCATAAATCACTCCTGGCAGTGCTCGAGAGACCATATGGGATGCTGGGGATCCAACCCCAGCGCACCACATATGCAAGGCAAGTGCCCTAACTTGCTGGACTATCACTTCAGCCCAATTTTTCTATTTTATATAAATGGCACAAGTACTGCTTTAATGATGGATTTGTCCTCTATTTCAAAACTGCATTGGTAAGGCTGTTTTCTCAGTCTAGGCACTTTATTTTAATAGAGGAACATCGATTTACAACACCTTGCATTAGGGGTACAATCTCCAGGTGCTGCAAGTGTTATCACCCTAATGCCAATATCCCTCCCCCATTATCCACTGGACCCCTCTGCCTGTTAGATCCTCACCCCAACCCTCTAGCCAGGACTTCTCAGTTTTGAGTTTGAATTTAAGGGCTGGGTGTCATTTCTCCTTGCCTACCCTCTTGTTTCTTTCATACAGACATGAGGTCATCCAGTATTTGTCTTTCTCCTACTTCTGTTAAGATGCCCTTTCCAGTTCTATTCAAGTTTTCTCAAAAGGCAAGAGTATCCGACTAGATTTCTATATTTAACAGTTTTAATTTAAATTAAAAGTATTGACTGAAATATTGGTATTTATTAGATTAATTGACTATAATCTGAAATATATTGATTTTTACTCTTGTCACAAAACTCGAGTTATGTTGCTGTGTAGACTAGCTCATCCTGATTTGCAAAAATCTAAGAATTACTTTTCAAACAAGGTATCTTCAGGAGGGCATGAAATGATAGTTATAACTCACAGGTGGTAATTTGACTATGCAACTGTTTCTCACTGAATTCTCTCCCTGTAAGGTGTTTTATGTTTTAGAATACAAGAAGAGATTTCTTGAATGCCTAATCCTCCAACAACAAAGTGACAGGAAAACATTGTCTGGAAGTGTGTCTAAGTCATTCTATGATATTAGTCTTCATGGTGCCTTAATTCATTAGTATTCCCCTTCAAAGGCAGGCATTTATTTAGGAAAATAGAAATTGCACTGGGGGAGTTATTGTGCAATTGTGTATACACCTTTCTTTTGTTTCAAGTAAGGAAATTTCCTATTGAAACAGGCTTAAAATGATAAGGAAATTCCTATTACATACATTTGTAGGTTCCAGATTGGAATTTGTTCTCTATGTAATTTGCCACTAAGAACCTGGTTCTCTTTCTTCTGTGCCATAATCTTTATCCCCCAAAGGTTACCATTTTTCTTCATGTTCTCAAGCCACTGTTAGTAGGAATCAAACCTTTGCTTCATTGTTTGTAGCCTCACACAAGGAAAACTGGAAAATTCTCTCTCATAGAAAAGTCCATCTGAACCATCAGAGTCGTTGCCTTCATGATCATCTGTTGGCTCCTGAATGAACTAATTTCCATGAATTTGTTGGGTGTGAGCTGGTATGAGTCAGGTTACACCAAAAGTCTAAGCGCTGGCAGGATTTTAAAGAACTATTCATCTGGAGAGATTGTTGCATGCAGTGCAGAGTGTTACCAGTATTTACCCCAAGTTCTAAGGGTTGAGGCAGTGAATGAAAACTGCCTGAATGAAGATAACGATTGAGTGTTAACTTACAAGCAAAGCACCAAAAAGGGGTGGCGGGGGGGGGGGGGGGAAGGGAAAAAAACCTCTTTGCTTTGCTTGTCAAGTTTCCTGGCAAGAGGCACAGGGCAAGGTCAGGCAAACAGGAGGGTGGAGAAAGTTATCTCACCACTGAACCACTGCAGTGTGTTGAACTAGAGGTTCCTGATGCTTTATTTCCTGAAGGAGTAGGATTGGGCAAAGGGTGAGTCAGGGTGGAGGGTAGTACCTTGGTCAGCCTCTCCCAAACCTCATTCAACAGGTCTCTGAGGAGATGCCTAAAAAGTGTCAATCAAGTTTCCCTGATAAGGAGGCCTCTCAATGAGGTACCTGCAGGAGAACAAAGTTCACAGACAGATCTCTGGATATGCCCACACTTGGGCCCTGGGTGCAACTGCAGTTTCAGTGGGTTGCTCAATTTCCTTGGTTCTGTGTTTCACTCTATAGCAATAAACAGGGGTATGCCTTTATTCAATCAGTTTAACAATAATTGGATAGTCGGGTTTGGGCCCGCAGCAAGGAGACACACGGAGCCTCATGGGATGGAGATGTAGCCGGCCCCAACGAGACCCCGACCACCAATGAACAGCCTCTCTGGCTCCTGATCAAGCCGCTTAATGGCCATGATCTCAGAGACTCAGAAACAAATCTTGGAACCCAGTGGCTTTGGCAGAAATGCGTCTAGTCCCTACAGTAGGTTATGGGTGCTGGGCCACCCCAGATGGGAGTAGGTTTCATGCCTTGGCCTGTTCCCCCTGGTGACTCAGTGGCCGCCATCCTCCAGAGGCCACTGGACAGTCAGGTTTGGGCCCACAGTGATGAGACACACAGGGCCTCCCTGGATAGGGGTGGAACCAGCCCTTTCCTCCCTGCCCCAACGAGATCCTGAGCTGCCACCCATGAATGGCCTCTCTGGCTCCTGATCAAGCTGCTTACTGACCATGATCCTAGAGACTCAGGAACAAATCTTGGAATCCAGCAGGTTTTGGCAGAAATCCGTCCAGATTTAATTATTAAAATTTCGGAATTTCAAAATTGCGTGTCCACTACTGCAGCCGCGTGACATCATATGTTATTCATAACCGGCAGTAGAAAACAAATTTTTTAACATTGCCTTTTCAGCTGGGCTGGAGCAATAGCACAGTGAGTAAGGCATTTGCCTTGCATGCGGCCAACCTGGTCGGCCCAGGTTTGATTCCTCTGCCCTTCTCAGAGAGCCCAGCAAGCTACCGAGAGTATCTCGCCTGCACAGCAAAGCCCGGCAAGCTACCCATGATGTGTTTGATATGCCAAACAAGTAAGAACAAGTCTCACAATGGAGGTGTTACTGGGCCCACTCAAGCAAATCGATGAACAATGGGAGGACAGTGCTACAGTGTACAGTGCCCTTATTATATACTTATTAATGAATGTCATGTATGTGACATTCTACCTGTCCCCTCTTTTCCTCCACTTACATGAGCTTATCTCTTCTGATATGGTCTTATATTTTATGTTGGATGGCATTATTTTAATTTTGTTCATTTTGGGGTGACTACATGCAGTGGCACTCAAAGGGTGCATTGTGATTGTGCTTGGGGTCACTCCCAGCAGGCCTCGGGAGGGCTATGCTGTGCCATGGACATCATAGTCAGTCCTTTGAGCTGTCCCCCACGCCCGGACAGCTCGGCTTTGACATTTCCATTTCCTTCCTGAGCTGTCAGCTTATATGTCATCTCCATGTTCCGCCATGCTGTTTTTGGTCATTATATATTTCTATATAAACATTTTTGCTTTTTCAAATTCTTTGCATTATGACATACTTGGTCACATATCTTTTGTACTAAGTAAATTCATTATTTTTCCTTTTGCTTTTATTTTCTATTTCTTCTGTTATTTTTCTGTCCCTTTCCTTAAAATTCTGCACAGATTTGTTTTCAGGTATTATTCATCTTCTTGTTGTTATTGTTGGTTTGTGGGACCACACCCAGCTGTGTTCAGAGCTGACTCCTGGCTCTGTGCTCAGGGATCACTTCTGGTGGGATTCACGAACCCATGTACAGTGATAAGGATCCAACCCAGGCTGGACACGTGCAAGGTCTGTGCCTTAACTCCCTCCCCGATTCGGTCTCACCAGTCAGTAATCAAGCTGCTTTCTTTTATTTGATGTAAATTCACAAGCTGGCTGGAGTAGTGTTTTGCCAACGTTGTTCTGCCCACATTGTCTACAGTGAAGCTGTCTGTGCCAGGATTACAGGTCTGAGAGAACAGATTTAGGCTCTGCCCTCTGCCAGAAGCCAGAGCAGTGGTGTCTTCTTCCTCTCGTCTCTACAGACCATTCCTGTCCTGTGACAAAGCTATACTTGCTCCTTCTTCCTTTCCTGTCATCCTCATACCAGGCAGCGTCTAGGACCTCTCCACTGATTCAGCCTATTTCCTTGATTTCGTACAAGTAATTCATGTTGTGTATGTTTATGGACACACAGACACACACCAATGGTGACATTTATTATTGAATCTTTTGGTCTAATGACTTGACCTGCAGCCAGGGAGTATAAGCATGTGCATCAGGCACCTGCCTGCTTGATTGTTATATTTCTGTTTCTTAAATGGAGATGATGTTTAATTATTGATCTATTCCTTTTTGTCCATCACTTCCCTTCAGCACTTCCCTCTTTGGCAAGAAAAGGAAGAGGGGGAAAATTGGAAGAAGCTTACGTCTCTCTAGACTATCACCATAGTTGCAGTTTAAAGCGAGTTTAATCAAGCTAATCTACCTACAGTGCAATGTTTAAGAGTCCAATGAAATAATATTTGATAAGTTGTGAAAAGTTTTCTTTTTAATAGAGTTGTGCGTAGTCCAAATGTTTTCAGTATATCCCAGCCCCTGTTTTCAATAGTAATTAAGCATTTTTGCAGTCAAGAATGTTCTAAACAGTTTTCCTTTCCCATATTCTTATTGTTGTCTTGTTATTATGGAAACAGCCTATTTAATAATAATCTGACAAAGAAATATAAAAAATAAAAATCAAGGCTATCCTAGCATCTTCCCAATTTTATTTTAAAGAGTCGAATACAGACCTTCATAAAGCAGGTTTCAAACAAGAGCACAATACTTATCAAAGTAAAATCAAGCCTGTCTTCCCACTCCTCTGTCTGATTCTGTGTGAGATGAAGGACAAGCTGTCTGATCCTGGAGAGATAATGGATTTACAGTTTATGTGTCCATTTGAAAGCACTTCTAAGTACGTATTTTGATGTAGAAAGTGAAGTATTTCTTTGTCATCCTATGCAAGGTACTTAGAAGTGCTCTATAAATGAAAAAATGATTTCTAAAGCAAAAAAAAAACTCAATGAGCCTTTCCAAAACATTTTGCTATTTTTTAAAAAACACAGATTTTTCTCAAGCCAGTTAATGCTGAACAGAAAGCTCAGTGATAAAGGTGGGTGAAGTGGTAGGTAGAAAAATGAGAAGAAAAGAGAGAAAGCTAGGGAGGTGTAAGACAACATAAGAACACAAGCTTTCCTCTGACATAACCAAAAACAAGGAATTGGAAGCCATATATTAAGTCTCTCCTCTTTTGCTCCACTTAGAATTGTTCATTTATCCTTTCATACCACTGATCAAAATCCAAGACAGAAAAAAAAATGTGCCCTGGGAATCTCTCATGTTACAACTCAATGCACTTTTACATAATTAATTCATCTCCTATCATCCAGAAACCTTTTTTTTTCCTGAAAGTCCCACTACCTCTCAGTGGGATGATAGAAACAGGAGGCGTAGAGGCAGAGACAAGTGCCTCCACAATTTCTACTGTCAAAATGAAACTCCAAAGGTTCATAGCTAACGGAAAATGTGAAATCATCTTACAAATCAGGCAAGGTTCTGATTTTAGGAAGTAGTAAAGGTCCAATTTGGAATCTTGTGAGTGTAAGAACTGCAACACACCTGCTCATGCCACAGGTTGGGCGAGGGAATGAACCACAACGTGGATATGTTCATTCCATTTTTCTTTTTGGGCAATGGAATTTGTACATGTAAAAACGTTTCTATTGAACTACCTGGTTCTAAAGATTTTTCTCTACCGTTTCCAATGCCTCCTTGGAAAGAAAAAGTTATAGATTAGAGAGAATGAGAACAGGGGTGAAAGGACCCCAAAACACTCTCATCTGTGTTTTGCTGATACTGGTTCCCTTGTCTGGGTCAGATCCTCTCTGAGTGCCACATTAGCTGAGAAGGTGACCATGGGATGACATAGGAGATACTCCAATGGGGGGGTAACAAGTTTTTCCTTGGGGGAAAGGTCATTTATTATTCAATTTTGAGATTTCAAGTTAATTCAAGGAATATTCAAAGGACTCAAGTTTATGTTTTAACTTTTTTTAATTGGTTGAGGTATTGTGGTCACATGATTCCACCCAGCTGTGTTGGTATTTTCCCTGGAAGGAGTAAGGGTGAGTACCTAAGGAGCTGGTTGGGATGTAGAAATTGGACAGAAGATGGTGTGTTGGTGCCTCACCATCAACCAATCCCCCCTCCCCCATCCCTGCCTCCCTGGGGCCACATGCCACAATTCTTTGGCATTTACTGGAGCAGAGATTTTGCTTTTATGTGCTGTCCCTAATCTCTGTTTGCGGGCTGGAGCAATAGCACAGCGGTAGGGTGTTTGCCTTGCTCCTAGCCAACATGGCCAACCCGAGTTCGATTCCTCTGTCCCTCTCAGAGAGCCCGGCAAGCTACTGAGAGTATCTCGCCCGCACGGCAGAGCCTGGCAAGCTACCCGTGATGTAT
>JAOXYA010000018.1:69809563-69824018 GCA_028565675.1 Sorex palustris
CCCTTCTCTTTCTGAGCTCCCTTTTCCCCAAGCATGTACGGCTGGCCTCCAAGCCATGAAGTAAACTTATCTTGGCTATTCTTGAGTGTTAGTCTCCTATTTTGTTACTTTATGTTTCCCAGATGAATGTAGTTTTTCTATGTCTATCCCTCTCTTTCTGACTCATTTCGCTTAGCATGATACTTTCCCTGTAGTACCACTTGATGTAAATTTCATGACTTCATCTCCCCCTTAAAATATTCTTAATTCTCTTCACTCTTTCACATGTGTATGATTTTTCTGTTTCATGTAAACTTTAAAATGTCTTAGCAGCAAATTTTTATAATGTTTTTTAAAGTTTATATACCTGTAAAATAATACAGTTTTGAAAAAAAGTACCATTGATCTACAGTTTTGTGGGATTCCAGCACATTATCTCTGTTCATCTACATGTGTAGGTATCACCAGTCCACACAGAGAGAGATAGGGATGGGAGGAGAGAGAGAGAGAGCGAGAGAGAGAGAGAGAGAGAGAAAGAGAGAGAGAGAAAGGGAGAGAGAGAGAAAGGGAGAGGGAGAAGGAAACCTAGAGGGAACAGAAAATGGTGAAAGTTATCAGAACTAGAGATTCTGCCTATAGACTGAGCTTACACGGGACTGGGGTGTGTGGAAAGGGTCCTGGGAACACTGGTGGGGGGAAGCAGGGACTCTGGTCGTGGGATTGGTTTTGGAATGATGCTTGCATGGAATGATGCTTGCATGAAAAGTATGATTAATAGTATTGTAAATCCTGGTACCTCACTGAAAACAGTACATTTTTTTAAAAAAAAGTGATATGAGAAAGCTAATTGTGTCTAGCTTCAGGATTTTGCTCTCACATTTAAATTCAGCCAGAATGTTCTCAGAAATTAAACAACATAAAAAATTTTCAATTTGGTCACATTATAGAAGGCTTAGTGCTTAGTCAGCGTTGTACCCAGATGAAAAGGAATTACCTGCCAGGAAATTCCATTTTCTGAAACCCAACCTTCAGTCATCTTTCTCAGCGCCGTGAAGTAGATGCACTTCAGGACAATGCCATGTGGAAGAGGATCTATTTAAAAATCTAAGCAGTTTGGAGGGATGGGTATTTGATCATTGTATAATTGAAACCCAAGCACAAAAATGTGTAAGTCTGCAACTGTACCTCAAGATGTCTCACTATTAAAAAATTAAAAAAAATATCTAAGCAGTTTGGGCTGGAGGCAGTCCAGTGGATAAGGTGCTTGCCCCACCCTGGGTTAGGTCCCCAGCACACCTAGGTTTACTCTGGGCTCAGTGCTCAGGGATCACTCCTGGCAGTACTTAGGAACCATATGCAGATCTGGGGATTGAACCTGGTCAGCTGTGTGCAAGACAACTGCCTTACCCTCTGGGTTATCCTTTGGGCTCAAATAAGATTTTTTTTCCCCCAACAGACTGCCTGGTTGACATTTCATGAGCTCTTAAACATCATTTTCAGTTAACAGTATAGGTTAGTCTCTCAGGAGGATGCCTGAAGATTCTGTTGAGTGTTTACCTAAGCTGATTGGGCTTTTCATACAACTGAGGACCGCAGGCCCGTAGGAAGTTTCATCTGGGATAGTTAGGAAACAGTAGCATCCACACTCGAAGGCCACCTCAAATTTTGACCTTTATATGTTATTTCCTCTTGTTAGTGAAAAAGTGCTGTGTTTTCTAGATTCCTGAATTCCTATTTCCTAGGCAGTACAGTAACCCATCTGTTTCTCGCTCACTGGAGACTGCAAGGAGAGACTGGCTATCATACCCTCTTCAGTGGCAGTTCCAGACTCTTCCCCTGGGTGGGCATTGTGATGCAGAAGGATGGACTTAGTGCATGAGTGTGATGATGAGCCTTGTAATGAGTGTGCTTAATCATGGGATCCACCACCTGCTCCTCTGGATGGTGGCATTGAATGCTTAGCTTGCTGAGCAGCATTGATCCTTCAGAGACAAAGATGACTTTCCTGCTGGCCTCAGTTTGAATAATTCCCCAGACCAGAGTGGATAGTGAAGTGTAGGATATGCCAGAGAAGACCACAGGAAGGTGACTGGTGGGGGTCAGTTGACCCCTGAGTATAATCCTGGCATCAGTGGGCCATGGAGGACAAATGCATGCGGTGGCCAGTGTGGAATGAGCCCCATTTCCTTCACTGCCCCGGTGCTGTTGGCCTTACTGACCCTTCTTTTCTAGTCTTTCAGGATGAAATATAGAAATGGGTCGATTAAGGCCTTACAGCTGACCTCTTGTCATTATGTTAGGCTATAGAATGGGTGAGAAAGGTTGGATTAGTTTGTCCTTTGATTTAGAGGAAACGTTTGTTAATTCGGCATAAAATTTGATCAGGCTCATAATGGCTCTTTGAAATTTAGCACATGAGAAACGTTTAGGGTTTGTGTGCTTATCAAAGTTGCTGCGAAGTCACCTACTTTTTCCAGTCTTTTAATAGAGAAATTGATTACACAGAATAAATTTATTTTTATAATACTAGCCTGGAATAATGCCACTTTCTTTAAATATATGTATGTGTGTTTGTGTGTGTATTTATATTTTGGGCTTTGATTTTTGAGCCCTACCAGGCAATGCTGAGGGCTTACTCGTAGCTCTGTTCTAAGGTATCACTCCTGGCAATGCTTGTTGCATCACATGTGGTGCTGGAGACTCAAACCTAGATCTCCTGAATGCGAGGCAAGCACCCTACCCACTGTATTATCTCTCTTGCCCACTTACTTTGAATCAAGAAGAAATGAGGGGCCAAGGACTTTCTATTGCATTAACATTGGAAGTAATCTAAGATTTAAGGTAAAATTAAAACTACATTGTTTCCTTTGGCATTTGCTTTATCTCAGGCATTCTGTTGCTAGATTTTACTTGTGCTATATGAATTCTAGAGTAGACAGAATGGTATCTTATGGCTTTTTCATATACATGTTTTATACATATTTTTAATGGTGGAAATTGTAGTATGCAAATGGAGGAATGCATTTCTAATTTTTTTTAACTTTCTAATTGCTTGGATTGTAAATGAATATCTAAACTTTCTGAAATGCTTTATTGATGAAAAGGTGACTTTTTTTTACAAATTATTGATTAGATTGATTTAATAGTCTTTTGCAATAAGTTTCTCATCTCAAAATTATGCTGTAATTTTACAGTGTTATGGTATTATATAGGCTGGAGCGATAGCACAGCAGGTAGGGCTTTTGCCTTGCATGCGGCTGACCTGACCTACCCAAGTTCCATTTCTCCGCCTCTCTCAGAGAGCCCGGCAAGCTACCAAGAGTATCTCACCTGCACGGCAAAGCCTGACAAGCTACCCGTGATGTATTCTGTATGCCAAACACAGTAACAAATGTCACAATGGAGACGTTACTGGGTCCACTCGAGCAAATCGTTGAACAACGGGAGGACAGTGACAATGATGGTATTATCTAAAACGTTAATTTGAAAAGATTGGCATTAACGTATATATGATCATTGTAGAACTTAGTAATTGGGATATGGAAGCAACCCCAATGCCCATTAGCAGTTGAATGGTTAAAGAAGTTTCAATAGGGGCCGCTGTGATAATATAGTGGGTAGGGCATTTGCCTTGCATAAGACCAACCTGAGTGGGATCCCGGCATCCCATATGGTCCCTGAGCACCACCAGGAGTAATTCCTGAGTGCATGAGCCAGGAATAACCCCTGAGCATTGCCAGGCATGACCCAAAAAGAAAAGAAATAAAATTGTTTTTTAAAAAAGAAGTTGTAATATATGCACAAGAAAATTCTACGCAGCTCTCAGAGAAGATGAAAGCGTGTGGTTCTGTGCAGCTTGGATGGTTTTGGAGGACATGATGCTAAGCGTCAGAGGGTAAAGGACAAGTACTGGGTAATTCCACACATTTGTGGTCGATGGAGAGACAAGGGAGTAAGACGGGATAGAATGAGAGCAAAATCTTGATCTTGGCTTGTAAACCTGTTCAGTTCTCAGTTCTGAACCAAGCGTGCCCAATACAGAGGGGAATGAGAGACACTGATGTAATGTAAGGAATTGGTGGAAGTGCTTGGGCACTGGGGTGTGGTAACTGTACATCAAAGTTAGTACACACGTGACCTGAACCATAATAATTAAACTAAAAAATAATTAGGTGTTACTCGACTTCATTTTGTATCTGGGGTTTGTTTTGTTTGGGGGCCACACCTGGTGGTACATAAAAGCTACTCTGGATGTGTGCCTGGGTGTCCTGTGTGATGGTGGTGCCAGGATTCAGATCAGAGTCGCAGGCAACAGCCCCATTTTCCGCAGGGTCTGGATGGACCCTTGGCCATCTGCTGCACTGGCCACATTTGCTCAGTGATCTCAGAGGCTTACTACCCGGCCAGCTACTAGAAGTGAAGTTTCACAGAAATGCACTGTCGCGCCTTACCCACTGGTATTTTCTTTTCCAAATTTTGAATTACCTGCAGCTTTCTAGGAACCTGTCCATTAATTGTGAGGAATCTGGCCTAGGAGTTTTCCGAACCCTGTAATTTGGTGTTTGTAATGACCGACGTCAACAAGTTTTTCTGCCACTTATTAATTACATGGAAGTTCGGTGTCTGTTATTATAAAATTAGTGTCAAATCAGTGATTTATTTTTCTGATATTCAAAATACCTTTGATACTTTATAACTGTTTGATTGATGACCCAGGTTATTGTATTTAGGATTAATTTTAAAACTGCATAATGGTATTGTTTAATTGAGTCTGTGGATGAATGGTCATTTATAAGGTTTGTGACATCAATCTCTGAAGCTTCTCCACAAGTTGGAGAGAGATTACTGGGGAGAAGGCGCTGGCCTTGCCCCAAGGCATCAGCTATTGCCTGTTCTCTGGTGGAGACCCAGTGGTCCCCTAAGCATTGCCAGGATCCTGAGCACAAAGCCAGGAGTAAGCCCAGAGGACCACTGGGTGTGGCCCAACAACCCCACCCTCCCCCCGACAAAGAGACACCTCCGTTTCTTAAAATTTGATTTTCGATTTAAGTTGGAATCATTGCATAAGTTGATCAGGTTTTGCCTTTGATTATATGCCTTGCAACATAGCTGGGGGGAAAATGCCTGGTGAACGCTTCCTTTCAATTTAAAAATACAAAAATTAAAGACTTTTTCAATTCAAGTTAGAAATCGTTTTGGTTGTGGTTAAACCACACAACTTTTTATTTGCTTAATATGGAGATTTATTTTCCATTTGCTGACAGTGACGTCCAGGAGCCTGCGTCCACGGGGAGTGTGCTACATTTGAGGGCAGGGCAGATGCTGCACAGGGCCGCTCAGCGGCCCCTCTTGGCCGTGCTGCAGGCTTGGGTTCGACCCAGACTTGGATTCAGCCCAGGCCTGGGTTCCACCCGCGTGCAGTTGTTGCAGGCAGAGCGGGTGGAGTCCATGTGTGGGTGCTTGGAATGTCTCCCGGTCGCCGGTTCTTGATGCCGGCTGATTCCAAGCCTCTCCCCTGATTCTGGGCTTTCTCCTTTCCTCCTTTTTTTTCTTTTTGGGTCATACTCCGCGATGCATAGGGCTTACTCCTGGCTCATGCACTCAGGAATTACTCCTGGCAGTGCTCAGGGAACCATATGGATGCTGGGAACCGAACCTGGGTCAGCCGCGTGCAAGGCAAATGCCCTACCCGCCTCCCCTCCCCCTCCCTTTTCTTCATCGAAAAATGTTCTTGTCTTTTGCATTTGGGCCGTGCGTGGCGGTGCTCAGGACTTGCTCCCGCTTCTGGTTGGGGTCTCCCCACGGTGGGGCACGGCCCCCAGGGGCTGCCGGGGTGCAACCGCACCCCCCCCTTGTCTCTCCTCTAACCCGCTGTGTTCCCCCGCAGGCGTGTGCACCGCTGCCTACGATGGAAGTAGACGTGAACGGCGAGTCGAGAGCGCCGCTGGCCACCCTGCCGCTGCCCGGCGCCGAGGCCAGTCCGCCGGGGAAGGCCGAGGCCGAGAAACCCCGCTGCTCCAGCACGCCCTGCTCACCCATGCGCCGGACGCTGTCCGGCTACCAGATCCTGCACATGGACTCCAACTACCTGGTGGGCTTCGCCACGGGCGAGGAGCTGCTCAAGCTGGCACACAAGTGCTCGGCGGGCGACGAGGCCAAGGGCGAGGCGGTGGCTGGCCTGCGTGCCAAGCCCCTGGACGCCGCCCTGGCGCGCTCATCGCGCCTGGCCAAGGCCCGTGCCCGCCACTACCAGCCCTACGAGATCCCCGCGGTCAACGGGCGCCGGCGCCGCCGCATGCCCAGCTCCGGGGACCGGGCTGCCAAGGCCTTCCCGTGCGAACCCTACCGGGCCCTGCACGGGCCACTGCCGCTCTGCCTGCTCAAGGGCAAGCGTGCGCACTCCAAATCCCTGGACTACCTCAACCTGGACAAGATGCACGCCAAGGAGCCCGCCGCCGACACGGAGGTGCTCCAGTACCAGCTGCAGCACCTCACGCTCCGCGGGGACCGGGTCTTCGCCAGGAACAACACCTGAGCGGCGCGGCCGGCCCGCCGGGCCCCGACGCCCGCTGTCGGACTGTGTACAGGACTCTGCCCGCCGCCTGCTGTTGCGGCGGCACGGCCACCCGCCTGGCGCAGGTTCTGGATGCAGGAGCGGAATCCCACGGGCCTGGGAGGGGGGGACCCAAACTCCAGCACATATCTGCAAAGAACACCCGAATGTTGACCATTGAGTTTGTGTAGCTGCTTAGCTAGGAAAACAGAAGAGAGCGAGGCTACGGGGCCGTATCATCGTGGTACTCTAGCATCTCTCCGACTCTGACGCTCAGACTGGGAATGTGACCTGCTTGGTTGTTGCTGGCTTGGTATGATACATTAGAAATTTATATCTTAAGTACGCAAGTACTTGTTTGATCTCTGTATTTTACTATGAGACGTACGTAATGATTTGTTTTATGAAATTTAGAACCTGAACATGGCTGAATTGGACCACTTTTTATTTTTCAAGATTGAGTTTAAATATTTTATAACTGGTTTTGCACTGAAAAAAAAATTAGCATTTCAGATGGACAAGAGAGTGATCTTTCTTCATTTGCCTCAATAATCTTATTGAGCAATGGATTTTTTATTTCCGCATGGAAAGGTATCGATCTCTACGGCTGTAAAATATTTCTTTATAGCGTTATTCAAGTGTGTCTTAATAAAATTAAATTTGGGATACAAAGTATTTATTTTACATTAGGTGGGGGTGGGGAAAGAAGCTCTTCCAGAAAGTGTCCAACTTGAAGTTTTCCTAAGCTGGAAAAAAGTTTCCTCCGTGCTTATTTTCTTAGTTAAACTTCCTCTGGATCTTTACAGTGGAAAGGATTCTTCTTATTTGTGGGCTTTAGGCATAATACTGTTTGCATCTGAATGTTCTGTAAATGAATGGAACTCCCTACTACGAGGACCTCATGGTTTCTACTAGTGAATGCTTAAACTAAGTGTGAAGTGACACCATTTAGCATGGCACCGGCTCATCCCGGTTTTAGTTTCCTGCAGTACAAGGACTCACTGAAATTCCAGTTTCTAGGATTAGAGCAGAAGGCTCAAGGACTTCTGCAGTTTTAATGGGTTAATCCTGGATTACTTAACAATTTATGTCAATTGCACTGGTTTAATTTGTTGCTAAAGAAATAATACCCTGGCTTTAGTAACAAATACAGCTCAACTATTCTTGAATATATTTTGAAAACAAAACAATGTATGTATAACTTACCTTTTTGTAAAAGTTTCTATTTCTTTTTTGACTCCTGAAGGTGCAATTTATTACTGAAATGGCATGGCATTTTGGGCAGTGGAGAACTGCTTACTTTAAATTGTATTTTGGGCAATGAATTCCTTAGGTGGTTGCAATCTTCATTTAAAATTAAGAACACCTATTAACGAGTGGGCCATTCTGGTCTTTTTCGTTAACCAGAATGAATAGCAAAGTAGAGCAGAAGCATTAGAAACCCCTAGGAACTCTTTGTCAATACTTATACTTTCACCAAGGCAAACCATCTAAAGAGACCTGGGAAAGTTGGCCCATAGCTTACTGAGTTGTTCAGATTTTGTGGTGGGCTGAAATTTTCAGCTCTTGTATATTTTAAAGTAAATTGCACCTTTGTAACATATTGTATTGACAAATGATCACTAAGATTAACTATATCTCTACAGTCATTAGTTTGACAAGAAATAGAATCCTGTCAGATGCCAAAGAGTTGGGATTTTTACGTTTAATGATTAAACACCGTTATTTATTGATGATTTACCCTGTGGAACTGTATTATTTCTAACTATGAAATAAAAGGGTGATGTAAACACACATTGCCGTGTGGTGCTTTCTCATCAACGGGCAACTACTGTCAGCTCCCACCAACTCTTCCCCATCAACAGGGCTGACTACCTTTCAGAATCCCGCCTAATTCCCATATTTCTCGGCCCTGAGTTGGTGCTCGTTCACATCTCGAGGTAAAGTATGCTGCTGTTTTCCCATGGTCTGTTGGGAAAGATAGTTCTGTGCCCTGGAGATCCACCCCAGCCCCCGTGCCTAAATAATTTCTTGAACTAAATAAGCAATGTGTGCTTGTCTTCTGTTTTTTTTTTTCCTTCAAGATGGGTAAAACCAAGACAAACATAAAAAACTTAACACTTTGAAATATTATGCATCTACTATCACATGATTAGTAGCAAGGGCTCATTTGAAGTATGGTTTCCTAGGAAGAAAGTTTTCAAACTCTCAGTTGTTTTCAGAGTATGCTTGTCAGACCTCACTGCACTCAAATCCCTCTTGCTTTTTCTACTTTCCATGATTGTACTCCTACAGGAGGTCATATTCTGTTAAATAAATAATAGGTTTGCCTGGTTGTTTTCTAGCTAAAAACCAAAATTCCATTTTCTTTTAGCCTTTTAGCATGATGAGTTTCTGAATTCTCCTTCCCAAGGCGTTTTGATTCAGTCTTCAATATCAGACAGGTACACATTTGCCCTAACACATCTCACGAGATCTTATAACAGTTTCTCATTAAATAGCTTATAGCACCACATAACATTTTAATTTTCCATAGAGAAGAAAAGACTGTTTTAGAGGTTCATCCAATGCACAGGGTAGCAACAGGATTTGCCTTTTCCTTTATCTACGCTTTTATTATAATAAAAGCAATGAAAGGGTTAGAAAGTGTATGTGTCCTGTGTTTGATGTGCTTCATTTTGTACTCTTTGGATGAGTTAAGTGGGTTCCTTGATATTTTACATTAGAAAAGAAGCAAGGACTCTTGGCTATGGAGAACACTACTAGAAACCAAGGAGCAGGCTTGTTAATTATACATTTGCTGGGTTCCTGGCATACTGTGTCACATCCTTGGGAGAGTAATATTGCACTCATGTTCTTGCTGCAAAAAAACCACTTGGTGCAAGGTTTTATTAAATGACTTCCACAGGAAAAGCTTGAAATCAGATGCCTTAAACTCTCACCCCTGACCTTCGATAACCAGACTTAAGGGCCAAGTTTCCATATCAAGTGCACATTAAGAAAAGAAAACTACTTCAATAAAAATGCAGCATGTATGGAATAAAGGAGTTACTGCTCCATCAGAGATGTTCAGTTAAATGATTCTGGCTTGGGGAGACTCTTGAACAAGGCGCCCGGAGGCTTTGCATCTGTGGCAAAGGTAGCAGCCCTTTCAGAGTCGCTGCTGAATGCTCCGCAGAAGGGTACTTAGAGGAAGGGGCCGGAAAGAGAATCCTTGAGGCCCAATTCTGGAGCCTTGAATTTTAATTCTACTGAAGTTTTATATAAAAGGGTTATGCATAGAAACCACGTACTATAAGACTGAATCCTCCATCCTGGGTCTTTAGTGTCAGTTAAGGCATGGAAGAAGGTTTTGATCATACTGCAATTTGGATCTGTGGGAAGTGCCTTGAGAAAGGGTTGCAGAAACTGAGCAAGCATGAGCGTGACACACATCAGTAAGCATCCATCCATGACCAGGCTCCCTCTGAACTTTCACTCTACTTTCCTCTTTCTTTTCCAAACTTTGTTGTGGGAGCCACACTTGGTGGTACTCGGGCTGAACTGCTGGCTCTGTGCTTAGGGATCACTCCTGGTGGGGATATATTGTGTTGGGGATGAAGCTAAGGTCCACTATGTTCAAGGAAAGTGCCTTAAACCCCCTTCCCCCATGTCTCTCTGCTTCCCTTTTTTTTTTAAGTGAAACAAAGTAGTTTTATTAAAAGAAATTTACTTAGATGTGATGGGAGAGAGAATGAATTCATCCAGATTGGAGAAAAGCAGAGGAGAGAAGTATGTGGTAAGCGAGTACGCAGGCTCAGAGGAGAAGCAGCCCCTTCTGTACATCACTGTGAAGTCTGTGAGCCAGGCATGCTCTCAGCACCGGCCTTTCTCCCTTTCACAGTGTGTGTGAGGTTGCAGTAGTTGAACCCGGGGCTTCACCCAGGCGAGCCAAGTTTCCCACAGCCATACTTCATCCCCGGCCCTCATTATCTCTACACCCAGCACTTGGAGCAGCTGCTACTGACTTGGTCAGACTTACATAGGAGATAAGACCGTGCCCCCGCAATAGACTGAAAAGTGAGTTGAGAAATTATCTGTATGTTTTGAGAATAGGAGACCATCCTGTGCCTGTCTTCTAACCCGCGGTCAGGTGATGTGCGCCGTCAGCCCAGAGCACTGACAAAACACATGGAGATGGATGGATTTAGGGCAGCGCCGCCTTCTAGGTCATGCCTCCTGGTGGAAGCAGACTTAAGCATTATAGCAGGAAGGCCGCGTGTGTGTACACTGGACAGCAGCTCCAGACAGCAGCTTTAGTCTGAGGCTGACTCTCTGACCAGAGTCGGAGAAGTGTCCTGCTCATTTACCTGCTAGTAGCCTGGTTAACTCACTCCATTTGGCTGATATTCGTGGCCAATGAAATGTGCTGATTTTTCTCCCGAGTGCCTTTCTTGGGAAGTCTGAAAAGGTAAACCATGGAAAAGGTGAAGTCATTGACCCTGAGAGTTCCAGATCAGGATTGGTGGACCTTTTCCCTATATCCTTCTCCTTTCTCAAAGAGATTTCAGGTGCAGGAGCAGTCCTAGAAATGCTGGCGTTGAGGGTCAGGGAGACAAGAGCTAAGAACAGAGACGTTAGATGTTTTAGATATTTCACTTATTTTTCACTCCTCCCCACCACCTCACTCTGCCTTTTGTTCTGAATGAGACTGTGGTTGGGGGAAATGAAAGGAAAAAAAGTTTAAATTAGAATCCAAAGTGTTGCATTTTTTTTTCTTTTTGGGGGTCACACCTGGCGATGTACAGGGGTTACTTCTAGCTTTGCACTCAGGAGTTACCCCTGTGCTCAGTGCTCAGTGGACCATATGGGATGCTGGAAATCAAATTCGGGTCGACCGTCTGCAAGGCAAACGCCCTACCCACTCTGCTATTGCTCCAGCCGTGAAAAGTTGCATTCTTGATATAATTTGTATAAGAAATTGACCTCTGTATAAGGTGCCTTGCTCGAGGAGTTTCCTATTACAGGGGCTAGAGAGATAGTACAGGGCTTAAGGCATTTACCTTTTATGCAGTATACCTAGGTTCAATCCCCAACATCTCAGATGGTCCCCAAAGCCCTGCCAGGAGTGCTCCCTGAGCACCGCTGCATGTGGCTCCCAACTTTCCTGTTACAGATCTTTTGTTTGTCTTGGGACCACACTTAACTATGATCAGGGTTTACTCCTGGTTCTGAGCTTGAAGAGTATTCCTAGTGGGCTAGGGCCATATGGGGTGCTGGGGAGCAAACCCTGTGGTCAGTTATGTAAAAGGCAAGTGCTTGGCCTGCTGTATTCTTTCTGGCCCCCATATTCATCTTTTAAAATGATCATCTAGGGCTCTGTGTTCATTGCAGATTTCTGTATTTTTCTAGTATTTAGGTAGTTTTGCTTTTTTCTTAATCATTCACATACATATTTGATGTCATGCTCATGTCATAAGAAATTGGTGCAGTTATAAGGAAACACTTTTTCTAGTATTAAGGTTTTTATAGATTGAATACTGTTTTATAGTAGATCACATAAGGTAATCCACGTTTTTGATAGTCCAAGAAACCTAATGACATGACAAATTAGACAAATTATCTTTTGAAGGGAGAAAGATCATATTAATTATACTTAATGTAGTATTCCCTGACCTCCTCTTCTCCCCCCTCCCACTAGAAATTTACTGTTCTTTGGGGGATTAGCCCTGAATGTGAAACATGACTGTTGTGGATTTTTGCCTTTCTTTAAGCTTTCTTTAAATTTTTCCTGCCTTCTTCCACCCCCACCCTCCAAACCCCTCACTTTGAGGAATCTCTTGAGATGGTAAATAGTGGAAAGCATGACTTAGCCCACTGGGCCAGGTATTCCCTATGGCCATCATAGGAAATGCTGCAAGAGAAATGGTGTCTACAACTTGTGAATAAAATTCTCTCCATGCCACTTCCTCTATGCTACACTGGGTTTGTCTTTGTGACCAGCAACGAGAGAAGCTTGTTTAGAAATCTACAGCCAGACATGGTGACCTTCAGAGGTTCAGGGAACGGTTAGTTTTATATAAAAGACAGAAAACAAACGCGTGCTTATTTGAAAGAGAACCACCCAGAGCAGAGTACTATAATTTATCTGCCAGAAGGAATGCCCCATCAGATCCATGGGCTCAGCATTTATTTATTTGCCCAGCACATTTTTATTATAATTACTATGTGTCAAAATACAGTGGGAACTGGTATTCGCCTACTTGCCTAGGCGAGGGAACCCTGAAGTCAGAGTTCAGAGCAAATAGTTGCATTTTAAACGAGTGTAGGCTTATGTAAGGGATTTTTTGAATACACAGAAGAGAAATTTCCCAGTTCCACTTTAAGTGTGGAGAATTTTCTCAAAGAAGCATGTGTAGGTGTGGAGCGTGTAGAGAAGTTTGCTGGGTGAGTAGGAGGGCCGAGTGCCTTCCAGGCAGAGAAATGCCTGTGGAGAAAGGCTTTGGACCAGTCTGGGCAGAAACCACACTAACAATCTCCGGGAAGGAAAGTCCTGGAATTGTTCTAGGAGTTTGATCAACATTAGTCGAGTGTTTGGCTTGAAATTCCAAAGGCTGCTTCTTCACACTGCCCAATAAAATACATTATTAGCTTTTCTCCTAATTTGCCACCCACTTCCATGTATTAAAAAATGAAAGTCAACTTTATGGTCACATCCCAGGTGTTTAGAATTTTGTCATCTTTCATGCGGCTCTGGCAGTGTAGAGTTTCGGGCAGAGATTAGATGCCTTTGTGATGTAAAGATAAAGAAACTTTTGGGGACCTAGGGCCTGCACCCAGCCCTGTTGGGGCGCCAGAGCTGGCATATGGCCATGGGAGGAAATTAGCCACTTTCACCCGCATTGTGGGAAGGAGCCCGTGAGAACAGCTGCCTCTTCGCTGGCTTCTCTGTGGGCTCCTCCCTTGAGCCCAGGGCTGGCCAGGCTGCTCCGCACCAGCTGCCTTTGGAGCCCAGAGAGTGATCTGGGGAGCTCAGGAGTCTCCGAGGTTTCCACTGGTTGAACCTGACATTGGCAGACCCGGGCCCCACAACAGGTCTGGAGAAGATTGTTTTTATTACTGTTGGCATTGTTATTATTAACTTTTGGCTAGAGGAGAAGTAGGAGAGCAGGTGGGTATGACTGGAGCCCAATATTTCTTTGTTTTTCTGCTTTTTTTTTGTATGTTTGTTTCTTTCTGGTTTTAAGGTCAGATCCAGCAGTGTTCAGGGTTTGCTCCTGGCTCTGAGTTTAGGGGTAACTCCCGGCAGAGCTCAGAGGACCATATGTAGCACAAGGGAATGAACCTGGGTCAGACACATGTGCAAGGCAAGTGTCCTGCTCGCTGGACTATGCTTTGGCCCCATATGCATTTCAGGACATATGTACTTTCTCCCCACCTCTTTCTATTATTATTATTTTATTTAAAAAATTTGTTTGGTATTTGGGCCACACCTGGTTATGCTCAGGACTTGCTCCTGGCTCTAGGCTCAGGGATCATTCCTGATGGATGGGGCTCAGGGATCCATGAGGGATAAGAGGGATCAAACTTGGGTCAGCAGCATGCAAGGCAAGCAACCTCCTGTTGTGCTACCTTTCGAACCCTTTTTATTTTGCTATCTGGAGAATTGTTAATTCTTAAATAATAAACAAATATTTATTATTTACATAGTAAATAATTTATATAGATTTTATTTATATAAGTAAATTTAAAAAAACTTAAAAGCTTAGTTCTGTTTTCTCTTTAAATATATATGATATAATATATCATATTTTTAAATATATAATTAATACGTTAAATATTTGTATATTACATATATATAGAGAGAGAGAGAGAGTAAGCAGGAGCTTAAATGCTTCGCATTATATTTAATGGCCTGTCATTGACACCATTTTGATTTTGTGG
>JAOXYA010000018.1:69847813-69865559 GCA_028565675.1 Sorex palustris
AGGCCTGGCCGAGCCAGGTTCAATTCCTCCACCCCTCTCGGAGAGCCTGGCAAGCTACCGAGAGTATCTAGTCTGCAGGGCAAAGCCTGGCAAGCTCCCCATTGAGAATCTGAAGTGACAGAAACGCTTATTATATGCATTCCTTGATGAGCAAACGTAAAATAGCTTTTGTCATCATTGTGCTTGTAATGAAAATATTAATATTTTAAAAACATCACAAAAGTAGATATAAAATTACAATTGTTACTTGTGTTAATAAGGATAGTATTGATGAAAGCATATAATAGAAAACCTAGTTTTAGTTCATTGAATAATGGGTTTTAGTTTTAGTTTTAGTTCATTGAATCAAACTTGATATATCCATGGGTAGGTAGGTAGGCTATTTAAGCAAGTGCCTGGGGGACGATAGAGGATTGGGGTCTTAGAGGAGGTTTGGGGAGTTGGAGGGAGGATTTGGGGGGAGAGGGACTGGGAAGATGGGGTGAAGATTGAGGGAGAAGCTTTTTCAAAGAAGCAGCACCTCAAATCCCTGGAGTAGGATGGAACATGACGTGGACTGTGAAGAAGGGAGAGAGACTGAATGTGTTTCTGAGCCCCTCCGTCTGCCCATCATATGTGGGGCTGGATACCTGTGTTGAAGCAGTCCTTTGTGATCTGGGTAATTCCAGTCATGGGTGCTTGGCCCCTGTTGTGACTGTGAATTTGAGGGGACCTGAGCAGCACATGAAAGTTTAGTCTCAGGTGCCTGGGGATTACACTGTTTCATTGCGGAGTGACTGAGCAGTCACTGAGGGTTTCAGGGTCACAGGGGCTCTGCAGCATTTGCTGGCCCTGGCATGCAGAGCTAAATACTGCCTAAAGAACCCATGCCAGGACGGGTTGTTTTTTTTTTCTTTTTTTATAAAAATTTTTATTAGTGAATCACTGTACAGCTACAGACTTAGAAACTTTCATGCTTGCATTTCAGTCATACAAGGATTGAGTACCCATCCCTCCACCAGTGCCCATTTCCCACCACCAATGGTCCCAACATCCCTCCCATCAACCCCACCCTATCCCCTCCACCCCACTCTGCTTCTCTGGCAGGACATTCCCTTTTGCTCTCTCTCTCCTTTTGGGTGTTGTGGTTCGCAATAGAGGATATTATCTGACCATCATGTTTGATCTATAGTCTACTTTCAGTCCGCATCTCCCATCCCGAGCAGGCCCTCCTAGCACCCTTTACTGGGTGGTCCCTTCTCTAACTGAGCTGCTTTTTCCCCCAGCATGCAAGGCCAGCCATGGAAGCTAAGATCTCAGTCCCAGTTTGACAGAGCACAGTGCAGGGCTGGGCAGGAAATGGTCATGCTGGCTGTGGACTGGGAAGGCAGCAGATCAGACAAATAGTTACACTTTGTGAGAATCTTCTGGCGTCTGCTTCTGTAGGGGTGTTTATTAGTAGACAGAGGTGAACCGCCAGGGCCAAGTTCTGCTCATTTGCCAGAAATACTCTCGACAATGGTCTCCTATCCCTAGTTACCCTCTATTATTTGCTAGGAGAGTGTGCAGACCTTTTTAAGGATTAAACCTCAGGAGCAACTTCATTGTTAAAAATGGAAAATGGATGTTACATATTACTAGCCAAAGTGGTGCCACCAACACTGCTGTCATATATCAAGATGGTGCCTACCAGTGATCAGATTCACACTCTGTAGCTTCTGCTTTCCCATTCCCGGTGGAGTATTACAGAACTAGTGTGCTAGGTGCAGTATACTCCCGTTTTCTAGTCTTTACATTAGAGAGCTCTTTTTCATTGCAGCTTGTTGTCCCTTGGTGAGATTTCCTTCTTGGTGAGGTTAGTTTAAGAAACTTCATCAGTACTTGGGGGAGGGAGTGCTCCCAAGCAGTGTTTATGGTAATCCATGGCCAAGCAGTCTGGATTGTTCGATGTTTGGTTGTTGGGAAGCCTGACTGCTTAGACCCAGTGGTTCTAGGGGTGCAAGGGCAATCACTAGGGTGCTTGGGGGATTCCAGGGCTACACTCAAAGACACTGAGTGAGTACTTATAGGAAATAGAACCATCAGGCTCCTATGCAGGCAAGGCATGAGCCTCTGGCCAACTCAGTTGTGTCTCCAGCCCTGGTGAGAAAAGTTGGGTCTTTCAACTTTTGGTGTAGATTGTGTGTTTGGGGGAAGAGTTAAAAACCAGTGCTCTCCATTCAGCCATGTTGGCTCTATTCTTCAGTGTTTTAATGACTAATAGGGTGAAAAACAAAGTCTAGACAAAAAGTAGTGAATCATGAATACAAATATTGGCTCGATTAAAATGGCCACATAGAATTAAACTAACAATAGATAGCTTCTGAGTTTCTGAGGTCATTTGAGATTTTTATCCCATCTTCCAGAACATCATTCTTTATGAAATTGCCTTTAATTTTATTTGCCGTTTTTCCAGTCAGGTTCTCAAAGGTCATATCTGGAAGATAAGAGACATATTTATTTCTTGTCAGCAAATTTAGAAAGGAACAAAGAAAGGTGTATTATTGCCTTAAAATTATTTCTGAGGCTGTTAATCAAATGGAAAGCATTTTATCTATGTTGTTAGACTACTTATGATATTAGCATTAGGTTCATAAATTTAAACGGAATTTTACCCGACATCATTTAAATTGATTTAGAAATATTGGAAAACTTACAAGTGGACAGGATTTTTTGACTAACATGTTACTATATTTAGTTGCCAGTGGCTTCTAGTGGATTCTTTACATGGGTATCATACAGATTTACATTGTTTAAAAAGAACAGGGAGATAATAAATTTTAGTATGGTAATTAGCTTTGTAGTAATAGGAGAAAAATTAATTATTCTACTTATATGCAAGCTACTGAGCGTTATCTCACCCACATGGCAAAGCCTAGCAAGCTACCCTTGAGGTATTCAGTATGCCAAACACAGTGACAATAAGTCTCACAATGGAGACATTACTGGGTCCGCTCGAGCAAACTGATGAACAATGGGAGGACAGTGCTACAGTGCTATATTGCTTATCTACGATTTATCCCACTTTTTTTTTGCTTGTTTTTGAGTCACATCTGGCTGTTGTCGGGTCACACTTCTGATGTACTCAAGTGTCACTTCTGGCAGTGCTTGGGGGACCATATGGGGTGCCTGGAATCGAACCCAGGATAGGAGTGTGCAAGACAAGTACTTTACCACTATACTATCTCTCTAGCACCAACTTTTCTACCTCCTTCCCACCAATAGCTATGATTACTATTTGAAAACCACGAGGGGGTAGTAAGATGGCACATGGCTACTTTCTGGGAGAGTATAAATAACATTTGATTTCATCTAATTAGGAAACTCTGCTTTCTCATACACAACAACTACTTCAGAGTTTACCTGATCTTGTCCAAATGATTTAGAGCTTTTTCTAAAAATGATGGACACTCTTGTCTGGGGTGCCACAGAGATAGTACAGTGAATAAGGCACTCGCCTTGCATCCAGTCAACCTGGGTTGGATCCCTACCACCACATACCACGAACCTCACTAGGAGTGGTCCCTGAGCACAGATCCAAGAACAAATCTTAACCGAAAGCACAGCTAGATGTACCCCCACCCTTAACCCCCAAAATAAAACACAAGCAAATAAATAAGAAGATGTTCTTGTCTATAAGCAGAGGAAGAGCCTCTAAATAGTTGTATACTATTTTTTTTATATGTGAGAGTCTCCCTGAGGGTCTGTAGGTAAAACAGAGGAACTGAGCATATTTTACAAAGCTGCATCTATCCTTGATGCTTCCACAGTGTATTTTGCCTGAAGTCTGATAAAGCTCTGGTCTTTTCAGTCATGAGAATAAAGTATTTCCCCTTATCTATTCTGTCATTTGACATAGTCTTCTAATGCTTGCAGCTGATTTAATTATCTTCTGATCCCTCGTGTTAGCTTTACTACTGACATTTTCTCTTGTTAATATGACATTTATTGTCTAACTAGTCAGTATTTCATGTGTTACTAGTCTTTTTCCTCCAAACCTAGAAGGCTATGAATTTTTTATTGTCTGACTATCCACTCAAAGAATACTTGTTGCATTAAAAAGAAACGTGGCATTTTCTAAAGTATGCTTGATATGAGGAGAGACATGCTCCTTATTAAAACCTTTAAAGGGCAGAGGGATTAAATTAATATTTTTTAAAAAGTGCTTGATCTGCAGTTTTTTAAGTGACAGAGGCAGGAAATTAATAGTGTTACTCTTTAGTGCTATTAAAACTACTAAATTGCCACTCAATCTGCTCTTCTGTGCAAAGCAAACCGATAGCCATTGAAATTAAGCGATCTGGTGTGAAAGAAAGGCATGTGTAAATTATCTTTTTGCACACTGATAAGCACAATTAATACTGCAATATAGTTCACCAATTTCCAAGAGATAATAATATTTATTTAAAAATAGTCAACAAATTTGATTCGTCAGTTCACATGCTTATCAAAAATGTAAAATATTTTTAACAAGGAATTCTTTGAGCTGAAAAATGTGAAGATCTGAACCTTTAAATTTCAATTATATGGTTCTTATAGTTATATACTATAGCTAATATTATATAGTTATATATATAATTGATATTGTAGTTATTGAACTTTAATGAACCATATGAAAAACTGATAGAACACTTTAAATATTTACTAACATAAATTTGAAAATGTGTTCATTTGAGGGGTATTAGCTGGTGATTACTAATTGGTTGGAACTGGAAAAGTATAAATTAACTTCCAATATTTGGCGTGAAGAGATTGCCATGTTATAATTTTCAGTGATAAATTTTATATGAATTTATGGGGAAGGCACATGGGAGGTTTGATATTAATGGCACAGAATGACTTGAGGTTTGGAATAGAATATGGTAGAGCATTTTTGCATTCATTGAAAAAAATTTTGTAGTATGCCTATAACTATAAATAGATTGGGCTATAAACAAATATGTGTGAGATGAGATTGAGGTGACATAACTCATTTGAGGTGGTCAGAAATTAAAAACAAAAATTCAAAAAAAGCAAAAGATAAGAAATACAAACGTTCTTATCCATTTTTCTTACCATTTTAATAAGTCAGAATTAATTCAATTTAGTTCCAATCTAACCAATTCTCTTTGCTTTCTATGAGGCACTCTGTCCATTCATGGAGAAAGGATTACACTCAATCCATTCCTTTTTATTTATTTGTTATTACCTTCACTGATGTCCTTCTTTTTCTCACCCATGCTGTTGTTATGCTTTCCTAACTGACCTTTCTTCCACCTTTTTTTCCCCTATCGTTTCCATGGTCAAATTGAATTCTGAAACTTCAGACTGTGCACATACTTTTATTGTTCAAAAGATTAGATGTTTCTCCAGAAAAAAAGTCAAATCTCTGAAAAGAGTTTTTTTGGGTTACTGCTGTGCTGATAAATATCTTCTTCAATTTAATACTTACCCACACATCCAGTGACTTGTGAGGAAGCCTTGGGGGCCCTTAAATGTACTCCAATACTTTATTTAGGTTTTTTCTTCTGCTTGGAATTGCAATTCCAAACTCTAATACTCATTCACTCTATATACACACATATAATTTATTGAGGTAACATTGATTTATAAGATTGTAAATGTTTCTATGTTTTAGGGTTGTAATTTGCTACATGTCCACCACCAAGGTGTCGATGTTCTTCTACTACAACCCAAGGAACCTTTTTCTTCAGTCCTTCCTGCTTTACAGGTTGTCTTATTACCCACCCACTCCCTTTTTATGCCAAATGAGGCCTTCCAAATCTCTTCTCAGAACCCCCTTTTTTCCACAGTGGAGAGCTACTTTCTTTGTATGTCTAAACACCACTTTATAAATCCCCAGTTTATCAGTTTCCAATGAGAAGAGTAAGGTTTGTTTTGAATATTTTCTTTGCATGCTGTAGTGCAAACTTCTATATATCCTGCCTCCATTTAGACACATTATATTACTAGCACACAATACCTCTTTGTTGAAGTACTATACTACTGACATCAGAGCCAATCTTCAGGTTCCAGAGATGTGTATAGTGACTTAAGTAAACTTCCCTGGTTCCCATCCTCTGAATGATGTGGAGTCGCCAAGATAATGACCTTATCTCCACTTTCCTCCATAATCTATGTATATACAAATACTACTAAAGCATTTGTGCTGGGTGGTAAATAAACAAATATTTAAAAAATTCCTATCTTTCTAGGTATCTATTGGGATATCTAGAAAGATAGTACTGGGAGTGGGTGGACCTCCCAAGAAGTGCTCAGAAAGCCTGAGAATCCCACCAGCAATTTTCAGCCAGGTTTTCTGCTGGTTGAATGCAAGCTCCCAATTGTTCAGACACTGCAGTGCCCAGGATTACCCAGGCTACCCCAACAGTGCAGGGGACCTTCAGGCCAGCCCATTGGTGCTTGGGGGCCTCCAGGGCTGGGTGTGCACCTTAACTGCTCTACTATCCAGCATCACAAGTTTTTCAATTTCATGAAAAAGAAAAATCAGAAGACAATTGTATATAAAATGTGCTTTTTGAATAATATGGGATTAAAAAAAAGTCTAATAACATCAAAAGATGCCTTTTGCAAGGCAATCAAAAGCAGTTTCCAGCATGGCTACAGGGAGATGTGATTTATAAAGTTTGATCTAGGCTAAAACACTTACTAGCTTCAAATATTGAATGTGGCATAAGAATACTTTAGTTCAGGTCCAATCTCTGCCTCTTATTAAATGTGTAACACCACTTCTATTGGCAGGTTTTTTTTTCTTGAACATATTTCAAAAATCTCTGTGCATCTTGATTTCACAACATGGTGTGGTTTGAGGACTGAATGAGATAATTCACATAAAGTACTTGGTGCAGTGTCTGGGAATTACAAAGGCATCAAGTAATGTTTGTTGTTATTTTATTATTCTTTCTCAATAGTGAGGTATCCCCAGTGGTATTCTGTGCTCCAAACCATAGATGCCAGATTTTTGTTTTCTTTATTTTATTGCTCAAAGCTTACTCCTGGTTCTATGCTCAGGAGTCACTCCTGGTGGGGCTCAGTGGGGACCATATAATGTGCCAGGGATCAAACCCAGGTCAGCCTTATGCAAGGCAAGCATCTTTTATACTATTTTTCCAGCCCAACTGTCACCGTCACTATCACTGTCACTGTCCTCCTGTTGTTCATCGATTTGCTCGAGTGGGCCCAGTAACGTCTCCATTGTGACACTTGTTACTGTTTTTGGCATGTCGAATATGTCATGGGTAGCTTCCAGCCCAACATATTTAATTATTATTTTTGACACATCAGGCTTTCCTGAGTTTGGAGCTTGCTTGCAGGATTGCTCAGAAAGTTTCACACAGGGAACTGAACTCAGAATTCCCACAGACCAACCTTACCCTCAGTTCATGAGCCATTTTTCTGATGCAAGATATTTTACTAGCATAGAATGGTTCATTAGTATTAATTCTAGGTAAATCTAATTAGTGACCATTCTCAATGTACATAATTACACTGGATAAAAATTTATCTTTTTACCTTATCTTATGGGAAAGTTTCATAGAAGAAATACAAGCCTCAATGAATGAGACCAATGATTGGTGTTCAACTAGCACCAACCAGCTCAGGAAACCCTCAATGACTTTAGTAACACCTCTGTGAGATATAAAAATGATCAAAAATGGATTTTTCTTATCTATTTTTTGATAATTCTATTTTTGCATTTGTGTTGTAACAAATAATATGAAGAAAATTTGCTTGTGCCTGCTAAGGGTGCTATCATAGGGGTGGGTGGGAAATTGGGGATATTGGTGGAGGGAAGGTTACATTGGTGGGGAGATTGATGTTGGGCATTGAATACTGTATTATGAACAACTTTGTAAAAAATTCTGCTATAATGTAAAAAATTATCTTCACACTTGGAACTTATGTATGAAGTAAATCTATTCAGTAAATCTATTTAAATTTGTCAAAATTCCCTGACTCATTTTTATACAGAATCATTAGATTTAGAACATAGTCCTAGAAAAAGAAATAGCTAGCAAACTCCTTTTTCCATATTGCTAAACTCCAAACTCCCTACTCAGGGAACATTTTGACTTCTGGTGATCTCTGAAATTAATATATTTATTGGCAGGGAAAATGTTAGTTATTTTCTCCATTTACTGTGAAAATAGTGAACTAATAATATCACAAAAAGCAATTATTAATAAGTGAGTGATTATACAGACATCTTACAAACTTGAGGAAATAATCATTTAAAAAATGATTTGTATTTATAAGGTTGTTAATGATGGTTTGTTACAGTCAATATACAACACCAATCCTTCCACCATTGCTCCTTCCCACCACCATTATTTACAATTTTCCCCAAACACTGCTCAAACCTGCCAATAGCAGACTTGACCATATCCACATGGTAACCAAGTCCATTGAGGTTTCATGAGAGTTCCAGATGCCGCTCTGTCTAATGATCATTGATTTAAAAAAAAACCCTTTGATTCTGTTGAGACTGAAGTGGTCATTGAAGCGGTCATTTGGTCCTAACCAAACAGAGCATTCAAACTCAGTACATCAGGATCCTCCACGAGCTGTATTACGGATTCACCACCAGGATCTCACCATTCTACAAGGAAGTGATCATCAACGTTCAGCAGGGTGATACCATTTCACCAAAACTCTTCAGTGCCACCATTGAAAATATCTTGCGACAACTGGAATGGGAAGGATGGGAGTGAAGATAGATGGTTGGCAACTACACCACCTCTGCTTCTCTAATGACATCATTCTAATAACACTAAACATTAGCCAAGTGGCACAAATGTTGGCCAACTTCGACCATGAGTGTGTAAAGGTCAGACTGCTGCTGAATCTCACAAAGACAATGTTTATGAGAAATGAACTAGTCCCTGACTTCCATTTGCTCTCAACGGAAAGAATATTTCAGAATGCAGCAGCTATGTGTACCTAGGTCGAGAACTCAACATGATTCAACATGAGCTGCACAGGAGGAAGAGAGCGGTTTGGAATGCCTTCAAGAGCATCAAAGAACTTGTTATAAGGACAAAGAAACTTCGGCTCCAGGCACATCTTTTCAACTCCACCATTCTTTCTGCATTAATATATGCCGCAGAGACCTGGGCCCCATAAAAACAGGACAAGAATGCTATTCAGATCACCCAAAGAGGAATCAAAAGAGCTATGCTTGGAATATAACATTTCACTCAAGTGAGAGAAGAAATCAGAGTTCCAACCTCCATCAACGATAGAAAATTAGGGACGCTGTCTTGTTTGCCAAGGCGTCAAAAATCAGATGGGCTGGACACATAATGTGATTTGGAGATGACCGCTGGACTAGAGCTGTTACTGACTGGATTCCACGAGACATGAAAAGGATGCATGGCCACTCAGTCTCTTCATGTTCCTGGAGCGAGCAGAAGCCATTGGGCTACACTAGCACATGACAGGGATGAATGGAGATGTTACTGGTGCCCTCTTGAGCAAATCAGTGAGCAATGGATGACCAGTGATGGTGGCAAGTGATTGCTTGTTATGAATAATTTGCTAAAAATGATCAGAAAAGGTTTCCCTAGAAAAAAGTGTATGAAGATTGTTGTTTCTCGCCATGGAGCCATTAATCCTTGTATAAGAGATTACTAACATGTTGTTTTAGGTTAAGCCATGTGTGTTACTATTTTCTTAACTGAGATTGGTTCTACTTTACATCCCATTCAATGTTGTGCCCTATTCCTGGTATATCAGTGGTGTAGAGTTTGAGATGTCACACAGCTGCCAATACAGCCACATGCTCCAGGAATTCTAAAATTTTGAATGAGGTGATACAGTGCTGTCCTCACATTGTTCATTGATTTTTCTGGAGCAGGCCCAGTAATGTCTCCATTGTGAGACTTGTTGTTACTGTGTTTTGGCATATTGGATACATCATTAATAGCTTGCCAGGCTTTGCCGTGCGGGAGGGATACTCTCGGTAGCTTGCCAGGCTCTCTGAGGGGGTGGAGGAATCGAACCCGGCTCGGCCGCACAAGCCATGCACAAGGAAAACACCCTACTGCTGTGCTATTGCTCCAGCACAGTGGGTAGGGCATTTGCCTTGACCTGAGGTGTTACAGAGGGAATTAAATTTTTAACTAGATGGTGATTAGTCTGGAAGCATCACTATGTGTGTTGATCTCTTTCTAGATTTATTTATGAGTCTCTGGATCATGGCTGATTAATGAGCTTATATGGCACCAGAGGCAGATCATGGGCATAACTGCCAGACTCCTAGAGGAACAGGGAGATGGGGGGAGCTAGCCCATCCCCGACTCCACGAGAGCTTGGAGACTTCAGCCACAAACCCTGCATACCTGAGTTTTTCAAGATCAATTTCTGGATTAGGCTTATCCTGACTGGTGGAGTCTGACTCTGAGCATGACAGTGGTTGTGGAGTGTGGAGGTTTTCAGCTTCTGAGTTTCTATTTAGGCAGTTTGTGGGTTCACCTGCCCCTATTCTGAGTGTCCTGGATGAAACTCAAACTGGTGCAGGGTCTGGAAGCATCTCTGCAGCTTGTTGATCTCTTTCGAGATTTAGCAATGATCATTTTTTTTATAGAGGCAATTGATCCCCAGTGCTGCTTGGAAGGGCAGGGGAGACTTGCTGTGTGCAAGTCTAAGTGTTCAGTGCTGGGTTGTAAATGCATACCAGAGTTACTAGATTTTATTTTGTTTTTCAGTTGTAGGTGAATTAGAGTCAATATTCTCAGTCCACACTGAGATAATTCGCAAACTATTGCAAATAGAGAAGACAAGTATTGACTAAACAGAAAGCACAGCCATAGTAAATTCTCTAGTTTTTTATTTGAAATTTAATTTTAAACTATGAAATATGTATTGCTGTAATTTTGTCAGAACACTGCCATACAGCTCAATAGATTGGGATTCTAACAACAAAATGTCTCATCACAAAGTGGAAAGTGTCCTTGATAATCATTTATACCCTTTGGCCAATCAATGGGTATATTATATGATGTATGATATACTTCTAATTGTATTCATTGTCAATGAATGATTAATTTCACCGACTGGATTAATAATTAACCATTCTAAAACAACTGAATGTTAAAATTCTCCTTGAACTGCTTAGACATTCCAAGAGAAGTCATAATAGTGTAACTATGGAATTGAAATGAGTCTATTGAAGATTGCATTTTTGAGCTGCAAAAAATTTAGGTGACTTTATGTCACACAAGAATTTAGCAATGGTCCAGTATAGCAATAGTTCTCTTTTCAATTTTGCCATCAAAGAACAATATATCCAACTCAAATGTAATTCTCTGTTATATGAAATCCTACCAAATCCTACTTTGACCTTTGTGAACTTTGAAGCAGATGACCTAGAACTTGGCAAAGATAATGGTACAGATCATACTTTAGGTGTACAAACTCTTTAAGTGGCTCACATTGTTCACTTTCATTTGCCAAATTGCTTGTTGGAACATTCCTTGTACCTAGTTAAAGATGGTGATATAAGGACACATTTATTTCGTGCAATATTTTATATAACCAAGTCCAAATTAACTGTAGAAATTGGGGAGTGGAGGGGCAAACAGCATGGAGTTCATTAAAATCCTAAGCTGATTCTTATGTTTCAGATATGTTTTATCTTGTTCTACTTCTGAATCCTTTATAGTGCTGCAAAGTTAGAACAAAAGAGAGATTGACTTATATATCACTGTGACCTTTCTTTCTACACATTGATGAAGAGGGTAATGAGCGGTGAAACAGAGAGACAGAGTGAGTGGGTAGCTGAAAGGAGGGGGGGAGTTCTCACATCATCTGCTAGTATGTTAGCCTCACAGCATCATAAATTGATTTCTATTGGTTTCTGATTTCTATTTTTTACCAATTTGGTGAGTACAATATATCCTGTTTTTATTTCTGAAGAAGCCTGAACTCAGGTCTCGTAACATATCCACCACTTCTTGCCTTTCCAAAGCTGCCCTGTTGCCTTATGCTGAATTGTCTGCTTAGTGAGAAAGTTTTATTGCTTTTGGCAAGAAGGCAGATTTAATGAGAGAGTGCGGTCTGGTATTTTGTCATAAAATGCAGCTATGCCTTATTTCTTGAGTACACACTGAGCTAAGAATACAACAGAACCCTTGCTCAAACAGCTTCGGGAGACAGCAGGCTAAACAAATCTGGGTAGATGAGAAAATAATTATTACTAAGTATTTTAGCTATTTACCCTCAGAAGTCAATGGAAAGATCTGGATTATATTGAAGTGAGAGTGGTGATTATGAGGCAAAGGAAAGGACAGACAAAAGCAAAAGTTTTGTTGATTTTTTTTTCTTCCTTTCAACTCATTTAGGAGGGATGCATTTTTGTCCTGGGTTTTTATAATGTACATATTGTGAAATGTGTTTGTGAGGGTGGTTTTTGTTGTTGGTATTTGTGTGTGTGCCCAGGGACTGGTGATCTGTGTGTGGTGGATGGTACTTGTAAGCACTTATTGTTATGTGTGGGAATAAAGGTTATTGTGTGTATGTGGGAGGAGTTGTTGCTAGCAGCTGTGGTGGTGATACTGTGTGCATATATGTATTTTCTGGGAGTGTGGGTTTAGCTTCTGTTCAGGCAAATCACAGAATTAATATTTTGCGACTTTAATAAGCGAGTCTTTGATATTGTTAGTTTATGAAGAAGCATAGATGGGTGTTGTAAGAGGCTATTTGCTTTCAAGTCTTACTGACAACTAGTTTCTCCACTGGGAAAATCCTAAAGCTAGTCTGTGGGAAGTCCTGAGCTACTTCAAAATTAACTACTCATGAACTCTGATTGCTGAGAAGACTAGTTGAATTCACCTCAAGTTTTTAGGAGAGAATGAAAGAATGGGAATGGAATAAATGTGAAAATGAGGAGAGGTGGAGCCATGTGCGAAGAGAGAGTCAGAGTTCTCTTGAACTTTGTGCATCTCTGATATCTTTAGCACAATATTGCTCATTTTTCTGTAAAAATTCTCTTTGGTGGGCTGGAAAAATAGTTCAATGGGCAGGGCACTCACCTTGCATGGGCCAACTCTTGCTCCTCAGCATTCCGCATTGTCCTCTGAGCCCTGCCAGGAGTGATTCCTGAGTGTAAAGCCAGGAGTAAGCCCTGAGAATTCTCAGTTATGGCTCAAAAAACTAACCAACATGGAAGAAAAACACCACCAAATATTCTCCTTGATTACAGAGGTAGACAAATTCTCCTTGATTACAGATGTAGACTGAATTCTTAGGGCACTTCTCTGATTCTTTGTAGCATCTGCAAATTAGCCAAGGATTAACTGACTAATTACTGTGGTTCTGGGTGGCATCACAAATGGCAAAGCAAAACCTTTTAAGTCAGTTTATCTGGACCAAAATTCATCTATGCACCAAAACTAATCCTGATTCATATTAAGTCATAGTATTCCCCTGGGGACATGGAATAACTTTGCTTCCATAGGTAACTTTTTTATTCAATATGCAAGTGGAAAAAGGGAGAAGTACCCTTTCTTTTAATTTTCCAGGAATATGTGTACAAGGTGACTCGGTTTCAGTGATTGCAATGGTCAAAAAAGAATAATTGCTTCTTTGATTCTGTGACTGTTTCATCTTTAGAGGTGTATCCAAAAAATCTATGTCAGCTGACTGTAGAGGAAATATCTTTAATGGCTCTGCTGCTGCCAAGTCTCCTCAGAAGACTGGATCAATGTCTCTGTATCAATAGGAGAAGCTGGATGCCTTGAGCAGCCTGGTTCTAAGGAGACAATCTCCAGGCTTCCAATACTTACAGAGGGCAGACAGACAAAAAGCAATGGGTAGCAATGAAGCTTAAGAAATAGGGAATATTGGGGACAGCATGAAACTGGAGATTATAACTCCCAGGTCAAGGTGGCAGCTGCTGTTTATCGAGTCAGTTGTTGCCTAAAGAAAATCAGAGCACTGTGCTGGAGGAACACTTCTTCTCATAGTTTCTCTCCATACCCAATAGATGAGATTGACCATGTTGGGATCATATAAAATAAAACTTATGAGTGGGACATTGTGTAGGACTAGGAGAATCTCTGATATGAAAAGCTCTTGTGGAGGTATTAGCTCTTTGGGCCTGTCATCACAGAACACCACTCCTGAAGTAGCTTAACCAACAGAATGCACTTCCTTTCCCATGGTTCTTGAGAAGGAAATCTGGCATTAAACGCCATTGGCAGATTTGTTTTTTTGGGAGGTCTCTTGCCTTGGCTTGAGATGATGCTTTCTCTCTGGGTCCTCCACGAGCTTTTCTCTGTGTTCAAGCATCCCTGGAGTCCCTTTGTGGGTTGAAATTTCCTTTTTTAATATAAATAAGTACAGCATTGAGATTGGATTAGTGCCCACTCCAGTGGCCTCATTAGAATTCCAATAACTCTTTAAATGCCCTTTATTTAAGCACAGTCACACTCTGAGGTACAGGGAATTAACACTTCAGTCTATACATTTGGGGTGGGGGGATAATTTAGCTCAAGGCAGTACCCAACTGTCTGGCTCCTACAGAAGCAGTCAGTTTAGGCATCTGAACTCCATTTTTTCTCATTTGGACATGTAGACAACTATGTATTACAAACAAGAACAACTCCAGCATCACACATGCGGTGGCTTAATTAATGGTTTATGCTTATCTCTAGACAAGAATCCCAAAAGAAACTTGTGATTATAAAGACTCACTGGAAAGAGACTAGAAACGTTTGACTCCTGCCACAGAATCAACTTTTTCATCATGTGAGCCCTTTTCCCATTTTGGAGATGGTATTGTCCTTAAATAGTTAGTAATTGGTACTTCAGCGCCTTCCAGCAGTTGCTACCAAACACAGTTACTGTTCTTTAAGACAGAGCATCTGTGGTAAGAAATGGTAGTTTATGCCTGATATTTGTTACTGGAGACTAGGAAGTCAATAACTGGTTTGCCTTCTAGAGAAAGGTACCTACTTGGAAGATGAGGACTCCTAAAATTGACTTTTTTTGTAGTAAGTCAGGATGTTTTTACCTCTTATGGGGAAAGTAGAGCGCCTAGTAGGAACTGAGCATCCTATGAATATGCTCAAAACTCTTCACTTAAAAAAACCACGTGTGTCTTTTGTTGGATGGCATATATAACATGATTGATCTTGTAATTTAAGAATTTGGCATTGAATGTTCTCATATCCCGTTTTGCTAACTGTACTTGATTGCTAGATGAATCAAAATGCTGCTGTCAGGGCTAAAGTATTTTTGCAATCTTGTGGGGAGAACATGAAAATATCGTATCGCATCTGGAGACTCAGAAAGTGGTCTTTTGGAAAAGCACGGGATAGCAAACATCTGGAAGGGAATGCTTCATGGAAATTATTCTCAGTTCCTCCACGGATAAAACTGAAATTCAGGACCCTGAGGATGCCAAGCACAAGGCCATGAGTTTGATCCCTGGTGCTGTCTGGATCAGCTCAGTATAATTTCAGGGACTGCTCTCAGGGACTCTCTAGTATACGCTAACAGAGTAAGCAATTTTTGGGGACCTGCAATGAAGTGTGCATGAGCTCTATAACTAAGGTGTTTGACCCCTGAAGAACACAACTAAAACTGTTTGAGCTCTGGTCAAAGTGTGACTTCCAGCAAGCCCTACAGAGATGTTTGTGACGTTCTCCACTCAGAATGTGCTTGAGCATCACAACTAAAGAAGGGTGACTCCTGGGAGAGCTCATGTACAACTTGCACAATATATGTATGTGCCCAATCTTTTCAGGGAGCTCTGTAGCCAACGGTGCGAAGATTTCTCAGTCAAATGTGCTAGCACTTCAGCCAGCACTTCGACACCAGCAGCAGTGCAGGAAAAGGAGTGAAAAACCAAAAAAAAAATGCATTTGGAATAAGGGAGTAGGGATATAGCTAAATGGTGGGAAGCATGCTTTTGTTGTGAGATTCTGGCTTTGCATCTAGCACCTCCCACCCATAAAAGAAAAAAGAAAATTAAGTTTACATTTCAAAAGCTCTAGGTTGTCCTCCTGGGTTATAAAGGGAAATAAAAATAGTTAATCATTGTTGTTTGTTTTGAAGAAAGGTGTTGTGTCTGGTTCTGAGTGCTCCAAACCACAGAAAACATGTCTGCAAAGGAGGAAAAGAATCAAGGAGACAAACTTGAGGAGTGGAAATGGGAATATCTTCCTGTCTAGAGCCATAGTGAGTGTCAGCAGAATTCCTAAGTCCCAGTCTATTTCATTCCAGTCACTTAGATTTGTTTTCTGTCCTTTGAGTTCAATGAAATACCCAGTGTGTCTTTCTAGCCAATATTATTGTTTGTTCTAGAGGTTAAAATGTTTTGTTTCTTCTTTTCCCTTTTCAATTCTTTATTTAGGCAGGATAATTTATAATTTTTTAAATAATAAATTTCAGCTCCTCTTCCACCAGTACCAGTGCATTTCCACCAATGTCTCATGCCTCCTCTTACTTCCCACCCTGCGCTTTTAGAAAACTCATTAAAAATTACCATTTGGGTCACAGATTTGCAATAATGTTACTGATTATGGTTTTGATGTATAATTATCTTACCACACTACCACCAAAGTGCCCTGCATCCTCCATCAGTGTCTTTATGTTGTATCAGTTCACCTCATCATCCCTAAACCCTAGCAGCTGCCCCTCTTAATTGACATTTCCATTTCTACAGTGCCAAAGATTTGAAACATTCTATTCCCGTACTACCATCTTCCCACAGATAAGTAAGCCCAACGATATTTGTCCTATCTCTTAGCCATGGGACATTGGTGGAGGGGAGCTGATACTGGTGATGGGATTGGAGCTGAAATACTGCACGCCTGAGACTTCAGTTTATTAGAATTTACAACATATAAATTACAGTGCCAAAATAAAAATCAGAATAAAAAAGAAGAAGCAAAACATTTCAACCTCTCTAAGAAAATGGTAGAAAGACACATTGGATATCTCAATGAACTTAAAGAACAGAAACTCAAAGAAGTTACTTTGCTTAACATGAACCTCTCAGGTTCCACCAAAGTTGAATCAAACTACATATTTTTGTGAAAACGTTCTGTTTCTTAAAAATATTTTTAAACTTAAAAATTAAGACTTTGTGATTTGCAAGTCCATAATAGTTTCAGCCGTACAATATTCCAGCACCAGTCCTACTACTAGTGTCAATTTTCCTCCACCAATGTCCCCAGGTTCCCTGAGATCCCCAGCCTGCTTCCTTAACAGGCACATTTTTTAGTTTGGTTGCTGTAGTTTCAGTCTCATGCTTTCAGTGTTTTGACTCTCTCTCTCTCTCTCTCTCTCTCTCTCTCTCTATATATATATATATATATATATTCTGTGTATATATACACACACACACACACATATATCACTTGATCACTTGACTTCCCATTACTCATTGATTTGCCCGAGTGGGTGCCAGTAACATCTCCATTCTTCCCTGTTGCGTGCTAGTGTAGCCTAATGGCATCGGTTCTTTCTAGGAACACAAAGAGCCTCAAACTAATCGTTCAGGGTCTTGACTAAAGAGTCTGACCATCTTGTAGGTGGGCAGCCATGCGGTCTTTTGACATCCCGTGGAATCCAGTCAATAATGGCTCTAGTCCAGCTGTTGTCTCCAAATCTCATTATGTGTCCAGCCCATCGGATTTTCCTTTTTTTTTAAAAAAAATTTTTATTAGTGAAACACCATGAGGTACAGTTGTAGGCTTACAAATTTTTGTGCTTGGGTTTC
>JAOXYA010000018.1:69892240-69906153 GCA_028565675.1 Sorex palustris
CATTGTGAGACTTGTTGTTACTGTGTTTGGCATATTGAATATGTCACGGGTAGCTTGCCAGGCTTTGCCATTAGGGCGAGATACTCTTAGTAGCTTGCCAGGCTCTCCAAGAGGGGCGGAGGAATCCATCTCAGGTCGGCCACATGCAAGGCAAATGCCCTACCTGCTGTGCTATCTCTCCAGCCCAGTTGAGGGGTAGATGTCAGAATTATTCATTCTGGTTTAGCATTATAGTAGGCTTTTGAAGACAGCTCTGAGAGGAATGTTGGAATCAAACCTGGGCCAGCTGCATGCAAGGCAAACACCCTACCTGCTGTGCTTTAAACTGGAGCAGGCCCAGTAACATCTCCATTGGAGACTTTGTTGTTACTGTGTTTGGCATATCGAATACATCACAGGTAGCTGTGCTGGCAAGATACTCTCGGTAGCTTGCTGGGCTCTCTGAGAGGGGCGGAGGAATCGAACTCGGGTTGGCCATATTGGCTGTGTGCAAGGCAAACGCCCTACTGCTGTGCTATCGCTCCATATGTGTTGTATGAAAGGAGAGAAGGTTAGCACTCCCCTTGACAAGGATGGACGAGACATCGGCCTGAAACACGCATACGGTTAAGGCTTTAAACAAATGGGGGGAAAAAATCCACATTCATTAGGTCGTAGATTGTGAATACCTGGTGTCTGACATCTCTTAATTGTGTGCTCAGAATCTCACATGACTGATACTCAGTGTCATCTGAGAGATCATTTTAGATGTGCTGTGTCATCTGAGGTCTGGGTCTTCTTCCAAGCTTCTGTAGGTTGCTGGCATAATTCCGTTCTTGTGATTGTAAGCTGGGGTCCCTATTTTCTCACTGGTGGGTCACATATTTCTTACCCTTACATCTTCAAGACAGCAGTAGAAAATGACTTTTGTGTTGAGACCTCCTTGGCCTTTGTGTATGTTACATCTCCCTTTGTAATTAGCCACTAAAAAGCTGCCTTCTTCAGCTGGAATAGAGAAGGAATCACTAAGTTAATGATGGTTGGAGGAATTGTTTAGGATGGAAGATGTGTGCTCAAAGTAGATAAAGGACCAAACATGAGAGGCTTTCAGTATCTATATTGCAAACCATAATGCCCAAAAGTAGAGAGTATGAGGGAAATGGTCTGCCATAGAGGCAGGAGGAGAATTGGGATAGGGGTGGGGATACTGGGGACATTGGTGGTGGAAAATGTGCACTCGTGGAGGAATGGGTGTTCCATTATTGTATGACTGAAACTCAAATGTGAAGCTTTATAATTGTATCTCATGGTGATTCAATTAAAAACAAAGCAGCCTTCCGAAACAGTGCAATTAGATCAGTAGTTAATTAATTAATTAGATTAGAGCAGTGCAACTGATCATCTAATCTTCCCATTATAAGGTCAGATCCTCTGGAACCTTACCTGTAGCCATGTCCTGTCCTCCCATTGTTCATTGATTTGATCGAGCAGGCACCAGTAACATCTCCATTGTGAGACTTGTTACAGTTTTTGGCATATCAAATATGCCATGGGAAGCTTTCCAGGCTCTGCCATGCAGGTGGGATACTCTCTGTAGCTTGCCGGGCTCTCCGAGAGGGACAGAGGAATCGAACCCAGGTCGCCCGTGTGCAAGGCAAGCGCCTTACCCGTTGTGCGAGCACTCCAGCCCACACATTAAAGGGATCAGCTAAATGATGGGGAGTCCCCCTTAAGTGTTTTAATTACTTGAAACATGAGTTGGACCCGAAGGGCTATGGTGGCTCTAAGCTGGTGCCTGTATTTGTCCCTGGCCAGCCCCAGGATGAGAGAGAGTGTGTTGAGCGTGGGAGCACCAGGCCCAGGATCTCAGGCCTACCCCCCTCACATGGGCTCAGCTTCCTTCCAGACCCTTCCTTGCAGACAAGAACCGAGTTCAAGGTGCAACGAAATTCACAGAACACCAATGGCCCCTATCCCAACCTATTAGGGGTGCCTAGTGTGAAGGAACAGGTAGGATTTTTTTTTGATCACTTGATCGCTTGATATTCGGTTACTCATCGATTTGCTCAAGCAGGTGCCAGTAACATCTCCATTTGTCCCTGTCTTGTGCTAGTGTAGCCCAATGGCATCTGCTCGTTCTAGGAACACGAAGAGCCTCAGACCAATCATTCAGGGTCTTGACGAAGAAGTCTGATCATCTCATAGGTGGGCGGCCATGCGATCTTTTGACGTCCCATGGAATCCAGTCAGTAATGGCTCTAGTCCAGCGGTCATCAGCAAATTTCATTACGTGTCCAGCCCATCTGATTTTTGATGCCTTGGCAAACGAGACAGCGTCCCTGATCCTTGATGGTCTACGGAGGTTGGAACTCCAGATTCTTTTTCTCATTTGAGTGAAGCGTGATACTCCAAGCATAGCTCTTTCAATTCCTCTTTGGGAGACCCGAATAGTGTTCTCATCCTGTTTTCGTAGGGCCCAGATCTCTGAAGCGTATGTTAATGCAGGAAAAACGGTGGAGTTGAAGAGATGTGACCGGGGCTGGAGATTCTTTGTCCTCTTACCTATTTCTTCGACGCTCTTGAAGGCATTCCATGCCACTCTCTTCCTCCTGTGCAGCTCAGTGCCTGGTCGTTCATCATGTTGTGTTCTCGACCTAGAGACACATAACTAGGTATATCTGTTATGATAACTGCTGCATTTGGAGATGTTCATTCCATTGAGAGCGAATGGAAAGTCAGGAACAAGTCATTGAACATCAGTGGAGCAAAAAGGCCTGACAAGAATATAAAGCTTATTTGCATATTTTTCAAAATGTAAAGAAGAGTATGTTTTTATATGCAAAATTTCAACCAAAATATATGATCTGGTTGATGGAAATATTATTAAGTGAACCAGCTTGCCTATTGACATTTATTTTATTCTTTTACACAAAAGTATACATTGGAAAGAGCTTTATGGAAAATGCAACTATAAGAAAAGTCAGTAATTCAAAGCTAAGATATATTCTTGGATTGAACTTTCATAGTGTCTTAATTCAGCCAGCTGGGTAAATTCTTTTTTCATGTATAGAGTTATTTAAAATTTCTAAAGGAAAGCTCTTCATTTTTTTATCTGAAATTTGAACTTTTCTGTAATTTTGTCTAATATTTATTAATTTCCAAAAATAAACTCCATTTTTTCAGAGACTGTGAATATAGCTATGAGGGGACCATGTAGAAAAGAATGATGTACTGTTGTGCATTAGCAAATAGTGCCAATAATGAGGGGACTTTTGACAAAGATAGGAATGAATGTGCCCTAGTTCTCTACACTTGATCAAGAGATGGGGCTAAAAGTACTTGTGTTCAACAAAAAGAAACTGACAGATATATATGTTTGTGTCATTGCTGGGTATGTACATTAATATAAAACATTAAAAATACTATATTGTTCCATTGGTTGTTTTATGTAGGGACTTGCTTGTGAGACAGAGAATAAAGAGTAGAAATAAAAGATGAGGTTGGTGGTTGTAGAAGAGAATTTTAGTCTTTTCCTTCCCTTTTTTCTTCTTTTACTAAAAAATGAAAATGCAAATTTATTGTGTAACTCTATTTAAAATTAACAACACAAACAAGATATTAGAACAATCTGAGTGTGGATGGCAAGAATGTGTGTTATTTTTTGTACACTTTGGAGAGAAAAGAGCTTTCTCCCCCAAATTTATCTTACTTCTCTGTGTATTGAAATGGCAGCAAAATGACAGCTCTTACCTGATGCAACTGATCTCTTATTTTTCTACCAGGTTATCTTTGGAAACAAACAGGTGAAGATAAACATAAGAAAAAGAATGTGATTCACTTTCCACATTGCACAGTCATAATGTTCAATGAATAAGGAGATGGAAAAAATTGGGGTAAAAAAATGAAAGATTAGAAAAAACATGTAAGAGACAAATGGATTTGAAGATGAAAGTAGAGAGAACATAAAAAAGAGAAATGTGGTATAGTTCAAAGCATATATATTACAAAGTATGTCAGTGATGATAAATATTAGTCTAGCCCGTCTTGACCAGATTTCTGGTCAAGATTCCATAAAATAAATAAGAAGATATCTTCAAATTTAAAAAAATATTCATTAGAACTAAATAATTGTCATAAAAATAAAGTTCATTAGGCTAAAGCATAGAGAAAATGTGTCTGTCACATGGGGTTGACCAGAACTATGCTGTGAATATGATTCAAACATTCTTCTCTACCTATCCTGCTAAACGAGGGACTGGAAGACTTTCATTCAAAGACAGTTTGAGTGGGCAACCCACCCACAGAGGCTTTGATCTGTGAACTCAGACAGCAGCATTATAGGGGGAAATCTTACTTTCTGGTTAATAGACACCTTTTGTCTGGAAACTTCCCCTCCAGCTACACAAAGACCAAAGCAAAACCTAATAGGACTGGGCTGGGTTGGAGACACAGTCCCTGCCATGATTAGTGGTCTAGAGCCTCAAACACCCATAGGTCTTCTAAGTGAGAGCACATGAGTGAAGGTTTGTAAGGTGAAGTCAAGGTGTTCACAGAAGCTTACCTGTTGGAATCCATCTTAGAGTCTTTGGATTTGCGTTTCTCTGTTCTTTAGCTCTCTGCCCGGCCTGTTCCCCTAGAAACTCAGTGTGGCAACAAAAATAGAAAGGTTCACATTTGCACGTTACCTTGGAGTCCTCTCCCAATCCATGTTTCCCTTCTCTTAACTGGTCATTTTTTTTTTTCAGTATTGCAGACTGGAGACAAAAAATGAGGGAGTTTAAGATGAGAAAAGACAAACTCCAAAGAAAGGGGAAGAGAAACGAACAAGTTCCTAGTGAGGAAATTATTTTCTGTGCTTCCTGGCTTCCTGCTGAACACGTCAACCTCAAATACCTTTTTGCGCTGGTGACCTTGAGCTCCGTTTTCCGTAAGAGCTGAGCATATATTCTGCTGAATAGAGCAGAAATAGAGTTCCTCGTGGTGAGGACTAACCAAGATGAATAAATCATGCCTGGAGAACCTGACCTGATTTTTTTTTCTTTTGTATAATTTCGTGATCTCTTAACAGAAAGGTTTGAGAATATCAGGTTATATATATGATTTCCTAAAAACAATTAGATCTTTGTAATATAGGATCATCTAATAATAAATATAAATTCTTGGCGAAAACAAATGTGAGGTTTTATTGATAAGCTGGTTGCTATACAGGAATACTAGGCCATATTGACTTTAATAAAACATTAAGTGGTTTAATTAAATCATTAATTCCACCCATAGCTCCATACTTCAAAAGACTGTCAATGTAAAAATAAAATGTTTATTTTTAGCCTCTTCTCTTTCCTCTATAATTCATTAAGATGAGTCTATGGATTGACTTATTGCTATTCTGCCATAATATGCTTGCTGCCATTTCAAGAATATAGCACTTAAAGCAGGATACTGGGATTTATTGATCTTAAGGTGACATATTCCTCCACTTTTCATAAAAGGTTTCTTTGTTTTTTTTAGAAAAATCTATAAAATGTTTATGCATGTAGATATTAAAGTCACAACAGTATAATAACACTGATAAAATAATTGGATTATTTTTCAGATCCATGAAAAAATTCATAAGGGAGTAGGAGCAATTTTGAATATATATAATGTAGTTGCATAGTTTATCTTAAAATTAATTTTAATTTTATGAAAGTTATATAGTTGACCCTTGAACAATGCATAGGCTGGATCTCCAACTTCCACGTAGCAAATAACATGTAGTTGGAGCTCCGCATTCTTTTATTTTTTTTGCTCCGCATTCTTGAGTTATGCTCCTAGGCACTCACTCAGCTGTGAAAAAGGGATCCTCTTGGAAAAACATGTATGTAAAAGTGGGCTTACACAGTTTAAATTTATGTTTTTCAAGAGTGTTTGTGTGTAGATTTTTTTATTTAAAGGGGCAAGAGAAGAGAGAGAATGTAGATTTCTTCAGACTAAGTAGAGAACACCATGAAGTAAAAGAAAGATATTCCATACCTCAATTGCTTAGATGCAGCCAATTTCAAGTTGTAATGTACCAATGTGCAGATAATTTTTAAAATCAGTTTTATTAGTAGACTTAAAAAGGAATTTTTTTTTGTGGTGAACTTAACGTAATTGATGTACACGTTGATGTTCAATGTTGCACATCTGAAGCATTCTATGTTATAAAACATTGCTATTGAAATAAAAGTGGTTTAGTGAATTAATAATTATGCTTTCCCTATATATAGTCATTCTTGCCACAGGTGGTATCTTCACCTAGTTTATTTCCAATATTTTAAATTAGTGTTCATTCACAGCCTAGATCCTTTACAAACAGAAACCAAGAATTAATGTTATAATACATTACTTTGGTGCAACAAACCCAAAATGGTGAGGGTGAAGAAAAGGAGAAGTGCTGTATACAGATCTACCAATTATTGCCATGTGACACATTATATGATGGACACTTAAAGGTCAGCATGTGGACTTTACACATACTTTTACACCCAATACAGTGTGAAGGGGGGAAAAAAGTTTAACTTTCAACACTTCTACTGAATATTTATCTATTTTTGTGTTTATTTCAATCTTGAAAATTTTCCCATTAAGCTTTATTGAGTTATAACTGACAAATACTATTATTACATATAAGTTTAAAATGAACAGCATGTAAATGATGGCATTATCAGGTTAATTAACATATCGATCACCTCATTTACTTACTGATTTTTTTTTAACCTGGATTAGTAAATTTAATACATCCTACTTCAATTTCTAAGAGCTCTTTCTTGTCATTTTTTTCTAGAATTCAATGTTTTTATCCTTCAGAGAATATGTTTTAAATTTTTTTTCACTATGTCCTTAATGTCGCATTTTCGAAGTTTTTTTTAATTTTATTTATTTTTTCTGGGGAGGTACACCTGATGGTGCTCAGGGATTACTTCTGACTCTGCCTTAGAGATTACTCCTGGTGGACTAGGAAACATAATGGGTCCCTGGTTCAAACCTGGGTCTGCTACATGCAAGTTAAACATCTTACCTGCTATACTATATCTCTGACACCTTTTTTATTTTTCAGATTAAAAAAATCTTTTTTTTTGCTTTCTCTAAAGACCCCTATAGTACTTTGCTACTATCAATCAAGTGTTATATGTAGAGTTCTAAACTTCTACCACTGAACCACCCATGCATCTTATATGCAGAAATTCTATTAAAAACTCTTGTGCTTGTGTGGATGTGTTGATTTGTAGGTAGTGGAAATGCATTTTCGTTGGGAGAATGCCTCCAACTATTAGTTTCTCTTCACCAAGGATTCTACCTTTTACCAGAGACTGTTCCCCTACTCCCCTATTTAATTTTCTACCTTGTTGAGTGCAAGCTCAGTTGCTGGTATTTTTATGTTGTTAGGGATAGAAGAAAAGATTCAAGTCTAAAGATTCACTCTTCCATGTGCCCTGTGTCCTCCAGCCTGAAGATTCTCTGCTTTGACTCCTCAGAAAAGAAAACATCAGGATTCTTCTGATCAGAAGAAATAAACTAGTGGTTTGATTGCAAATGGTGAGAGAAAGGTCCCTATAGAGGGGATTATTGGTATGAGTATACAGTCACAAAGGGAAAGGAAGAGGAGCACTCTGCAAAAACAGGTAGTTTGTGTGGGATGTAGAGAATTGGAACCTTGGTGGGATGAGAATAGATCAGGATGACACAGTTTGAAGTCCTTAGCATCTGAACAGTGTCCTCAGCATCTGAACAGAATTCATAGTTAAGGGGAATCCCCATTGCTAGGGGATACTGGAGTCCAGGAGAGTGAGGAGGGTGATGGCCTTCTGGGTACCAGAGTCTAAAGTGGGTGAGAAAGTCTTCCACATGGTGATGCTACATTTTGGATTAATTCCCAATGACTGTTAGAACAAATCACCACCTTCATTACCTTAAAAACAAAAATTAGTTTTCTCAGAGTCTTGGAGGCTATAAGTAAAAAAAAAAGAAAAAAAAGATATCAGTTTGACTGTACTGAAATCAGTTTGTCAGAAATACATTTCTTCTGGAAGCTTTATGAGAGGAGTCCATTTTCTTTTTACTTATTTTCTGTTTCAAGAAGCAATTCCTTTTCTTGTACCCATGTGTTATCCCAACACATGCTTCAAAAATCACATCTCTTCTGATTCTGCTGTTCCTGCTTCTCTCATGTCAGCATGTGAGTAATTCCACTGGGTAATTCAGACTGATTTCTCCATCTCATGTTTTGTAGCTCAAATATATCTACAAAGGTAGCATTCATAAGTTGCAGAGTAGGATGTATATATATTTTCCAGGGGATGAGGTGAGGCAGGAACATAGGTAGTTCTACTAGGAATACCGTGGATTAATATATATGTGCGAATATCTAAGACATTGCCCACTCTGAGGGTCTGTGAGCAACAATTCTTAATATCAATTTCTGTAACTAGTGACTAGATATGTTTCTGTTGTAGTTTAGAGATATACTGGAATAGAGCACATACACTGTTTCTGGGTGACATAATTTGAGATAGGCTTACAGACTAGTATCAGTTGGGCTGCCTAGGGAAGCGTGCATCATTGGGCAAATGGCTATATTTATGGCTTTGGAGAAATGAGCAATTGCTGAAGGGGGGCAAGGAGAGTAAAATAGGAATTAGAAACATTTAGCCCGGCAAGCTACTGAGAGTATCTCGCCCGCATGGCAAAGCCTGGCAAGCTACCCATGACATATTCGATATGCCAAAAATAGCAACAATAAGTCTCACTATAGAGATGTTACTGATGCCTGCTCAAGCGAATTGATGAACAATGGGAGAACAGTGCTACAGTGTCAAAAATTAAAAACTTTTTCAATGAAGTGGTATGGATATAATAAGGTGATATTATATATTAATATCTTGTGGATATTATTAAGTGGCCATAGATGTCAATTTTGAAGAAACCCTCAAAGACAAAAAACCATTCAGACATCAGAATAAGTCATGAGAATGATTGATCATAACTCATTGAATACATCTAGGAATACAAATCCATGCTGATATCAATTAATAAAAGAATCTAGAAAGAAATATATATTTTCATAGTTCAAAAGTTTCTCTTAACCCATTTTAACCTAACTTTAAAACCAGATAGGCCATGACAAATCAATACAAAATAGCAGGTAAATGATGATGATGGTAGAAAAAATTCTAAACAAAATATTAACAGCCAATATCAACAAGAAATTAAAATTATTAATTATTAAGATCAAGAAATTTATTTAGGGATATAAAGGTGGTTTTACTTAAGAAAATCAATGTGTATATTATGTCAGCTAAATGAAGGCTAAAAACCATAGGATTATTTAAATAGATCAATAATTTATGATAAAAAAATTATCACCCAAACAATTGTAGAGAGATTTGCCTCAACACAACAAAAATAATATGATAAACACAATCAAGCTTACATCATAAACAAATATTTAAAAAAAAGCTTTTTCACTAAGATTAAGAGCAAGTCAAATTATCTACTCTCACCACCATTTTTTAGCATCATTGGAAGTCCTAGCCAGACAAATTAGTCAAGAAAAGGAAATTAGATATCTAAATTGGAAATGAAATATAACTCTTGTAGAATTACTTGTGTATAACACTTACGACTCTACTAAAAAACTGTAAAAATAGGGAATGCTCACAGTAAAATTGCAGGCTATAAAATCAGGGTACAAAAAATTCATTTCTATTTCTATATGCAAACATTGAACTGCTAAAGCTATTAATACAGCTATCCAATTTACTGTAGCCTCCAAACAGAGCACATTCATCAAACATGGCAGAATTACTGCATCAAGGGAAAATTCCATGAAGATACAACCAGAAACCAACTGTATATCTCATACAATTCACATCAACTCATCACCAGAGGATTTCTGACCAATCAGAACACCTACTTTTTTAAAAGTGGGTGGCCAAAAGACTGTAGAGTTGGTGGAAATAGGAGAGAGAAAGGATCAAAAGTCTAACTACAAGCACTGCAGAGAGTCAGCAGCAAAATATTGCAGAACAAGTTGAAAGGACAGGACTTTGGAGCACTCAAGTCTCTAAGACTCCAGTAAGCTCTGTTACCAAGCAAGGAAAGACAGATAAAGCTACCTGAAATCTGGTACTATGCATTGACTTTAAATTCCACAATTATAGCAGAGCACTGTTGGTGGAATCAACTCCCTCACCTTTTATTGCTCCTGCACAAGTCACGGTCACCGTCCTCCCCACCACCCCTGCCATTGTTTATCAATTTTCTTGAGCGGGCACCAGTAATGTCTCCATTGTGAAGCTTGTTGTTACTGTTTTTGGCATATCGAATATATCACAGTACCTTGCCAGGTTTGCCATTAGAGCAGAATATCTTGGTAGCTTGCTGGGCTCTCCAAGAGGGGCAGAGTAATCAGACCCGGGCAAGGCATACACCAATACCTGCTATACTTCTGGTCCAGTCCCCTGCACAAGTAGGCAAAAATAAGTCTCTTCTACAGTTTAGGACCTGAGAGAAAAACATCCTGAGGATTATGGTATGTATAAGCATGACCATGACTCTAAAATTTCCCCAGACTCAATGCAGTCCAGCAAGCTCTTTCATAGAAGGAAGAATTTAGTCACAAGGGGCTGAGTGCTCTGATCAGATATTACATCATAGCGATTCAGTAGATGTTGAATGGCATGTGGAGCCCGTCTCTGTGCTAGTCCCCACAACACCCATGTCCTCATAACTAAGCCAAGATTTTGGAATGCCTGCGGCATCCCAGGAGCTCTTTCATAGAGAGGCAGATTCGCGTGGAAACCTGTAGTTGGGTGCTGCAACCAGACATTGGATGCCTCCTCCTCAAAATTTAACCAAATTTGTCTCCAGAGTGAACCAACAGCTCTAGTTATCTGGCTTGTCATTGGAAGAGGGATGTGGGATCACAGACACTGTACTTGGACAGAAAATAGGTCTGACCTCAACAGGAGAGGTGGCAGCTAGGGGATTTATACCAAGACTAGTCCTCTCTACCCAATCCGTGTCTGAAAGCCCCCAACCAGCTCCTTGTCAGAGGCTCATCTCTCAACTCCCACATCTCTGAGGTTCATCACTGTCACTGTCACTGCCATCCCATTGTTTATCGATTTACTCGAGTGGGCACCAGTAATGTCTCTATTCCAGCCCTAAGATGTTAGCAGCCTCTTCTTACTCGTCTTTTCCCATTGATTGGAGGCTCTTTCAGGGTCAGGGGAATGAGACCTGTTATCATTACTGGTTTTGGAACATTGAATATGCCACGGGGAGCTTGCCAGACTCTGTCTGCATGAGCAGGATACTCTTGGTAGCTTGCTGGGCTCTCCGAGAGGCATATATTTATATATTTCTCTCTATGATTTGTTCCCTACTGTCTGAACCCCATCAAATATGGTGTGGCGATTATGGAAAATGGGTAGAAAGTGTCTGAGGTTCATCAGATCTCCAAAACCAGAGCCATAGTACTAGTTTTGCCTCCTTCTGGGACAACAAGGCAAATGTCAGTAAAAAGTAAATCCTTTGACAGAAAAAGAACTTGCATGATTAATCAATCCTAGTGATACAGAAATGGAGAGCACAACAAACCCTTAGTGAAAAATAACTATTAAGAAGAAAATCCATAAGATACACCAAATGTCTACTAGCAGATTTAATGAGCTAGGAGCAAACTGAGTTCTTCACTACTGAAGTTATGAAAAATTCCATGGTTGTTGAAAATAAAAAATACAATACATGAAATAAAATCAAAACTTTTAGGTAAAGGATAATGAGGAGAATTACTTTTGCATGTGGAGGAATATCAGAAATTTAGAAGAAAATTCCAGCAATGACTCAGATGAAAGAGTAATAAGACATGAGAAAATTAAAAACAAAACAAACTTTATGAGATCTATCAGATCCACTAGAAGAGGGAACAGAAATAATGAGTATCCCCCTGTATACCCTCCCAACCCACATCCCAGTCCTCACCCTGCCTCTATGGCAAACAATTTCCCCAATACTCTCTCTCTCTCATTTTGGTTATTAAGTTTTGTTCAAATATAACATAAGGGCTGGAGCTATAGCACAGCGGTAGGGCATTTGCCTTGCACGCGGCCAACTTGGCCAACCTGAGTTCGATTCCTCTGCCCCTCTCGGAGAGGCTGGCAAGCTACCGAGAGTATCTTGCCCACATGGCAAAGCCTGGCAAGCTACCCATGGCGTGTTCGATATGCCAAACACAGTAACAAGTCTCACAATGGAGACGTTATTGGGCCCGCTCAAGCAAATCAATGAACTACAGAAGGACAGTGCTACAATATCGCCGGCTGCGATAGCACAGCGGTAGGGCGTTTGCCTTGCATGCAGCCAACACGGCCGACCCGAGTTCGATTCCTCTGCCCCTCTCAGAGAGCCCGGCAACCAGATAATATGTGCTTAATCATGTAGTGTGTGTTAATCAGGTAATGTGCTTGATTACAACACTTTGCTTTGGTTTTTGTAGCCCAAGACAAAGTGATTATAAAAAGGAACTAGATATGGATTGGATAGAGAGATCCATCATTCTGGGTATTTATGTTTCTAGTTTCAAAACCTACCCAAATCTTTAGTCTAATTGATCTCAGTTTTCCTGGCATTTTCTCAGAGCATATGCATCTTTTAACTTTAGTACACTTTATAATTGAGAATAAAGCAGCATAAATAAAATTTTAAAATATAACATTTGGTGTCTATTTTTAAATTTATTTTGGGGCCACACTTGGCAGTGATCAGGGCTTATTCTTGGCTCTGTGTCAAGTATCACTCCTGGTGAGGCTTGGGGAACCATATGGGATATCAGGTATTGAACCCAGACCAGCTGCATGCAAGGCAAGCACCCTACTCGCTGTACTATTCTCTAGCCCCTTGGTGTATATTTTTTGTACTTATAATGTTTAAATTATATAAGTTTCTGTGAATGACAGCCTTAATTAAACTTAAAATACAAGTATTGAAAAAATACAAGTATTGGAGAAATAGTATAGCAGGTAGGGTGCTTGCCTTGCACACAGCTGACTTGGGTTCAATCCCAGGCATCCCACATGGTCTCCTAAGTGCCATTCCTTAGTACAGAGCCAGGAGTAACCTCTAAGCATCACTGAGTGTGACCCAAAATCCAAATCCCTGCCCCCCCCCCAATTTTTTTAACATAAATTGAATAGTAATTTAGATCTCTAAGTTTAAATTAAAATCTTGCTAAGATTTGGGCCAGAGAGATAGTATAGGGGTTAGGTGCTTGCCATGTTTGAGGCTGACCTCCTTTGGAGTTCCAGCACCACATATAGTTCCCCAAGCATTGCCAGGAATGATTCCTAAACATAGGGTAGCACCATGGGCATGACCCCAAAACAAACACAAAATCCCTGAAGTGCTCATATCTAAATTCCTGGAATGTATGCACATATAATATTATGTGGCAAGGGATAATTAAGGAAACAGATAAAATTAAGGTTACTAATTGTCTAACTTTCAATAGTGAAATTAAGGAAATTATCCTGCATTACCATGATGGACCAAATACAATCCGCATATGTGGAATGTTAACTAATATAATGTGGAAAGGAAAGTTGGAAGAGTTAGTGTCAGACACTTAAAACTGCATTTTGTTTGTTTGGAGTCAGCAGAGATACTTAGGGATACTTAGGGCTCTGTACTCAGAAGTTGCTCCAGGTAGTACTTGGGAAACATTGCGGTGTTGAGGCTGAAATCCAGGCCTCTCAAGTGCAAAGCTGTGGTCAGCCTATTGAGTTGTCTGTCCAGTCCTAAAACTGCCTGGCAAGCTACCTGTGATGTATTCGATATGCCAAACACAGTAACAGCAAGTCTCACAATGTTAGTGGGCCTGCTCAAGAAAATCGATGAACAACTGGAAGACAGTG
>JAOXYA010000018.1:70016987-70029472 GCA_028565675.1 Sorex palustris
TATTTTCTTGATACTATTGTAAATGATATTGTATTTTAATGAGTATTTTATTCAGAAAAAATAAAATAAAGTGCATATATTTTCTCATTTACTGAATTCCACCTAATATTTTGTTTTTTAGCAGATCCTTAAGCCTTGTTTATGTGATATAGTGATATTTGATAGAGTAACAAGTATGTTCAAATAACGAACATGTATATGATTAGCTAGATGTCAGAGTACATTTTTTATTGGAAACTATATAACAAGCAAATGTTTAATTGACACTACTTCTAATTTGTATATGAGATTTGCTGTACAAAGTTATCAAATACTTTTTATTTCCTCAAGCTAGTGATTTCTTTTGCTTGGACTTTGATTCTCAAGGATAAAGTACTGAAATTTTGCAAGTGAGAGATAAAGAATAAAAGAAAGATATAACTTAGTATTTGCTTTACACCTTGGTCCTATTATAGGGAAAGTGTGTAGTGAGGGAAATTGTGGAATGGAGATTGTGCTATTTCCAGAAATCCCTACATAAAATCCATATCTTTGGGACTTATCAGGGTAATATTTCATACTTACTGTGGTCTTTGCTAATTCAGAGTATATAATGATAATTATATTAATTTTGATATTTAATGAACATTTAATACTAATTTTTTAATGAAGAGAGTCCTGGTATGGTATTTCCTAATAGTAAAACTGAAAGTGAGAGGCACATTCACCACATAAAACGTTTTTCACAAGTTCCCTCTGTGTTTATTGTAGCTGGTGTTCCCATCTTATAGTTATATAATTAAATAACTCAAAACTTTGTATCACAAAGTCTAGTTTATTTTTTACAGATTTTTCAAGCTAGAGTGGGCTGGCTTGTGTCTGATCCACAATGTCTAGGGTCTCAGCAGGAAGAATTGAAGACGGGGGCTGGAATTATTTGAAGCTTTCTCTGGGCATCTCTCTCTATCTCTGTGGTCTATGATCTTGACAGCTTGGTGGCTTCAGGGTTGCTGGACTTCTTACAAATTGGAAAAGGGTTTCCAAAACTCATGCCAGAGAAAAAGAGGAGAAGCCTGCAAAGTAGAATTGCCTTTTTTGACCCTGTCTCAGATGTCATTTATCTCTTCTTGTATTCTGTTTGTCAAGGTAATCACAGAATCCTACTCAATTTCAAGGGGAAGGGAAAAATAAAGCACTATTCTTGGGGAGAGAACAGCCAGAATTTGGAATGGTGTAAAAACAGAAAACGTATCATGGTCATATTTGGAATATATTTCAGTAAATATTAAGGTTTCAAATGAAACTGTTTTAGACTGATAGCAACTTCAATTTTAATATTAAAACTTGGTTTAAAGAGGTAAGTGTATTTCAAATGACATCACTCTTGCTGTATTGTTATATTTTGGGGAGCATTTTTTCAGTTTTACTTGGTAAATTGCCTCAGCATTGCTCGTATGCATAAGAATAAAATAGCTAAATCAGATAGATATATTTAAATATGTATATGCTCCTGAAATAATTTCCCCAGAAGTAATGGTCATGTGGAAATAATTAGAATTTCAAATTTTGTTAAAATTAGTTTCTTTTTACTGACCTGATTGAGCAGATGCTAACTGAGCTTAGGTAGACTACTTTAATTTCAGTATACAATATCCAGAGATGAAGTAAATGTGAAGGACTCCTTGACCTCGAGGGAGGGAATTTTGCCCTTTTGAGCAAAGCCTTTTATTTCAAAAATGTATGTTACTTCCAGCAGGCCAGACTCATTACCGCTTGTCTCCTTTCTGTGTTGTTCTGGGTAGCCAAAGCATCACTGAGAACCTATTATGTGCAGGGCACTCACTTTTCCCTAATTGCTTTGCATAGAGATGAGTTTGTTTTCAAGGTTGAAGGCTTTGGAAGAAATAAAGACTGCTATTGAGTTAATCAGAGCATATATGGGGTGTGTAAGGGGATCAGTGATTTTCTAAGTAGAGTCTTTTTACCTTTTTCTCTTTTCCAATACAAATCTGTTCTATAAACCTTAGCATTTTCTTGGTGTAGTTTTGCTTTTTTCCCCATCATATATTCATTACTCGTTCACAATAATATCCTTTAAACACATGTTAATTTTAAAAAGAAAAACAGTGTTTCTATGATACGGGCCTTCTTTGATAAAATTATTCTTTTATCCTCTATGAATACTGCAATCAGTTGAGATATTTCTGTTGCCTAATTCTAAATTTATACTGTACCAATCTGAAGGCAGATAAGACATACTTCAAAGTCTAGATCTAGACTATTTCATGGTCTGATTTATAGACAGAATGTTCAAATGGAAGGTCTTTCTCTAAACTTACTGCTACTTGACAATTTAAGTCTAATATTTGAATACCATTTTATTTCCTGTAATAGTTATTTTATGGATTTTTAACTTTATGCAAACAATATTTGTCTTGAGACAGGTCACATCAAAAGTGTCCTTCAGAAAATCTGGTAAACACATGGATAATTGGTGGTATAGTTCCCTTTTGTGTAGGTTAGAATTAGTGAAGACCTAAATAGAAATGAAGCTGTTGCTCAATAATGGATATGTTGGTCTTTCTCCTTAGTGAGGTTACAATGTTGATAATGTAGCTTCCTGAATTTAGTTCTTGTTGTAAACATGAATTGAAATGGGGAAATTGAAATGAGGTCATTTATGAGGCACTGTGTGTATCTTCACCCGTCTTCCTGTGGTTCAAAGACGTCTTACCGAGGTATTGTTTTGGGCAGGGTGCAATAGTAGTTACCAATATTCTTAAATGGTTCTGTTAATAACTGTCTTTTCTAGTAACTGAAAAAAAATAGACATAAGGAAGAGTGAAAGAAATACATTAGGAAAATATGACCATATGTAAAGCAAGAGAAAAATTGCATTAAACACATGGAATCAATTTCTATATAATCTGTCCCATTATTTAATTTGAATGTGTGCAAAAGACAATTTTAGCCTAAATAAATAGCAAGGGTGTGCAGACCTAATTGAATAAGATTGCAATTAGAATTTAATTTCTGTAGTCTGTTCTTCTAGTGCTTATTTCCTTTTAGAGTCTATATTTAAGAATACATACAAATGTTTTCTCTGAATGTTTTGTAATGTTTTCTATGAAGTACAAGCTATACCAAACTGTAGTTGCTTATGAGAAACTTTAGGTATCTTAATGACTTTTCATATTCAGTAATAATGGCAAAGCTAACAATATTTTGAATATTAACTGTGAAATCTATCCTTATTCATTATACACATGGTAAAAGTTGAAGTTTACAAAATTTGCCTAAAAATATGCTTTTACTTGAGGGATTCCAAATCATATCATTATCAAAAGTTTATTCTTTCTATCACTTATGTTGGTCTGAATAAAGTCATAAAATTTAGAATGGTAGTTATTGGTTTTAATTTCTTCTTAAAAAGACATTAAGTCGATTATCTATAAGTCTGGCAAAATTAAAAAAAAACTATTTTAAGTATAAAAAATCTCTCAAACTTGTGCAGTTAGATGTGATATTATCCTTATAACCATTTTGTTCGGTTTTATCACCTCCATCAGAAATAAATAACACCTATAGAAATCTTTTACCCTAAACATTTGACTTATGGTCAAAAGTTACTTTCAGAAATATAATTTATAAATCTGGAAGCAAGAAAAAATTCAGAAAAAGTAATAGTGGCAGATACAGTTATGAAATTGAACTCCTGAACTTTCCTAATATAGTAAACCAGTTAAAATTATACAAAAAATAATACTACAAAATTCCTTAGGAAACGAATTTGAGTATTGCTTTAATAAAATTGTATGAAAAAAGGTTAATTTCAACCTAAACAATATCCAAGCATTTACCATTCTGGTTTGGTCGTTAACTTCTGGGTCTAGGAATGGAGAATTTTCCTATATAAATGAATGTGAATATTGATTACAGGTTCTGAAACTAATCTGCCTAATCATACAAAATAGGGATGTTCTAATTTTAGAAATAAAGGAAATCTTGTGGAATCTTTTGTTTCTTCTTTCTCTGTTGTGACTTCTTTACTAACCTTAACTGCCTTGTACAATGGTCTTGTTCTCTCTCTCATCACTCACCCCATGAAATCCTACTCATTATGCAAGATTTTGTTCAAATGTATCCATCTTTGTGTAGCATGTTTGCTTCTGTCATTTCTTCCATCATTTCATCGATTAGCAAAATCTCATTGCTCCTTTTCCTAAGATAACTCGTTAGTATAGTTTTAAGATAGCTCACTAATTGCATTTTTTAGAAATCTATGATCTGTCTATTATATTTTTATTGTTGTGATGGTGGTCACAACTACCAGTGTTTCAGGGCTCAGTGATGCTAGTGGTCGAGTCTGCTTCCCACATGTTAGGCATATATTGTATCATTAAAATCAATTTCTGGATAAATAAATAAATAAAAAAAAATTTAAAAAAAATCAATTTCTGGAATCCTGATCTGTGTGCTGCCTTTTTTAGGGGGTCAAGGTAGCAGTTGGGTCCTACTTGTCAGTATTCAGGTACTACTATTGGCTGTGTTTTCAGGAGTGATCACTGGCACTATATGCAGTGCTAGGCATGGAACTGAGGTCAGTTGCATGAATAGCAAGTGCTCTATCTCCAGTATTATCTTTCCAGCCTTATAACATGTATTTTAAGAACAATTCTAGTGTTCCCACCCCAAAATTTATTTTACTACTTCAGACTTGGCATTACAAAAAATGTGTGTGAAGCAAAAATCCAAATGTTTCTTTACTGTGACTCCCTTTGTATCATATCATCCTACTTATTTTTCTGTTGGCATAAAGATAAAAAATGTTTATAGTAATTTGTATCACATGCTTTGCAATTCAATTGAAAATTGAATAAAGTTTTAGAAAAAAATTTTATTGAGATTTAAATAAATCTACAAATGGTCACTACCAGGAATACTAATGTCTCTATAATTATTCAAAACAAATTTATTGTTTAGTTTTACTTGTGAATCCTTCATAGTTCAGGAAGATTGGGAGACTAGAAATGAAACCTTTATTTATTTATATTTTGTTTGGGGGTCACAATTGACAGTGTTCAAGGATGGCTTGAACTCATGGCTCCGCACTCTAGGATAACTTCTGATGGGCTGAGGGAACAATGGAGGATACCAGGTATCAATCCCAGGTTGAATACATTCAAAGCAAGCACCTTACTTGCTGTACTGTCTCTCTGGCTCCAGCATTTAGATCTTTGATGCTGTCATTTTTTTCCTGCTTTCTGCTCGTGCATTCACCAATATAAATTCTGTGGATCATACAGTGTCATGATTCTCCTCTCCAGTTAGATTTGAACTGTGTGTCTTCTCCCTCTACCCCACATGTAGAGTGTAAACCTTTATTTTATACATGCATTTCCACTATTGACTTTGCTCCATACTAGCATGTGGGGAAGTTTGACATTGATCTGCTAGCAGAGAAATGAAGGCACCCTGTGGCTGAGGCAGCCACAGAGAACAACCAGGTAGTTGTCCCCAGGGAGTCAAGTTCTTTTAGGTCCCTCTCTTCTCTTGATGAAGGGGCTAGACTTCCTGTTTGAATCTTGAGATCATACCATGTCCTATTCCCAAAGCTTCTAGTGTTGATATTTAATTCCACCATTATATTTCTAATAAAGATCAACAACTCTCTCTGCTTTCTACAAAAAAATTCAGAGAGAGCATATGCTTAAATAATTTTATGAGGTGAAAAGATGAATTTGGGGTACACAAAAATTAAGGAACAGCAACAGAGCTGGAAGAAGATTGCTATCTTTGTTTTTGTTCTTTAGAAAATTGGTAGGCTGCTTGTGTGTGTGTTTGTGTGTGTGTGTGTGTGTGTGTGTGTGTGTAAGAGAGAGAGAGATAAAGAGAGAGGGAGAGAGAGATAGAATGTCTTGGGTCCCAGGTCTAAGCAATAACAAGCATCACTTTCCACTGAGTGCTTGGACTGGATGACTGATGCTCAGCTTCAAATGTTCCTTCTGCCTGAAGGCCCTTGATTTTGAAATACAGAGATGGCTGGTGAATTTGCTGAATGCAAGGGAACAAAAGTGACTGTGATTCACCAATTAAAATTCTTCTTCCCAGTGCAGAAATCAATCCTGTCTTTCATCAGTGGGAGAGAGAAAACCCTAGGAGACCAATGAGCTGTTAGTAACAAAAGGAAAGATAGTGCAAGTGCACAGGCAGGAAGCAGTCTTGGCTAAAATGGGGAAAACGAGTTCAAATTGGCCCAGTGTGTTCACTCAAGGTCTTATATACTCCGCCCTCAGATAGACTCAAAATAGACCATGATAGACTCAAAATGGATGATGAAGGTCCAGTGACTAACTTGAAAACTCAGTTCAGGCAGCTTGGCTGCCCTCGCAAAGATTCAAAGGAGCAGTCTTCCATCCCATGTGCTCAGGGCTCAGTCTTATTGCAGTAACTATTAAGCAGATGATCCTCAAAGTCATAAAACCTCAATATTCTGGGTAGGTGGGGCCCAGGTACCTGTGACTATTGTGGGTTGAGTACAAAGCTCATTGGGATCAAGAACCCAAGACAGTCATCACCATTGAGCGAAATGAAACTGGGCACATTCAGGGCCCTGCCTGAGATCCCCTCATTGTCACGGAGCCAGAAGAGAACACATGTAAGAGTGAATTAAGCTTATCTTTGCCAGACCTCCTTGGGACATCTGTGTTTCCAAGGTGAATTTACCGACCATTGCAATTATGTTATTGTTTTGGGGTGTGTTGTGTGCGTGTGTGAGTGTGTGTGTGAAGGTAATTAGTGGTTTAAAAAAGTGTCTGCTTATTTTTTAGAGAAAAAAGTCCAGAGTGCTAAAATCTTAAGTGAGATTTAGAATTTTTCTATTCCTACCTCAGCATGTTAGCATGTTTCCTTTTCCTAAGGCAGAATTTCTCAATGAGGGCACTGTAATGTACCCTGGGGCCCCCAGATATTCCAAGGATACTACAGATGAAAATAGAGTTTGAGAGTAAGGAGCTAGCTAGCAGATGGAGGAGGGGGTACAGGAAGGAACTAGGGAAGAGACTGAAGGACACAGCCCCAAGTGACCCTTGCGAGTAGGAATTGAACTTGTCCAACATCTGATTGTGGGACATGGAGGGTCCTGCTCGTCACTGTAAAGAAACAATCTCGCCAGTCTGTCACACTCTCAGTTTGCTTGTCCATAAACTGGTAGGTCTTTCTGGGTCAGCTGTTAAAGAAAAAGCAATCCCAGAAATTCCTCCTTTTAAAATGGTATTCTTAGGATAATCTAGTGTTTGCACTGTTTGACATCAAAGGCCATTCCCAGAATAGCTCACAGGACTGCAGCCTTGAAGAAGCATCAGCAGAGCTTCAGAGGCCCCTGGCAACCCTGTGTTCTTTTTTGTAGGGCTCTGAATAAGCCATACACCAGGGACATCACAGTGGTAACTCTGGCTTAGTGATCACAATTTCCGACTTTGTATTTTTGAAAAGTTTTACTTCTCAAAGGGCCTCGAGCAGTAGGCCCTTTAGATCAGACTTTGATAGAGTTGTTTGAAACTTCATTTAACCACAGAATTTAAAGTTGTCTATGGTTGTGGCATGCATTATCCCCAAATGAGAATGATTTCATGTTATATCTCTGTACACAGCTTAAATGCTCCCCCCACTCTCTGTCTCTCTCACATCTACACACAGATATATATACACACACTCTCAGTTTTAAGAGGCCATTCATTCTGAAAGATATTTTTGTTGACTATGTTTTCTGGTTATAGAAGGGCACAGTAGCAGTCATATTTTATCTTGCAAAGTGCAGGTGGTAGCACTAGTGTGCTAGCCTGTCTAATTGCATTTTGGGGAAAATTTGTTGGTTACATAACATGAAATAGTTACACGTGCAAGCACTTGAGTGAAAAAGGTGGAGGAGGCAATGCTTGGCAGAAACAAGGAAGGGCAAAGGCAGGCAAGAGGTCCTAGCTGGGGACAGGCAGGGGGGTAGATAAAACCCGGGAGATGACATTTTGGTAGGTTAAAATGGAATTCAGAAAAGTCACTTTCAAAAAAGTATATTTAATCTTAAATAACCTACTTTGCTACTGATCATTTCTTTTTAGTAAACGTTTCATTCATGGTGGTGGGAATTCCAAAACCACCACTCAACAGTTTTCAGGGTCATCATGAGCAGTGCAGGGGTATAGGTATGAGGACGTGTGTGTGTGTGTGTGTGTGTGTGTGTGTAGGAGGTTAGGGTGGAACTTCAGGGGACTTTCCGTGCAGTGCTCTGCCTGGTAGTGAGTCACCCCATAGCCCCATAGCTTGGCACAGTTCTTATGTCCTTCAAAGCACAGTAAGCACCCAAATAACGTCATCACCGTGAATAACAGATCTCCTTGCATTATTCACCTTCTTTTGTATTGCCTTTTTTTTTGTCTCTTACAGCATCTTTCTGATGAACTGGACTTTACACTTGAGGTTTATCAGTAGGAAAGCAGCCAAGAGAGAAGTCACATAGGTGAGAATGATGATGGTGAGATGCTCTTTTTTTTTCTTTTTTTAATGCTTCTAAGTTTAGTAGAAAAAAATTTAGGTTTATGTTTTTCTCCTGTTTCTTTCACTAGAAAGCCCTGTTTCAATGACTTTAAATCACAGATTACTAAGTGTGATAATTTTTTCCAAATTTTCTATTTCTATGTAATTTCCTTTTTATTTTATATCCATATATTTGATAAAAGTTTCATATAAACACAGAAATACAATTTCTTTTGTTCTCTCTGTCATTTGGAGGGAGCACACCCGGTGGAGCTTAGCGATTACTCCTGGGTCTGTGCACAGGGATCACTTCTGATGGTGCTCAAGTGGCCATATGTGGTGCAGGGAATAAAACCCAGTTTGTCACATACAGGATAAGTAAGTTTTGTACTGCACTAACTCTCTGACTCCATTATTTGTTTTTTAAGTTCTAAACGTTTTCTTATTCAGTAACACAAACAAACACTGTCCTCCCGTTGTTCATCAATTTTGCTTGAGTGGACCCAGTAACGTCTCCATTTTGAGACTCTTGTTACTGTGTTTGGCATATTGAATACATCATGAATAGCTTGCCAGGCTTTGCCGTGCAGGCGAGATACTCTCAGTAGCTTGCCGGGCTCTCCGAGAGGGACAGAGGAATCAAACCCAGCTTGGCTGGGCTGGCTGCGCACAAGGCAAACGCCCTACCGCTGTGCTATCGCTCCAGCCCAGTAACACAATAATTTCTAAAATTTTCTGGTACATAAATTTTTCTTTAACTCAATTGATCTGAGACATATATTAAAATAAGCACTGTAGCACTGCACTGTCATCCCATTGTTCATCGATTTGCTCGAGAGGGCCCAGTAATAACTCTATTGTGAGAGTTGTTACTGTGTTTGGCATATCGAATAAGCCACGGTTAGCTTGCCAGGCTTTGCCATGCAGGCGAGAAAGACTCAGGGGTGCCAGAAATTGAAACTGAAATGGAAACTGGGTCAGTTGAAAGTAAGACTAACTAAATGCTGTTCTGTCTCTTGAGCAACACTCCCCCTTTCCCAAACTTCTTAATTTGATTTTGGTTTGAATCCATGTATTTTATTGAGGAAAATAAAAGCAAAACCACACCATTTATGAAGCAATCTAGAGGGACTGGAGAGATAGTGTAGTCGGTAGGGTACTTGCCTTGCAAGTAGCCATTCCAAATTTGATCCCTAGCACCCCATATGGTTCCCAGAGCCCACCAGGAGTGATGCTTACATGCAGAGGCAAGAGTGCTGCTAGCTGTGTCACCAGAACCCCGCCACCCCCAAATAAGAAGAAATTGAATCTAGAGGTATCTTCAATGACTCAATTCCACAGTCAAGAAAATCAGTGAAAAAGTAAACAAATAGGCCAACATAAAATTAAGCAGTTCTGCTCCAAATTTAACCTCATATATCTCACTAAATTATTTGTTTGAGATTTTTGTTTGTTTGAGGGAAAGACCTGGAAATGCTCAAGAATATTCTTGGTTCTGTACTCAGGAATTACTCCTGAAAGTACTCTGAGGACCAAATAGAATGCTGAGGATCAAACCTGGGTCAACCACTGCAAGGCAAGTACCCTTCCACCGTACTATAGCCCTGGCCCTCTTTGTTTAAGATTCTAAGAAACTGGACAGACAGTCCACTGACAATACCTTTATTTTAATTGCTTTATGAATGAAACTTTAAGATTGTATTTTTAGTAACTAATTTTAATTACTTATTTTATCATTTATTATAAGACACAACTCTCTTCAGTTTCATTATGACATGCTAAATTTTATAGATTTAAAATAAATTTTTTATGGAAGATTATGCCAATAAAATATTTTTTCATTTCTAGATGCGTTAACTGGTTTCACATCACTATATATTTGTTTAAGCATTTAGGAAAATGTTTTATTTTTAATTTAGGAGTACTGCTATCTTTCAGCCATTGATTAAGCTGATTGATGGGCATGAACTCACATTACATTTTTTATTCAGAATGCTAATTTTATTTTATTATTATTAATCAACATGAGATACAGTTAGAAAGCTTTCCTGTTTGAGTTGCAGTCACACAATTATCGATTGCCTAATCCTCGGCCAATGCTCATCCTCCACCACCAAGGTCCCCAGTACCGGAGGTGAAGTCTGTCAGGCTTAAAGTCCAGAGGTATCTCTGCAGTGAACTGCTTGGTTCGGAGCTTCTTTTGTGTGTCTCTGAGTCATGGTCCTGAAGGAGATTAAGTAGCAGCTTGAAGCAGGTTGTGGGCGTGAGCTCCAGGGTCCCATATGGTTGAGGGATGAGAAAGACAGGCTCATTCCCTATCCTTTGAGGCCTGGAGTTTGCTGTCACTGAACCCCCGCACCTGCACCTCTCATTCGGTTCTGGAAGTTGACAGCCAACGGGTTTTTTAGGGGGCAGGTGGAGGGAAAATGCCTGCTCCTGTCTGAGGCACCCTGGCTTAAATTCGGCCTGGCTTAAATTCCGAAGGCATCTCTCCAGCTAGCTGCTGGGTTTGGAGATTCTTTTGTGTGTCTCTGGATCATGGCCGTCTCCATCTTTTCCAGAGAAATAAATACTGGCATATGCCCTGCAGGTTGCGCCCGTTCACCCTCAATGTTCTGCGTCAATGTCCTTAGCTGTGGCTTTTGATCTCTTTTGAGATTTATGTATGGGTCTCTGAAATAAGGCCGAAAAATGAGCTTATATAACTGAGCCAGAGATGGTTTGTGGATGTGGCTCCCACATACCTAACTTTTGGCAGTTTAATTTCTTGGTAAACTTAGCCCCAAGTTTTTGGGGTCTGGCCAAAGGCATAATGGCAATTTTGGGGTATCAGGAAGTCTGAAGGCACTGTCAGGCTGCTGATGCACTTATCCTGCAGATACAGGTTGATCTGCTGAAGGCACCTTATCCCCACATTTAGGACATTTTTATATAGAAAATTAATAATTTGACATTCAGTAACTTAATAATATGAGGCGATGTAGTATATTATTCTATTTTCTGAAACATCTAGAATTTCATCACCAGAAATTTTGTTATTTTTAATTTATATGATAATAAACTATTTCTCAAACTATATATTAGTAATAAGTGCTCAATGAAACCACAAGTTTTTATGCTGTCTTTGTGGTTATCAAAATTATTCTCGTAATTAAACAAATTGCCTTTAAAGAGATTTCCCAGGCTTATAGATATCTTTGTATTGTTAACTCAAAACATGGATGGTAGATACACTTAAATTTAATTTGGTTGTATCTAATTCAGAACCACTCACAATCTACATTCCCAAATTATGTTCACCAACAATATAGTTATGTCCAGTGTGTCCTGTATGTATTATTAATCAAATAAAAGCTTAATATATAAATATTTGAGTAATTGTAAGAACAACAGAACATTTTCAAACTTTACTGCCAGTCTTGGCTTTGCATCTCCTCACGATTTTCTCAAGGCCTTATAGTTTTAAAAAGCTTCCATTTGCATAATGTCTTGTTATTCCTTGGTTGTTGAGATGTGCCAAACTAATTGCTTTCAAAAGTGGTTTCTCAAATACTTCCCATAGGTAACATTTAAGTAAATAAGGTTCTTTTAAGTTAGAATAAGCAACTTTATCCTGAAACATTTCAGAGTAAGGCCAGAAGAAAGGCACCATCAGAATTGTCTCCTGCCTCTAACCCTTTGGTAGAAAAGTACATTTGAATTAGGGGAAAAAAATGAAAAAGACTTTGGGAAAAAGCAGCAAACACTTTTGCTAACAAAACATGAGGGAAAGATATTCCTCCAGATGAGTTTTGTAGGACATTGATGCTTGTGAGGAGTGAACATCAGGCAATCAATAGACTTCTGCAATCGTTCTATCTACACTTTCTCTCCTTTTTTTGTATTCTTTAATGGTTTTCGGCTGCGATAGCACAGCGGTAGGGCGTTTGCCTTACACGCAGCCAACATGGCCGACCCGAGTTCGATTCCTCCGC
>JAOXYA010000018.1:70098161-70108876 GCA_028565675.1 Sorex palustris
ACATGATTGAGTCCCTGTCTGAAGTATCTATCAGAGAACATAGTCTCAGAGCAGTCTATTAGTACTGTGAACTTAAACTTGTACTGATCTCCTCCCTCCATCCAAAGGAACTTTTAATTTCTCTTCAACTTTCAATAAGCTTTTCTATTTTTAAATAAATAAATAAATAAATAAATAAATAAGATACATACTACTTAGGGAAAGTTTTGAATCAAGTGCCAGAAGACTACTGGACTCTACGCTGGATATACACATGAATCAGGGCAAAACGCACCAACACCAGTGGCAGCATAAAGGCTATAGAGTAGAATCAGCAAAGTGGGAAATGGAGGACATAAGGGAACAAACAGATGGGTAAAATGAGGAAGGTCAGAGTATGTTTCTATTTCTCTTTAATTGTCCCTATGGTAGTAAGAAATGGTTTGTCTTCAGCAAACCCTTAGGTATTACTTTGAGATATTCTAAATCATAATTAAAAATTTAACATATACGGGGGTAGTGGAAGAATGTACAATTCAAAGTAGAGTCTGGCATAGTCTATCAACTCATTTGTACAAGTTTTTATATAGTGATATATATATATAATCTCTATATATAATTAAATTGGGCTAGAGCAATAGCACAGCAGTAGGGCATTTGCCTTGCAAGCGGCCAACATGGCCGACCTAAGTTTGATTCCTCCGCCCCTCTTGGACAGCCTGGAAAGCTACCAAGAGTGTCTTGCCCGTACAGCAAAGCCTGGCAAGCTACCCATGACGTATTCAATATGCCAAACACAGTAACAATAAGTTTCAAAAAATGAAGATGTTACTGGGCCCGCTCCAGCAAATCAATGAACAACAGGAGGACAGTGATAGTGATATAATTAAATAATAAGTAGCACAAAAAAAATGGGGATACATATTCTGAAAATTAAGAATGATTATCTTTAGGTTATAATTTTTTTCTTTGAAATTTTCACTTGAACAATTTCTATAACACAGCTGTTAGCAGGTTAAGAGTTTAATTTTATTAAGTCTGCATTAATATCCAAATTTTATATAAAATAGCAATTATATATAAGTATTTCTGAGAGAACAGCAATTTTTTCAGAAAGTTTTATTACATTGTTATTTATTCTAAATATATATTTAACATATTTCTTTTTATGTGTATTTTTGGCAGTATCTATCTTGAAAATCTCATAAATTTTTTAAATGTTAGATAAATTTATTACTTGATGTGGTGCAGTAATCATAAAGTTAAGTTATGAATTGAATAGTTATTCATTTCTCCTGGAGCATTACTTCAAATTTATCTCATGTAATGCAGGCTATGTGATAATAAATAAAAATATTTTAAGACTGATTTTATCAATAGTCATTCTTACACAAGTGATTGAATAGAGAATGCGAGTTTTTGTTACTAAATGTTAGTTTTACCTCATGTGAAATAGTTGTTCATCTTGTTTGGCTAGTGTACTAATATTTTATTTAAGATTATAAATCTATATTAAGAGATAGTTGCAACATAATTCTTGATGTAAATTTTGATTAATATGCTACACAAAGAAAGAAAAACTAGTCAAAAACAAAGTGTATACATCTTAATCCTGAAAGTGTTATCTCTTCAAAGTAAATTAAGGCGGTATGTGGAAAAGACAACTGGCATTGCTTTTTAAGTCCATCCATTCATTTCAACAGGATTAAAATAAATGATGTACTTATGTCACATGACATTGAAATGCCTGGTGATGAAAAAAGGGCAAAATGTAATAATATAAAGTGCCAGATTTAAAATCTGATGAAGGGATTTACTCCTCAAATTGTCATTGTTGTTGATTGGATTTTCCAATCAATCAGCAAAAGTAGGCTGAAATGAGAATCTCTACCTACAACCCAGTAAGTCTATATTTCATATTTTACTTTTGACTTTTGAAAAGCAGAGCAATTTTGATAAAAAAATTAAGGTGTCATATATATCGTTATCTAAATTTATGCTCTGGGGGTAAGGAGATCAAACAGTAGGTGAAACACTTGCCTTATACACAGCCAACTGGGGTTCAATTCCCAGCATCAATTATGGACTTCTCAACACCATCAGGAATGGTCCATGGTACAGAGCAAGGAGTAATATGTAAAGCACAGCAAGATATCATCTTAAAAGGAAACATTTTATGTTTGGTTTCTAAAGCTTGGATCTCGTGATTTCAGTATTGTTAACTCCTTGGCTTGAATATTTAACTCTATCATTCCTTAATAACACTTTGAAATGTAATTATAAATTTGAAACATTTTACTAAATATGATATTTTAGAGTTCTAAATTTTAATGATGCCTTGAATTTACAGCCCTAAGTATTCACCTTAGAAAGCACGGTAGCAAGTTGCTCCTGTTTTTCATTGATTTGCTCGAGCGGGCTCCATCGTGAGACTCATTGTTACTGTGTTTGGTATATTAGCTTGCCGGGCTCTCCGAGAGGGGCAGAGGAATCGATCCCTGCTTGGCCAGGCCGGCTGCGCGCAAAGCAAACTCCCTACTCCCTACAGCTGTGCTATCGCTCCAGCCCACCTTAGAAAGAATGTTTCCTTTCTTAGCCTTTGCTGTCACATATTTATTCTGTTTTTTAAATATAGATTTTTTTACTTAGTTACTAGTCTGAGTATCTAGATGATCAATATTATGACTGAAATTTTATAACCTGCAAAATATTTGATCAATTATGTAAAATAATTAAAACTAAGGATCACGTAGACTTAAAAATTAGCTAGGATCGGTTCTGCACTTTTCCAATAATTATTCTCAGCTATTTTATTTCTTTTTCAAAAATTCATGAGTGCTAATCACAATTACTTTGAGGTATAACAACCACTTTTTTTTCTTGCAGCCATGATAGCAAATGCCATTCAAAACAAAAACAACAACCTTTTTTTTTTTTAAAAAATTTTTTTGGTTTTTAGGTAGATGAAAAGATTGGGAAATAGTGTTGCTGGTTACTCAACATTATGACCATTAGTTAATGCTATTAAATCAGACACTCAAAATGGATAAAGTGGCATACTCTGTGACATCTATGACAGTAATTTTTTTAAAAAATACACATTTAGAAAATAATTAAATGTATTTTTTAACCACAAATAACTTTTCAAACTTGAGGCTTGAGACAAAAGTTTATGCCACTGTCAACCAGAATGATACAAATGCCTAAGATTTTTACTGGTAATTTTAGAAAAGAAATCACTTTTAGGGTATGTTCTTGATGAACCCTATGATAAAACCTCCATGGTTTTAGATATAGACCCCACTTTCAGAGTGCTCATGAAATCTATGGCATTTTCATTTGGAAACATTTTGAATTTTCCATTTGACTTAGTAGAGGCTTTTAGGGGTGTCCCGCCTACTATATGGATAGTAACTTGATCCCTTTATTGCTGTCTGCCTCTCCACCACAAGTGCCCCTTGAGCTGTCAAGAGCTGCTTAGAGGCACGTGGGGAACCCAGGAGTGTGACTCTAACATCCTCTGGAAATTCCCTCTTTCCCTTTGGACTAGTCCTCCCAATCTTGAAAACCCTTCCAGATGTAAAGGGGAAAGGCCTGGTGTCTAAGTGAGAGATTTAAAAATATGGCCAAAAACAGCAAGGACAGAAAATCCTTGGCAAAACAGAAGACCTGCTACTTTAACACCTTTCTCATTCCTAAGATCCCCTGTTAACTACAGTGCTACTGTCCCCAAAGGTTCTGTTTTTGCAGGTGGAAAAGCAGTTGGAGCAGCGATGACTTTGGCCAAGGCAAACATTCTTTTCAAGGCCCTCAGTGGGGCAGCCTCCTCCAGCACACTCAGCTCTCTGCAGCGAATCCCAGAAGACTCATTAGATCCTAACCGAATGATAGCCTGTAAAGTTCTTTAGAGTGAAGAATTAGGTTGAGCTGTTAACCTTCCCCCTGCAAATCACGACAGAGAAATTCTAGTAAAAGGTAAAAGGACACACTCAATTTACTCTTTTACTATTGAATCCGCATCCCCTGCTCATAAAAACTGTGTTAACTTCTCATAGGTATTTTCCTTTGGCAACTGGCATAGGCAACTACCTGCAGCAGATGTCTCTGCTTTTCTGCCATTTCTTATCCCATTCCTGTTCGCTAAGTTCATTCAAGAACCTTATAGAAAGAGATACAGCCTTAAGCTGAAGTGCTAAAAACTCTAGGTCCTAAATGCGATGTGGAAACATGGGAATACTGTCTCTTAAACAGTAGGCTAGAATTTCTTTCATCTGTCTATCCCTAAAGGCAAACTGGATTTAAAGCCAAGATCACAGGTTGCCTTTTGCTTTGTAAAGCAGAAGTTGGATGTATAATTGAGTTTTTTTTTAATGTCAAAATGACTCTTGGGTGTCGAACTGGCAAGTGAAAATAACATAGAAAGTCTGTATAAGTAGTTTTAGAATGGCAGTTAAAATATCATAATCTGATTTTAACAATTGATATTTGCTCCAAATTTCCATACTGGTATTATTCTACTTTTGGCTGGGATTCTGGAAATGAAACTTTTCCCAGGAAATTCAGACTTAGCCTAATATTGGACTTATCTTGTTCATAGTTTGGGTAGGTAAATTTTATATATAATTTACAGACCAGCTTACAGAAGTGAGATGAAAAGACCATTTCACTTGTTCCCTTGGTGGAGGGGAACATTTTCTTCCAATATGTTTTCCAATTTACTTTTGAAATTTATGGAGCTTAAGAAAAATACCATTCCATTATTTAATAGTTCTTGCTAATAGGCAAGTTTCCTAAAATACCCAGCCTAAATTTTCCATTGCTCATCTGACTTTAAATCTTTACCATTTTTCAATCTTATAGATTGTATGGCTGAACGTTTTCTAAATCCTTTAGTTAACAGCCATTCTCAAGATTGTGGTTTTAAAGAAATGCATATTAAGTGATTTTGCCCTCTTCGAAATTCTATAAACTACTGTTTGGATGTCTGAAACACTTATACTACCCCTCAAAGACATAAAACTTTATTCATGAGCTATTGTTCTGGAAAGCAAGAGATTGACCCTTATTTAATATATATATACATATATATACCCCCCCAGGCCAAAACAAGAGAATTGTTTGGCTTAGCTTGATGCTGCCAAGGATACTTTAGGAAGGAATAAAATGTGAATTGATCATGCTTGCAGTTGTTTTCTGAGAAAGAGCCATGGATGACATGCAGGAAAGACACAATACATTTAACGGAACTATAAAGCAGCAATTTCCTTCAATTACTGGTAACCTGTATGGTGATCTGTCACAGACTCACCATCAAAAGGCTGCATTTTCCTTCTTCAGATCCATGGTTTATTTGAACCTTTCATTCAGTCTACTCACATTTGAACTCAGGTTAGATATTGATAAGTCATTCTTATTAGAGCCGTCAATTTAATTGCTATATAGATAAAACTTATTGCAAGTATTTTCTGCACATTTCTCTTCATAAGACATTGATTCATAAAATCTAATGCATATTAAATACGCACTATATAACAACTACTATTTGGAGTGCTTTAACTTAATTTTAGACACTATGGAAATATTTTTGATTAGCATTGCTTATAACCTCATTTTCCAGGTGAACAAAGTGAGATACAGATTAACTTTGCTAAATCTCATCACTAGAATAAGACAAAGTGGAAGAAGTCTCCTTGTATCCAGTATCTAGAGCTTGTGATTTTAATCACAACTACAAAATGGCCAAAATATTAATATGTCTAATATTAAAATATGTAATAACATCACTTGTGCGAAATTCTTTCTAAAAAGAGAACTTGGACCTGATATAAAGCCTTTCGATTTAATATGTAATTTATGGTCAATATAGATAATAGGAAAAATATATATGCTAGAGGGATGGAGTGAATGCTTTCAGTAAATTTACACTGGAGGAAATGGAACAAAACAAGACATTTAGTGTCTTCAATAAAAAAATTATAAACATTAGGATATTTGTTTGCATGTCATTTAGATCCAGAAAGAAATAGAAATTTGTCTCACCCTTCTTTTTTGCATTATTGTTCACCACAGATAAGAGGGTGAAACTACCTAGGTGTACATCATAAATGAATAAAGTAAGTGAAGTATGTGACCTAGGCAACTGTTATTATTCAGTTCTACAAATGATAGCAGGAAATTTTGTAAGTTGTGAAAACATTATGCGAAATGAAATAAGTCAAAATTAGAAGAACAATAATACTACTCATATGAGGAATCCAAACTTGTCAGACTCAGAGGGGCAGTGTATATTGGTGGTCTGGGGAGTGGAAAAAGCTAAAGAGGTAATTAGTATAGTGAAATAGTGCAGTAGATAGGGCACTTGTTTGACTTCTAAGCAGTATAACTGATCTCAATCCCTGCACCGCATCTGGTCCCTGAGCTTCACCAGAAATGAACCCTGAATACAGAGTAAGCAGTAGGCACTGAACACTGCGGTGGGTGCCTCACCACCCAAACAAAAAAAAAAAAATCCAATAATGGAGGTTGAAGGTATCTGAGAGTTTTGTTGTCTGGCATAAGACAGATAGTTAATAGTATTTTATGACATACTTTAAAAGCTGCTAAGAGAGTAGTTTTAGATTGTGTTCTGATGATGACATTAAATAGATAAGTAAATAAGCAAGGAGGTAACTCCTTGTGGTGATTAATATGTATACACAGAATAATAATTTTATTCATTTTATTTCCAATCTCATGAAGCTGTATTTATTTGAATTATACTTCAATCAAGTTTTTTTTAAAAAATCTAGGAGTCCAAGTAAATTTAATCCACAATAATAATTAACAGCAATTCACTTGAATAGGAGAAATAAAGAGGAATAGAAAAAGGGTATTAAGAAATACATGTTGACCAGCAATAATAAGGAAACTTTACTTAGTCTCATATAGGAGTTGCTAAACCTGATCACTGACTGAAGATGAATTACAAAGTAATTCTAAACTTAAAACAAGCAATTATTATATGTCCATTTTTTCCTTTAAAAAGGAATCCTCACCTTTACATATAGCTATGAATTTGAGAAACCAAACTGGTATTTCTAGTATTTCACATATCTAACTGTATATAGGTATTTCAAGTATTTAAGATAACATGACATGGTGCCCAGCAGTCCCTTCAAAATGATATTGGAAGGGACAAATCGCTTAGGTATAGAATATGTGTGATTGGACAGGGATTAAAAATAACTGATAATATATGATAGAGATGTGCAAGTTAATTCTTCTTTTGGTGCCTTTATTTAAAATAAATTTTAAACTGGAAGTTTAAAAAACAGAAAGAGATTAATAAATGGCAACATTTCTATTGTTTGAGAAAATTCAGGTATTGATAACAGTTATATAATTAGTTGCTAGACAGAACAAGACAGAAGCAAATCAAAAGCTTCCAATCACCTAAGGCTTTTGATAGGAGCTGCCAATTCTTATGTTTGAGGTAGAGTTTGTTTCCCTTCACAACGAATATGACAACTGTTCGTGGAATCCAGTTGGCCACAGCTCTAGTCCAGCAGTCGTCTTTAAATCTAATTACGTGGCCAGCCCATCTGATTGTTGACACCTTGGCAAACGAGACAGCGTCCCTGATTCTTGATCATCAACGGATGTCGGAACTCCGGATTCTTTCTCTCATTTGAGTGAAACGTGATATTCCAAGCATAGCTCTTTCAATTACTCTGGGAGACCCAAATAGTGTTCTCATCCTACAAGGGATTGAACCATATGCAAATTGAGCACCTTGGCCCAGAACAGAAGTTGATTGGTTGGGTTTTTTTGGGGGGAGGGGTGCGTGTGGCAACACCTGGAGGTGCTCAAGGTTTACTCCCAGCTCTACACTCAGGAATTACTCCTGGTGGTGCTAGGAGGACAATATGGGATGCTGAAGATCAAATCCAGGTTGGCTGTGTGCAAGGCAAGCACCCTACCTACTGTACCATTATTGCTCAGGCCCCAGAACAGGTTTTAAGGTTCTGCCATGGCTTTGTCAATGACAACAGAAGGTATGGACATCTTGTTCCAGGGGACTTGCCTGGAACCCTCAGTTAAAACATCTTGCCACACCCTCACACCACAGACCTCAGCTGGTCGTTTGAGCTTCTCTTACCTCAAGAGTCCTGATAACTTTCCTGGGGGTGGGGTAGGGGGAGGACACTGGGCAAAAGTTAGAAACTGTGGACAAATCCCTTTGACTGTCACAGCACTAAGATCCTGGTGACAGTCTCCTCTCAGCCTGTCCCTGAAATAGCAGATGAGTTATCACTATTTCATCATTGTTTTATCAAAATTAGGGTTTGGGGATGCTCTCAGGTGGCACTGGGGGTCCCACCCAGCGATTCTCAGCTGACTGGGCTGCTGGACCTAGTGGTCTGCTCAGCCCTGCCATGGGCTTGGCCCTGACCTGGCCTCAGCCCTGCCTCTGCTCAGCCTTGCCCCTGGCCCTCTGGCCTCTGCCCCCTGCCCTCGGCTCAACCCTGATGGAGGCTCTCTCTGACCGCAAACCAGGAGGTCAGGAACATCGAGAATTAATCAAGACATCCTACTTAGATCTATCTCCCAACTTCTCTTAATTCAGAATCACCAGCATGCCACATGTGGAGCAAAGAAGGAATGGAAGGTAGGACAGATGCCCTGGAGAGTGTGGGACACAGGAAACTTCCCCTTGACTTCGTGAACAGCCACTGGAGAAGATTCCTGGACTGAGGAAACCAGAAGGCGCTCCAGGAGAGCTCCGCCGGAGTCCTATCCTAGCTCTGATGGGGAGGCATGAAACAAAACCCAGGCAGGGAGGAGGCCATTTAAGCACTTACACTGCATGACTTTGAGCATTATTTCATGGAGCCCTGCAGACTCCAGAGAACTGTCAGGTGTTGCCCTGGAGGGGGTCCCAGATAACCCTCAGTACTACCTCCTTGAGCCCTCACATTGACCTCTGACCTGTTCAGCCAAGAACTACTGGAACTGACCCCAGCTCTCCCGGGGCACCCCTCCACCTATCGCAAGAGAAGATGGACTTGAAGTATTCTTTCTATTGCCAATAACTTAAATTCTTATCTGGAATATGCAAGAACTTCTGTTCAAGGGTTATCAGGAAGCTTGTGAGGAAAGGGCTGGCATTCTATGGAAGGGTGGGGGGACTGTAAAGTGGGGGCCAGAAACAGGGCATGGCTGTCCTTGCTCAAAGTCAGGCATGAAGAAAAGGTATCTGAGAGATGAGGGTAGTGTAGTGGCCTGGTGCCCAGGGGAGTCCCCGCTGCCTGGAGCTGTACTGGACACAGCAGATGTTCGGGGAGCACCCACAAGCAACCCAGACACACCTAAAGGAGGGCCTACACCAGCATATTCACAAACCAGCTTCAACGGCAGGTGAACTGGGACACACCAGGGGCTACCTCTTTGCTCCAGTGCAATATACAACCCCAGGAGGACTAGCGTTCAAATTTCAAGATATCCTGAGATCTCAACATTTTGCATGTGTTCATTTTTTGTGTGGCCCAGACCGGGAGAGGCACAGGGCTTCCTCTTGGCTTTGTGTTCAGGGAGAACTCCTCGTGGGACTCAGGAAACCATAGACTGGCAGGGATTAAACTCTGGTGGGCCACATGCAAGGAAAGTACCCTCCCTGTTGTACTGTCTCTCTAGGCTGGCTTCTCAATTGGAGCAAATTATAAATTTTGACCTAGAATACCATCTTTATGCAATCTCTAAAACCCAGTGCACTAACATAAAATCAGTGCAAATTTATTGCTGAGGCCTGGAGAGGATTAATGCCAGAGATGTTTCATAAGAATATTGAAGCTGGACCTGGAGATTTCAGATATTTAACATTTCATTCCATTTTCAATTTGGGGAAACTTTGCCAACATTTGAAAAGCCTCTCGCCTGCAGGACCATACAGTCCTTGAGCTGGATTCCACCTTGTCCTGGCTGATCCTCTCAGGCCAAGATTAGTTTGCAATAAATTCAATTTCATTTTTTTAAAGTGGCTTGGCTTCTTAATCCTTAATAAGATGCAAATATATGTAATTTACTTGAATCTTTGCATAATGAATATTTCTGTAAAGGATCTTTGCTGCATGAACCCAAGTGTTATTAATTTTGTTTTTCAAAATTAGAGAGGAAAGATGAATGTTGGTAAGTCTGTGCGTACACACACAGAACAAAACAAAAATATGTATATTCCTATCTGTTTCTCCAAATTCAGTTGGGGATTAGTTTCCTTCAGCAATGGATTAAACGCTCCCAATGTGCGACCAGCTGCGACTTGATGGAGAAGCTTAGCCCTGGAGGTGGGGGGTGAGCCTAGAGGGAGGAAAGGCTCATTGGCCCTCAGCTCTTCCCTGGATACTCTTCTCAGATCAACTTTTCCAGAAAGAAAATGGCAGGAACACAGGATGGAGAGAGAGTACAGCAGAGCAATCTCATTTGCCTTCACACAGCAATCCCGGTTTGATTCCCAGCCAAACATATGGTCCCCTGAGCAGGAGTGATTCCAGAGCACAGCCAGGAGTAAGCCCAGAGCACAGCCAGGTGTGGCCTCTCAACGAAGAAAAATGGAAAAAGGAAGGATAAGAGGAAAGAGGTCAAAAGAAAAAAAAAGAAAAGAAAAGAAAAGGGAGGGAGAGATAGAGGAAGGAAGGAAGGAAGGAAGGAAGGAAGGAAGGAAGGAAGGAAGGAAGGAAGGAAGGAAGGAAAAAAGGAAGGAA
>JAOXYA010000018.1:70122622-70134284 GCA_028565675.1 Sorex palustris
CCCCATCCTCCCCCTCCCTGTCCTCCCCGTGCTCCCAGCTCTGGTCTTCCCCCGCTTCCTGTCCTCCCCTCGCTTCCCTACAGGCCCCTCCGCTCAGAGATGACAGTGCCTCCTGAGGCAGGACCGGGTTCGGGCCAGTGGGCAGCAGGGAGGGCAGCGGGTAGAGCCCTCCTTGGCCACATCTAAGGAAGAGCAGGGATGGAGGGGGCCGGGAGGGTCCCCAGCCAAGGAATGAGTCTAACGCAACAGCTCAGCCTGGCTCCCGCTGGCCCCCACGCAGGCTGCTGACGCAGGTCCCCTCTCCCGGCCTCACCCCCTGAGTTCTGGACTCGTTTTACTTTTCTTTAATTCACTACTTGCTTTGGCTTCCTAGATTGAGTCCTCGTAGGCTGTGTGATCTTGGGCGAGTTGCCTCCGGTCTCTGTGCTCCACAGAGCCCAGTTCCTCTTCAGCCCAAAGTCCAGGCTAAAAGCACACTACCGGGGTGGGGGGTGGGGGTGTCACAGCATCCAGAGCTGGGTGCTGCCCCGGAAATCACACTACTCTCCCCTGCACCCTGCTGCCCATCGGGCAGGCTGGCCTCTCCCCCCCACCACTTCCCACCCTTCCCTGACACCCCGCTTCCTGGTTGGCCAACCCCCCTCCCGCAGGGCCCCCCCACCGGGAACCAGGACCAGCTGGCAGATGGAGGATCTGGGGCCCCAGCTGCCCTGAGCTCTGCCCCCTCCCCACCCTCATGGCCAAGCAGGGTGCCCCGAGGCCCCACCCCACAGGTAGGGGTGGGGGGAGTCACGTTCTGCAGGGTCCTCCCCTCTCCGGGCGCCCTACCCCGCTGCCCCCTGCCCAGGCCATAGCCAGCCTCTGCCATCAGGCCCCGACTCGTCGGCCCGCTTGCCTTGGGACCCGGCTTATGCAAACATCTTCATCGCTTTTCATAAATTCAATCTGGCCTTATCAGCCGCACCATCGGAGGAAGGGCGGGAGCCCTGAGTGAAGTGTGGGGAAGAGAAGCTTTAATTAGCTCCCCGCTCCGGGGTCACCCGCAGTTCAATCGCTTTGCCTTTGCATGTTCCCAATCACGTAGCGGGAGGGCTCACCCCCCCCACCGCACCCCTTCCCCCCGCACACACACACACCATCTTCCTTCCCATGCTTCCCCCTCCTGAGGGCTGGGGTCTCGCCACTACACCTCCCATCACCATGTCCTCAGCTGTATGCGGAAATGAGCCAAGGCTGGCCCCCTCGCCTGAACTGGGGTTCAGGATGGCAGCTGTGCCAGCAGCCCCAAGTCCTAGTCTTCTCTGATCCCGCCGTCCTGTCCCCGTCGGAACTGCGCCAGGCCCAGCTGCAGCGCCAAGGGCGAGCTCAGCTTGCAGGAAGCTTACTGGTCTCCCCCCTCCCCGCCGCCCCACACCCCCGCCGCCCCACACCCCCCATCCCCCTCTGGGGTGCCCAGTGTGGGAAGAGCTCTCTGACACCGCCCTGCCCCCTGGCAAGGAGGGGAAGGCAGGAAGCGGGGCTGGGAGTCCCCTCACCCCACCCCACCCCACCCCCCCATCTGGATTCTGCCCGCCTAGGCTGGGCCACCTGGGCAGAGTTTCCTTGTCTCCAAAAATAAATAGGAGGGTAGAAAGAGTCACCCCACCCCACCCCCAACGTTGCAGTGCCCCGGTGCCCAGAGCAGGACAGAGGCAAATCCACTTTCTGAGCTGCCCTTTCTAAATGTGTCCCCCCCACCCATGTGATCCTGCACCGGCATGGCCACGGCCAGCTCCGAGACGACGCCGGTCACCACAGCGTGTCCGTGCCCGCATCTCTGTGTGCCTTCCAGAAGGTTCCACGGGCTCCAGCGGTGGGGTGGCCCTCTGGGGTTCCTGCAGACGCGTCCGCCGCTCTTACTGGCCACCCACTGAGACTCTGTGCAGCCCCTGGGGTGTGCGCTGTCCAGGGAGGACTCCCTCAGACGCCCATGACCAATTTGGCTCCATCAACAGCATTTCTGGAGTGGGTTGGGAAGGGGGATGCTGTGTGTGCATGCGTGTGTGTGTGTGTGTGTGTGTGTGTGTGTGTGTGTGTGTGGTGGGGGGAAGAGGGGTTGCTTCTTCTCAGTGCCAAACCCTAACTCCTAAAAAAGGTCCCCAGCTTGTTTTTATTTCAGTTTTTGGGGCCACACCCGGCCATGCTCACGGGGCTCAGAGGCAGTGTTGGGGGTGAAGCCCGCCTGGTGCTTGTGCAGGGCCAGCACCTTCCCTGCTGTGCTACGGCTCCTGCCCCGGTCCTCGGCTTTCCCCAGAAGGCTGCTGGGAAGGATTTAGACTGTGTGGACCCAAGAGCCAGGGCCAAGGGCGGTGTCTGAAGGTGGAAAACCAAAGGTGTAGACAGAGAGCAAAGGGTGGATCTCAGACTGGGGTGCCCGTGGGCGGGAATAAGTGGGGGCTCCATGCAGGGCTCCGCCCCCTCTCCCCAGTGATGTTCAGCTTCTCAGACCCGAGGGTTCCGTGGGGGAATGGCTCAGATGTACAGCTCAGCAGTGCGGGGAGCGGGGTCAGAAGTTGGGGCACATGATACATGACGCACAGGCTGAAACTTTACACACGCAGCCGTGCCCCCAGAGCCCCTAGCTTGCCTCTGGACAGACACCCCGCAGACACTCTTGGGAATGAAGTAGTGACACTGAGGACCCGGTGGCGGTGGCGGAAAGAGGGAGATGCTGGGGGCGGGGATGGGGGGAGGAGTGGGCAACAAGACCCTGCGAGGAGGAGAGGGAGTCAGGGAAAGAGAAGGCAGGAGCGGATTCTCCGAGGGAACTCGCTGAGTGGAACCACAAAGCGAGGTAGCACTATAGCACTGTCTTCCGGTTGCTCATCGATTTGCTCGAGCGGGCACCAGTAACGTCTCCATTGTGAGACTTGTTGTTCACTGTTTTTGGCAGATTGAATACGCCACAGGGTAGTGGTGCCAGGCTCTGCCGTGTGGGTGGGATACTCTCGGTAGCTTGCCGGGCTCTCCGAGAGGGACGGAGGAATCGAACCCGGGTCGGCCGTGTGCAAGGCAAACAAACGCCCTGCCCGCTGTGCTATCGCTGCACTGAGTTCACTGAATTCGGCATCCCTGAGAATTCCCCTGCTTGCCCTCCGAGCGCCCAGGGACAGATGGGCATGCAAATCGCTCTGAGACGCCTGGGCAGTTAGCCTCACCCCCACCCCCCCTACACACACACACACACACACACACACACACACACACACACCAGCGCTCAGCATAGCAGCATAGCGGGGTGCGCTCGCGGCCCCAGTGAGGGCAGGCTGGCCTGAACCCGGTCCCAGCGCCATGATGGTGATTAAAAGTGGCAAGTGCACAGGCACCGGCCTCCCATGCACATTCTCAGGCCTTCTCTTGTTTGATCCCCTGCAGATGACGCTGACGGGATCGTGCGTCTGCAAGGCCACCCGTGGCACCGCACACTGGCTGAGCAAGAACAAAGGCGGTAGAGGAAGAAGGATGTTTGCCCTCCTTCCCGCCTGCCCGCCTACCCGCCCGCCCGGCCCGGGGTGTCTCCTCTCCCCTCGCCCCGAGCTACCCAGCCCTGCACTAGTCTCACTCCGGTCATTTTTTTTAAACGGGGGCCAGTCTCTTTAGAGCCCTTCCTGCTCCCCCATCTCCTCTGGCTCTAGGTCGGCTTCTGGGCATGGCTCCCCCTTTCCCTGACCTGTGCCCTCCCAGCACCTCCCCCCAACCAGGAGAACCCCCACCAGCAGCCCACATGGCGGTTGCCCAGTCCACACAGCCCTGCAGACTCCTGGAGTTCCGGCCGCTGCTGGAAGTTTCCCTCTGGCTATTCTGTCTTGGGTTCTTGGAGGTTTCGCCATGGGCGGGAGAGGGTCCCCAAGACAGACCAGGAGTTCAGGCGCTGGTTCTCTGATCTACCTGTCTAGACAGAGTTGGGCATGTTGGGGGGTTAGCCACATCCAGCAGTGCTCGGGGATCATTCCTGGCAGTGTTCAGGGGACCTGGTATTGGTCCCAGGAGAGCACTGGGATCAAGTGCTTCTCCCCACAGTGTATCTCTCTGGCCCCAAAGAGATTTGAGTGAAGGAATCGACTCAGGAGAGCATGAAATGCACAGACCAGGCAAACAGGTTGGACCCCTCACATGGGAGTGAGAGAGAAGAAAGGGCTTCTTAAGGAGCCGGAGAGTTTTCTCTGCTGCACTGGGTAGCTCCATCTGCACGGTCCTTCCTTAAAAAAAGCCCCCGAATGGTCCTGGCTGGCCATAGCTACATCTTCCAGGTAAAAACTGGGCACCAGGGGCTGGAGCAATAGCACAGCGGGTAGGGCGTTTGCCTTCCACTCGGCCAACCCAGGTTTGATTCCCAGCATCCCATAGGATCCCCTGAGCACTGTCAGGAGTAATTCCTGAGTGCAGAGTCAGGAGTAATCTCTGAGCATCGCCAGGTGTGACCCAAAACGCAAAAAAAAAAAGGGCATTATTTTAAAGTAACTTCAAAGGATATAAATAAAAGAGAAAAAGCAATATTTCACTTCTAAATACAAAATCCAGAATCTTCTGAGGAATATGACATTACAAGTCACAGTGTCTGATTAGGGAAATAGTGATTAATAAACAGGGGAAGCAAAGCACAAAGAAAAAGTTGAATACCGAGAAACGGAAGTGCTTGGGATCATTGTGATGGGTGTTATTACTCAATAATCCTAAATTCCTGGCTTAATCAAGCAACCGAGGTTCACAAGAATTATTCAGATAAAATGGTATGTTTACTAATTCTCAAATATGACCATATCATATTTTCTATAATCTGTGGATCTATAAAAAATCTACATTTCTAGATACCCATATGCTTACTTTTACTGAATTAAATCATTTGATTTTAATTTATAACTTAAAAATATTTAATTAACATTTACTGTTACCAATTGGGTTTCATGCAAACACTTTACCACCTTTCAGCTGTCTCCGTCCTGCTGTCTCTTCAATTTCTTTAACCATAATTGTAGCCTTCTCCCTGTCCTAACAGTGCCTACAAGTGTCAGGCTACCCATTGAAGACCAGTTCTCTTGTACTTTATTCCTTTTTCTTCGGAAATTTGTTATTGTGCCATTATGTTTATAGAGACCCCTCATGTGAGAGAGATATTTCCTCTTGATCATTCTCCCTCTGACTCACTTCCCTCATAATAATACTCTCCAAATCTATCTATGTATCAGCAAATTGAATGTTTGTATCTTTTCTTGAGACTGAGTAGTATTCCATTGTGTAAATGTACCATAATTTCTTTATCCTGTCATGTATTCTTGGACACCTGATTTGGTTGCAGATTTTAGCTATTGTGGATTGTGCTGCAAGGAACACAGGGGTGAAATCTTTTTTGGGTCCTTCTGAGTATATTCCAATAAGTAGATTTTCTAGGTAAAGTGGGAGCTCAATTGCTAGGTTTTCTAGAAATGTCCATATTGTTTTTCAAAAAGGCCAGACCAGTTGACATTCCTATAAGAGTAAATGTTAGTTCATCTTTCCTATTGATCCACACCAACATTGGGTGCTCTTGTCTTGTTTTGATATGTTCCAGTCTTGTGGTTTGAGGTGATATCTCATTGCTATGATTTGCATTTCCACCAAATTGCCCTTGCTTTAATAAAGCTACTCTAGATATTTAAAATTAAGACTTCTAAATTGAGAAATTAATTTGTATTATCTAGTGAATTTAATCTATTCAGTGATTCTGTAAGACATTTTTCTATGCATGGTCAAAGAGGGGAATTAAATTCAAAAAGAGTTAGAGATGTGGTATTTCAGAGTTGATAATGGAGAAAGAAGACCACCAACTAAGAAATGGCAGCAGCATCTTAAAAATGACGACTTTGCAGAGTGTCAGACCTGGTTCAGTTCTTGGGATGGCAAATAGTACCTGAGTGCTGGAAGGAGTGATCCCTGAACATAGAATCACAGAGTCAGAATGAAAGACTCAAGAATACTGGGTGTGGTTCCAATTCCACTCACAAAACGGCAAATAAAAAAGGCAAGGAGTGAACTGATACCCTTAAACTTAATCATTTTTCAGAATATCACAGATTCTTCCGTAAAGAACCTACTTTATCTCTAAATGTGACAATAAAGCATCATTTAGCATCAGCATATTTTCCCCTTCATTTGTCTTCTTTATTTTATTTTATTTTTTTCTGAAGAAAATTTTTATTTATTTATTTATTTTTTAAATTTTCATTAGTGAAACACCATGAGGTAGAGTTTTAGACTTACAATTTTTTGTGCTTGGGTTCTTTTCACAAAATTATTTAAGTCTTTAGGTTAATACACATGGGTATATTGATATAGAAACAGAATTTGTCACCAGACCAAAAAAATAAAAAAAATAAATAAAAAATAAAAAGGAATTTCTGTCACAAAATAAAAATTTTCTCCCAAAATAAAAAAAAGGCAAGGAAACACTCTTCCCTAGAGTCAACAACAACAACAACAAAAAAGAAATCAATCCCTTCAAAACACAGACTTGAGCTTGGTGATGACCTGTTCTACTTATTGATCCCTAGATGATCAGTGTTTGTCTTCTTAAGCTATGTTTGTGGCTTTTTTGGTTCTGTTTTGGGTCCACCACAGCAGTGTTCAGAACTTAGTCCTGGCTCTGTGCTCAGAGATCACTCTTGGCATAGGTGTTGGACCATATGGCGTGCTGAGGATCAAATTCAGATCAGCAGGCTGAATCTAAGTAAATGCCCTAATCAAGTACTATCTTTCTGGACTCTCATGTTTTTGGGGATTTGCTAGCACAGCAAGAGAAAAAAAAACTGTAAATCCACAGAATATGGATGGAAGTTGGAAAATCTGAATTCAATAAAGCAACAGCAAAAAAACCACAACTCTTAGAACAAAATTGATAATGGTTGCTGCATTACAGAAGAGCCCTAGGACTAGGGAGATAGTTCAAAGGGTGGAACACAGGCTTTGCTTAACCAGGAACCTGAGTTTATTGCCTGCACTGCATGTCTTTGTAGTATGACTGGATATGACTTTGGTGACGTAGGTGCTGCTGTGCTTAATTTAAGCATTGAATCACCTCACCTGGTAAACTGAGTATTGCTGGGAGTAGTCACTGTGACTGAGTAGTTTTTGAACTACTTGAAGTGCTTGAAACTCTGCTTCCCACTTCCGGCACCCCCCAAATAAGACCTTGTACTGTTGGGTAAAAATTGATTTTTAAAATTCAATAGGATATCAGTCAACTACGCTAGTTAAAAAACTATACAAAGGTCAATTAGTAAGTTTGATAGTCTTCAGAAATACAAGTATATCCGTGTTTGGGCATTTGGGGATCTGGTATAAATGGTTCTAGAAAAAAGAACTTCGGATAAATTATTTATAGGTAGAAAGGCTCAGTTCTGTCACCTGAAGGTGAAACATTGTTTTGGTGTAAAACATCCTTTCTCCTCATCACTTCTGGGTGCTCTCCATTGTTGTATAGCTTACATAATTACATTTTTAATTGCCTTAGTAAGGGACAAATAAAGCCATTTACTTTCTTATTCTTAACAGTGAAAGCTTTGGTCAATATTGTGGTCAGCATTGATAATGATTATGTGAATCACAATTTTTTTTATATTCTGACTTTAGTACTTACTTGCCCCAAAGTATCATGAATTTCATTCTGCCTTCCATATTAGAGGATAAATAATTCTTTTGGGCATCTTGTTTTTATCAATTCAAAAGAAGGGAGAGACTAGAAGAATTTTGATATGCTACTGGTAATTATTTTCAGAAAATGATCCATGGGAACTCTCAGTCAATCAATTTAAAAAGACACAATAGAGCTGGAGAGTAGGAGTCTTCACTCTTTAAGGACTAGATAAATGGGAGATTCTGCACATTTAAAAGAACGGACAAATGGGCTTGTTAATAAAACAAGTCCATGTATAAACTAAACAATGGAGCTATGACTTTTTAAAATAAAGTTTATGCCAGAGAGGGACAGACATAGAAATATTGCCTTCATCTGGGGAATATGCACTGCACTGTAGCACTGTTCTCCCGTTATTCATCAATTTGTTCAAGCGGGCCCAGTAATGTCTCCATTGTGAGACTTCTTGTTACTGTGTTTGGCATATTGAATACAGTTCGGGTAGCTTGAGACTTTGCCATGCAGCAAGATACTCTCGGTAGCTTGCCAGGCTCTCTGAGAGGGGCAGAGGAATCGAATGTGGTTCAGCCAGGCCAGCTGTGCGCAAGGCAAAAGCCCTATTGCTGTGCTATTGCTCCAGCCCCTAGGTAATATAAAGTAACAAAATAGGAGACTAACACCCAAGAATAGCCGAGATAAGTACCAGGAGGTTCACTCCACAGTTTGGAGGCCAGCCACACATGCTAGGAGAAAAGGCAGATCAAACAGAGAAGGGAGCACCAACTAAAGAGTGCTGGTAGGATCCTCCCAGGGTGGGAGATGCATGCTGAAAGTAGACTATAGACCGAATATAATTGCTACTCAATACCTCTTTTGCAAACCACAGCACCCAAAAGGAGAGGAAGAGAACAAAAGGGAATGCCCTGCCACAGAGTCAGGGAAGGATGGGGTGATAGGGAGGTGGGAGGGATACTGAGATCATTGGTGGTAGAGAATGGGCATTTGTGGAGGAAAGGGTATTTGATCACTGTATAATTGAAACCCAAGCTCAAAAATTTGTAAGTCTACAACTGTACCTCATGGTGTTTCACTAAAAAAATTCTTAAACAGTTATAGTTCAATTTCAAAGGTAGTTATATCATCAGAGAAATAATTTTGTGACTCTAAATAGCTTTTAATATTAAAATAATGATGTTTTAGATTCTATGAATACACACTAAAACCCAGAAGTCAGCAGGATAATTCAATGAATGCAGATTTTTTGCCTACATTGTATTTTTTTCAATACAATTTGCAGCTGTATAAATAATGCCATTCATAAACAGAACTTCGGCAAATTCAATTCTGTTTCTATTAATGTGGAATGTGCTAAAATTTTCCACTTTTGTTTGCCTAAAGAACATGTATGTCTTGGCACACAAAAGCTCTCTTGTGTTCACATAATTGTAAAAAGAGAAGAGAAAAAAAAAGGCTAAACACCCACTTCAAAATCCTCAGGGCATCATATAGTCCTCTTTCCAAAGAACTCTATATTTTCAGACATGACGTGTATTACTGATTGTGGAACAAAATCCACTGTATAATTTCTGTGGTTGTCTAAAACTGACAAAGCAGCTGGTGGAAAAAAAACTCATTGGTTGCTATTGCCCCAGATTTTCTTTCATCTCCCTCTGAGGAATACGTTTTCAGAACATATACAGCAGAGTCCAAAAAGGAAGGCATTTTTGAATGAAACATGTTCTGTCTGACGCAAGTTCTAAAGTGGCCTAAATGGGAAGCTTTAGAAGCTGATGAGACTGACTCCATGGAGGCCTGACAGTAAGTCATGTAATACATCGATGAGTTTATGGGTTTCTCGGTTAGTAATTCCAGATGGTGTCTGTGCTCTGGCTGTACACTCCGTGTAAATCATCCCACTCACAATCAACAGATATCCAGAAGCACTTTAATTTGAAACATTTGTTTTTACCATTCATATATAACTTTCAATAGAATCTCATTCAAGAATAGGGAGGCCTTGGTTTTTGGTACAGTTGAATACTTTTTTTTTTCTGGAAAGAAGGTTTTGGCAGCACATGGGCTGCCTGGAATAGTTTTTCCCAAGACTATATTGTTCAATATAATTGTGGTTTAGTGTTAAGAAACATTCCTATAGACTTTTTGCCCTTCTCAATACCTTCTTGCCAACTCTTATTTTGGATTAGAAAGTTCCTCAGAAAGAAAGCGTGTTTACCACAGTTGAAAAATGATTGCTGTTAATGCCAGGGCCTGGGTGTCGGCTCTTCAAACCACCATCATTAATCTTAATTAGAAAACTAAAGCAAAGGTTTTTACCATTTGCAATTAATATGGAATCTAATTTGGATTCAGATTCCAAACTGAACTCACTGTCTGCCTCTGTTGGAAAGCGTGTTCTATACCTGCCAGTACCAATATTGTTTTAGTAACTAAGGAGAGAGCAGTGGCTTGACTGACACCAGAGTAATCTGTGTCGACCATAAGCATTAATCTTATTTAGAAAGTCAAGCTCAACTTTGTCAAAGAAGAGAGGTCTAGGGGAAAAAAGTTTAAATCAAGGCTATACATAGTTTCTCAAATACTAATTTCCATCTGTGGATTTGGCACTTGAGATAAAGGTCTTGTCTTTTACTCTTCCTAATGTTACTGTCTAGTTTTGGGGAAAAAGTATATGACAATTGAGCTCTTTGTGGGAAAATCAGATTTTTGATATCTCAGGAATGAAATGATAGAAAATATATAAAAAGTTTTTTTAGATATTTATATAATTATACATTAGATAATTATATATTTCCAAATTCTCATAGATACTACCCCAAACTTGCTAAGGATAGGTAAAGGCCCTCACGTTCATCGATTTGCTCGAGCGGGCCCAGTATTGTTGTTACTGTGTTTGGCATATTGAATATGTCACGGGGAGCTTGCCAGGCTCTGCCGTGCGGGCGAGATACTCTGGGTAACTTGCTGGGCTCTCGGAGAGGGGCGGAGGAATCGAACTCAGGTCGGCCATGTTGACTGCGTGCAAGGCAGACGCCCTACTGCTGTGCTATCACTCTAGCCCCATGCTAAGGATATAAAGTTCCATTAAAAGAATGTAAAGGAAAGAATACATGGCAGAATTTCAATTTTATTTTAATTGATTGATCTGAATGTGTAAAACATAAAAATATCTCTGAAAAGAACAGACTATATTATTAGGGCACCCATTTCTTTACCAAAGTTAACTGCAATACCTATGGTATTTATTTTTTCTAAAAGTCAATCAGTACATTTTAATATGACCAGGAGAGTAATATTTAAAACCTAAAAGAAAATTGTGTGATAATCGTCACTGTCACTGTTCTCCCATTGTTCATCGATTTGCTTGAGCAGGCCCAGTAATGTCTCCATTGTGACAATTGTCACTGGTTTGGCGTATCAAATACATCACGGGTAGCTTGCCAGGCTTTACAGTGAGGGCGAGATACTCTTGATAGCTTGCCAGGCAGAGGGTCGGAGGAATTGAACTTAGGTCAGTCATGTTGGCTGCTTGCAAGACAAACACCCTATCCACTGTGCTATCACTGCAGCCCAACCAGAAGGTATAATTCAGTCTTTCTTAAATTGGAAGATGATGCTCTCCCTTCCCCCCACTCCGGGAGTGCAGGATGGATTAGGGTGGGTATTAACATCCTATGTGCAAATTAAAGAAGGTAGATTCACAGGGAATAGGGCACTAAGTGATTCTATATTTTTCTGAAAAGGGGGTGGATAGCCAAATAAGTTTGTGAACCACCAAATAAGTTTAAGTTTAAAAAATTACTGACCACTCTAGAAATCTGATAATTGTATGCATGCAAAATAAGCATTTTGTGATATGTGTGCTTGTTGTAAATATCAGCTTACCAGAGTACATAAAGTACATATGAGATATATATGGCATGTCTGGAGAAATATTACAGTGGGTAGGGTGTTTGTCTTGCATACAGCCTACCCAGGTTTGATCCCCAGCATCCC
>JAOXYA010000018.1:70263850-70274331 GCA_028565675.1 Sorex palustris
CCCTCCCACCCTCTGCCCCCCCCATCCCACCCTGCCTCTGTGGCAGGGCATTCCCCTTTGTTCTTTCCCTCCTTTTGGGTGCTGTGGTTTGCAAAAGAGGCATTGAGTAGTCTTTCACTTTGTGCTCCCATTATTTAGTATAATCCTCAAATACAGTGTTCATTAATAATACCAATGAGCAAATTCAAACTATTAGCTTGAGTCAAAAATTTGAAATTAAGAGTATCATTACATAGATTTAAAATTTTGGTGTGGCCCCAAATGTTTGAGTACTCTGAATTCAGTATGCCAGATTTTTTTTTGACATTTGGGATTATAATAATTATTCAAAGCACACATTATTATCTTTTTGGGGGTGCGGGCAGGGCACACCTGGTGGTGCTCAGTGGTTACTCCTGGCTCTGCACTCAGGAACTAACTCCTGGTGGTGTTCAATCCTAGGGGATTGAACCTGGGCTGACCATAGATAAGGGAATCACTTTGACCCTATATAATTATCTTTGTGATATATAATTTTCTTCCTTATTCAGTAAGGTTGTTGAATATAATTAAACTGAAAAATTAAAATATTTGTTGAATAGCTAAATATTTTCTTGATATTTCATTTATTAAAATTGTGACTTTTAACTTTTTTATTCAAATTATTTTAGTATCAAAAATATATAGGCTTTTCAATAGCAAATCTATTATAAACTGACCAGGGAATATTTCAGCCAAGAACCATTTACTTTATTAGAAAGAATGAGTATATTCATTCTGTTAATTGGTTTTTAATGTTAATTTTTTCTGGAAACCGTATGGACATAGTATTAAAGATTTTTTAAACAGTAGTAAAGCAGGTAGGGCATCTGACCCAGGTTTAATCTCTGGCACCCAATATGATCCTCCAAGTGTACCAGGAGTAATCCTTGCATGCAGAGTTGAGCACTAATAGATGTGGCATCAAAATAAAATAATAATAATAATAACCCAAATTACAGAAAAATAAACAAAAATATATAGTTTGTAACCCATGAAGATAACTTCTGTATTCAATTGTAACACCTAGCATTTTAAAGAACAACTGTTAAAAACCACTGAATATTCATAAGTTTATACACAGGATAATTCACCTTGCAACTTTAATTCTCCCATTTGTAATTTTACTGGCTCAAAATACTGAGAATTTGATTAAAATAAGGGGGGGGGAAGAAATTCTCGTTCACCAAAAAACATTAGCTAGAAGTGTTTATAAAGTAAATAACTAAACTAAAACTTGTTAATAAGATTATCCACCTGAGGACATCCTTAAATCCTTGTGACCTTTTGTATGATGCAGAAGATTTCACTTTGAGCTGCCCAAATGTACTAAAGGGATTGCACTCATTCCTGTCAGCAATAATGATCTATTCTAGAAGGTGCTAAAGAAAGATGGAGAATGTCTTACCAGCTAAGTTTTTGACATACTCCACTTCTATTGAAAATTACTGAGTAAATACTTTAACTTTATGTAAGCCACCATAAGTTTTGTTTTACTTGTATTAAACTATGTTTCATCAAGGGCCAGGAGATAGTACAGAGATTAGAGTGCTAGCATGTGCCCAATCTGGGTTTATTCCCAGCACCACATGATCCCCTGAGCATCATTAGGTACAGCAATGGAGGCCCCCAGAACCACCATTACTATTTGGTTATCTCTCACACCAAAGCACAGGAGCACAGACCATTCGGAAGCTCTTGCATTGAACCAGCCTCAGTTGACTGAACCTCACTGATGGGGCCCCTTGGGCTTCCTGAGCATTGTTTGGGAGGCCCAGATCTAAATTAACAAATGAATAATTAACCATTCTCTCTAACAATTATCCTATAATTGTAAAAAAAATGAAGAGTCAACTCAAACCTTAAAGAACTTTCCTAAAGCCAGATAATCCAGCCCATCAGAGCAGTTGAAAACAACACATTGTTTGGCTACAGCTTTTGCTAAATCTTTGGTAGTTTCAGTCTTTCCAGTGCCAGCTGGTCCCTCAGGTGCTCCTCCAAGGTGCAGGTGGAGTGCTCCAAATAAGGTTCTGAATATAAGAAATAAACATTCTCAGTAGAGTAATGTGATTTTTCCTTTATGACCCCCAAAGGGAAAAATATTTAAACAGAACAAAACTTTTCAATGCCTTCACTCACTTCTTCCTTCCTACTAACCTCTGAAATCTTTGACAATAAGTAATGTTATTCATTATATTTACTTCCAAATAGCTGTACATATGACAAAATAAGAACAAGTTCACTTGAAATTTAATGTTTCTGGTCAAAATGGAGAATTCAGATGATTCTCAACCTCCCTTACTCTACTTCAGGCATATGTGAGTGATATAAAAGACTGGGAAATGTTTTGAATGCATGGCCATTTCTGAAAGACTAAAAATGAAATCAACAATGCAGAATAATGAAAAATCTGGAAAAGTAATCAATTACTAAACCTGTAAAAGTGCACATTGTCTTGAGATCTGCATATAAACACAAGTGTATTTAGAGACACACAGAAACAGAAAATAAGTGAACAGAGCCAAGCAAGATGAAAAGCTTTACTAAAACCATTTACTTAAACCTAGATGTACTAACAGGTTTCCTTATCTCTAAATGAGCACTGAAAAGTACTCTAGCACCCCATTACAGAGAGATCAAGAAAAGCCATCTAGGAAGGTATGAAAGTGCACATGTCAGCAGGATCTAAACATTCACTGGGGAGAGGTCTAAATTTTCATTATTTATAGACATGTGAAGTCAAGCAGAGAAGTTAACAAGAAAACTGTGTTCTAAAATAGAGAAATAACTAGAAACCTCTGGGGAGGAGAGGTGGGAAGGTGGAGAAATTGTTCAGAGTCAACTTGAGTTGAGAACATGTCAAAGTACATGGAGAACTTCCATTGAAAAAAGTCAGAGAGAAAGCGAGAGAGAGAGAGAAGGAAAGAAAGTTGAAAGAGAAAGAGATAGAGAGAGATATTAAAGTTAAAAATCAATTCTGCCATGCAAAAGAAATGAACAAAGCACTGGAAGGGTTATTACTTACATGGCACTCTGACCTCCTGGGTATCATGGCAGGTTGTTTAATTAGATTTAAATAACAAACAAAAGACATTAGATAATGGTGTAAAAATAAAAACAAAACTACTATCTAATTCAGTAATTTCATCTGTGGCTATTTATCCAAAGAAAGCAAAAGATTCATCCAAGCAGATATTATATGTGCATACCCAAGCTTATTGCAGCGTTATTTACAAGAGCTAAGAGATGGAAACAACCAAGTGTTCATGGATGAACTGATATCAAAAAAAAGCTCATATTTATAAATATGTCTATGTATATATACACACATATATGTGCGATTATATAGAATTAAATACTACGCAACATAAAATAGAATACAGTTGTGTGATTTGTAAAACACAGATGGAATTTAGGAGATGGTTAAATAAGAGAGGGGGAAAAAACTATATAATCTCACTTATATTGAGAAATCACAAAACAAACTATCAAGCTCAGATATAAGTAAAAAACTACTGGTTGCTCTAGATGAAGAGTGTAAAAATGGGTAATGATGGTCAAAATTTACAAACTTTAAGAAACAAAATGAGTTAGTAATGCAATGTGTATTATAATGTTCAGTACAGTGACTGTAGTGAATAACACCATATTGTATATTTAAATACTACTAAGACAGCTGTATTGTATAGGAGGACAGATGTTAACTAGACTTATTGTGATGATCACTTTAAATGTACATAAATAATAAACTATTATGTTACATACCTGTCACTAAAATTATATATATATCAATTATACTTCAATGCAAAATAAAATTGTGAGAAAAAAGTCAACTTTTTATCAAGATAACAAGATATTCTAAGAATGAAACGCAATATTGAACTTTTTAAAAAAGGGAACAGACTGATTAAATAGAAGAATAAACAGTAAAAAATTAGGCACTATAATATAAACATGAGTAAATCAGTCCAGAAGACACGGAGAATAAGAGAAAAGTCATGAGAAATGAAAAAAAAAAAGAAGAAAACATGCGAAAGAAGCAAAGTTAAAGACTGTGAATTTTTCCACAAATGAAGATGAAAATTGAAAAAGATCAAAGCAAGATAAAATGATAACACATCTACAGCTGTAGTTTTATAAAGAACACTAACCAAAAGGAAAGAAAAACTACAAAAGAAGGGAAAAAAACACCTTACGTAGGATCAATACAGCTTACTACTCACTAGTACACATGCACTACTGAGCTATGTACCACTATGGAGAGCTGAAGAAAAACTTCCGTGCACCTCTAATTCAAGGCTTTTCCAACCTATCATTCATTTAATAATTGATTAGAGACCAGAGGGACTGTAGCACTGTAGCACTGTCCTCCCGTTGTTCATCAATTTGCTCGAGTGGGCACCAGTAACGTCTTTATTGTGAGACTTGTTGTTACTGTTTTTGGCATATCAAACACACCACGGGGAGTTTGCCAGGCTCTGCCGTGCAGGCAGGACACTCTCGGTAGCTTGCCGGGCTCTCTGAGAGGGATGGAGGAATCAAACCCAGGTCAGCTGTGTGCAAGGCAAATGCCCTACCCTTTGTGCTATCGCTCCAGAGGGACTAAAAGGGGAAAAAAGAAAAGGAAGGACCAGAGGCCTTTTGGAACAGTTTCACTACTTAGAGAGTTCTCAATGAAACAATTACAGAAATTAGCCAGAAGTAAAATAAAGGAAGAAGCAATGGTAACTAAAGACAATGATAAGATTCTTGATATGCCCATAAAAATATCAGTTGCAAAATACATTTCATGTAAATAGAACTCTCTAAACCTTATAACTGTGACTAAACCTTCAGACTGAACATAATATACACCAAATCATTTTATATCAGACCTAGTGAAATTGGTCAATTGCCATAAAACATATGGGAATTGTCTAGGAAGGTATTAAAGGAGAGACCAGGAGTGAATATTTCACTGGAAATAGTCCTCTGTGTGCTATTCAGCCCTTCCCAATGCTGGAAGAAGGGAAAGCTGCATTTCCTCTCTCAAGGTTTTGGAAACCACTCAGGGAGATTGGCACAATGAGCACTCATGAGGTTTGAGGAACACAAGAACAGAGAGCTGATTCACAATTTTAACACCTGAAAGCCAAGAGAATACCTACAGCTGCTACTGTGGACACTATGTTAAAGAGTGGGTAAGAAAGATGTCTTACTGCTAGCAAAACAAAAGTGTGCGCATTATCAGACCAGGCCCAGAGCCCTGCAAGAGAACCATTTTTCAATCGTACTGCATGGAACTCTGCACAGAATCAGAGAGGATCTCTTGAGTTATTCCTTTTTGAGGCAGAAACAAAGTCAGAACCAATCAGAGAAGGTATTTTCCCCAGGTAGAAAATACAATTCCAAAGAATCCACATAACCACTACACACTCGCTGAGGTCTGACCTATATAGGTTATGCAGGAATATATGTCACTAAGTGGACAAGAAATATTTGTCACAAAAGGTATTTGTTCCCGGAAGGGAAACTGTGTCTGTCTTGTCCACCTTTTACCCCCCGGCAGCACACTGGCTGCCGCCTCTCAGCTTATTGGACAGGCGACTGCAGCCTCATGGGATGGGGGGCAGAATTGGCACATCCTTCATGCCCTACCAAGGCCACGAGTTGCCCATGAGCAGCTCTCCGGCATGGCCATGGCACCTGAGGCACACGGATCTAATCCAGAGCCCAGCAGCTTGCGGCAGAAATGTGAATCGACTATGCGTTAAACTACGGCGCCATGCCCCCTCCAGGAGGCAGAGGGTGTCTGTTTCTTCTGCCTCCCCCGCACCCGCAGCACGGTGGACACCACCTCAGAGCTTATTGGACAGTCAGGTATGAGCCAGCGGTGACGAGGTAACTGCGGCCTCATGGGATGGGGGGCAGAACCGGCACGTCCTTCATGCTCTACCAAGGCCACGAGTTGCCCCCCACGAGCGGCTCTCTGGCACGGCCATGGCACCAGAGGCACACAAACAAATTTTGTAATTATCCAGCTCTTGGCAGAAACCGCTCCAGACTTAATTAGTAAAATATCAGAAATCCAGAATCGCGCGGCTGCTATTGCGGACATCATATGGTTTTCATAACGAGCAATAGAAAACACATTATTTCACAATGCCTTTTCAGCAGTTCTGATTTTTGGGGGGAAATTCCAAACAACAGTGGTGCATCTTTTTTCAAAATAATGAATGTAATCAAAGTAGAGAGAGAGTTAAGTAGAAATCATCTGCCTCACAGGCATCGGGAGGGGGGGGAGGGGGGTATATTGGGGTTCTTGGTAGTGAAAAATAATTACTGGTGAAGGGAAGGGTGTTTGATCATCATATGACCGATACCTAAACTTGAAAGCTTTATAACTTTTCTCACGGTGATTCAATAAATAAATAAATAAACAAATAATAAATAAAAACAATCTAGTAGAAATATCGTTTGCCTTTGGACAAAGTAAGTCACACTACAGGCAGAGTCAAGTTAAAACTTTTCCTCCTCCTTCCTTAATAGATTGTTACGATAACAGACATTTTGTGACTCTTGATTGCTCTTCGATTTGAAAGTAACCAGAATGTTCCTCTATCTTCCTCAAAGTGTCATCTGCTTTGGATTTCAGAACAGCAAACAGAAATTTTCTCATACGATACTAAATACCAATACTAACAATAAATGTTAAATCAAGAATAAAATCATTGGAAATATTTTTGCCAACATGAAACTGTGTCTATGTGTAATGATGTAATGAAGTTATGAAAACAACTAGATATCAAAGAGAATTACTACATATATTAATTTTTATGTTGAAAACATATAGCACTGCCCTCCCATTGTTCATTGATTTTCTCAAGCAGGCACCAGTAACATCTCCATTCTGAGACTTGTTGTTACTATTTTTGGCATATGGAATACGGCACGGGAAGCTTGCCAGGCTTTGTCATGTGGGCAGAATACTCTTGGTGGTTTGCTGGGCTCTCCGAGAAGGGCAGAGGAATCGAACCTGGGTTGGCCGCATGCAAGGCAAACACCCTACCTGCTATGCTATTGCTCCGGCCCATGAAAGTATTTAAAAAATTTCTTGAAATAGATTCTTTGATAAGTAATCAAATTAGATAATTACAATTTAAGTAATTAGCTAATATAAACATTTTGAATTCACATATGTCCTGCTTATACTGTTTATTATTATATTATTTCATTCTTTTGAAATTGTAAAGCTACAAAACGAAGAACATATTTAAAAGTAGAATCAGATCTTCATTTTTTCCAAAATTTAGTAGGCAAAAATATAAATTATAAGTCCAACTAACAACAAGCAGATATGAAATATTAAAAATAAAAAGCCAAAGAAAAGTTATAAATTCCAAGAACTGAAGTTCATTAAAAATATTTAGTTAAAAGGGATTTACTAATCAAATTAGCAAAATTCATAATGCTCTATAATAGGAAGACTACAAACAAAACAAACACTGATCTCCCATTGTTCATCAATTTGTCGAGTGGGCCCAGTAACATCTCCATTGCGAGACTTCTTGTTACTGTGTTTGGCATATTGAATACTCTTGGTAACTTGCCAGACTCTCTGAGAGGGGCAGAGGAATTGAACCTGGCTCGGCCGGGCTGGCTGCATGCAAGACAAACGTCCTACCTCTGTGCTATCACTCCAGCCCAAATATTATATATAAATAGATTGTAAAAATAGATGTTATATAAGCATGTATTTACATAGATTTTTATGGTAATTTTCTACTAAGCACTCAAGTTGATCTAAGAGAAGTATTTCTGGTGGCTGAAAATTGAGAATAAATTTTCACAAAACCAAAGCATATGTATGTATGTTAGAATCTCAGTCTACAGACAACATTTATTAAATTCTGACATTAAACTATGAATCATCAATAATAGTGTTCTGTCAACCGTTGAACCTTAAAAATTTCTTGATAACATTACTTAATTCAGAGAAATCGTATACATTTACTAGAACTTCTAAGTTTTAGACAGATTTAAATATTAAACAATACAACATATGAGAAATAATGGTGTTATTGGTTACACATAGATATTACTACTATGAATAAAATTCTCTTAAAATCAGTGATTAATTAGACTGTGTTAATTAGACTACATTTGTAGACAATAATATTTTTCTCTGAAATTTTTTAATGACTCCCTTCTTCTCTCAACCACATATGAATCCATTTTCACAGAACCTTGCATTTGAGTGGTTTAGGTGGACCAATCCTCCAGATTTTCCCAGGAGTGTCCTATTCCATCATTAGAGACCTTGTCTTGTAGAAAATACCCAGACTCTAGGTTAAGAAGAATGGCTGGCCACAGTAGTTCTCCGTATGAGCTGCTATGAGCAACAGATCTTGGGATATTTCTATGACTGTTGAGGCTGTATTTCCAAGGTATATAAGTTGTTGCCTTTGCTAAGGGCATTGCTTAATAGACCTAGTAGACACCACTCACTATAATGTGAGGGAACCAGAAAAAACAACAAAAAATGAAACAAACAAACAAACAAAACAATGACCATCAGTAAGAGCTTGTTCTTCCAACAGCTTCAATCTGAACTGATGCTCTAGAATAAGTTGTATTGCAAAATTCAGCCTTTACCAGACACTCTATAGCACAGCAACGAGAAAGACAAGCTTAGTTTACCAACTGAATCATGAGAACTATGTCATGGTGGTTGTTTTTTTGATTATCTAGCTTCAGAATGTTTTGTCATAAAGCAATGGATACTTGAAATAATGAATGACAAAGGAGAACAAGTGCTTAGACAAAAAATTCTCAGAATTAATTTGGTATTTCATAGAAAGAAGTACTGAATTTGCAACTACTATTCTGACTTCAAGATCCACATTTGCTGAGGAATATTGAACAAATTACTTGGTCTTACTTCCTCACCAACAAACTGGGGATTATAGCACCCTAATTTGTTTTCAGTTGTCAAGTAAGATGATACATATGAAAAACTTCAAACTGTAGAAAATGACATAGATGAAAGATAATGTTACCATACCAACAATAAATGAGCAAGCATTGTTTTTCTGTTATTAAATCTTAAATATAATAATGCATGTTCTGAGGGTATGACTTTTATTACAAAAGTACAATTAAGATAAAAGTGAAAATTGCAATTGATTGAAATTGTAACTTTTCATAATCTTTTGACTTTTATTTCAACTGTGAACAACAAATACTACTGCTGTATTAATCCAAGAATGCTTAGTGTCTTTGCACAGTATAAAGAAATATCCTTCCATGCCCTCTGAAAGATATACAGTCATTTTAGAACTCATTATACTCCTGGTCATTAGTTGTAACTGTTGGTCTTTAGTTTGTTTTTGAAAAAATTTGAGTTTAATTAGCTCATAGCATTAAATTCTTGTAAGTTTCATATTTTAGTTTTTGTTTATTTTCACTGTGGTTTGGAGTCTGATGATAAACGGGATAAAATAATACAAAGATAACTGAAGAAACTCATGATGCGTTATGCATTACTGGATTTCAATGCATTGACAAAGCAATGCTGAATTTAGGGCAGAAAAAATATATATGTATTTTGTCTTTGCCAGGGTTGTTAGTATAATGCTAGGGCATTTTGAAAGTTGTTATAGAGGATCCATCAAATTTTACTGCTGAAATTGAGGGAGGAAAATTACACACAAGAGGTCTTTAACAGGTTTTGTGTCTAACAGCCTTGACACTATCCCACTGATTTTTGTCCCTGCTCTGATGGGTAGCCTTGAAAAGTGCCTGTTGTCTGGAGTCTAATGTCGCAGCAATTAAATTCCCACAGGAAGCAGCGACTTTAGGAGATGTGATTAGATTGGAGACACTGATGCTTGTTTTGATTTTGAAAATGCATCATCGATCAAGGCTACTGATTTCTGCTACAGCTTGAGCTGAGGGAAGGTGTGGGCTTCACTTTTAGCTTTAGATTTAACCTCAGGGAAAATGAAGTCTTCCCTTGCCTGTCAAGCATTTACACTGATATGTGGCCAATGCCTTTAGCAGATAATCCCCAAAATGTCAAATAACGTTTATTTCCCAGAGGTCACATTGATCTTTTCCTTCTTATTCTGACCTCAGAACAGACCTATTCATTTATATCTGACATCAGACTGTGAGAAAGTAGTAAGTTTTTTTTGTTTTTTTGTTTTTTGTTTGTTTAGCCCCTCAGCTTCATGGAATTTTTTTTTATTATACCCCTGAATAACTGGTGTGTGTGTGTGTGTGTGTGTGTTTTGAGCATGTGTGTACACATGAGCATAAACTCTGATGGTTGTGCTATTATCAATAGTGTAAGCTATTCCAAAGAAATACTAAGCACTCATTGAAGCATATTGATATTTAGAAACAAAGGAAAACATTGTTGATATTACATAGACTACAAATGAATGAGAATAGTCAGCATAGTGTTAACTGTTTGTAGCTGT
>JAOXYA010000018.1:70417733-70428489 GCA_028565675.1 Sorex palustris
AGTAGACTATGGACTGAACATGTTTGCCACTCAATGCCTCTTTTGCAGACCACAACACCCAAAAGGAGAGAGAGAACCCAAGGGATTGCCCTGCCACAGAGGCTGGGTGGGATGGGGAGGATGGGTGGTGGGAGGGATACTGGGATCCGTGGTGGTGGAAAATGGGCACTGGTGGAGGGATGGGAACTTGATCATTGTATAAGCGAAACCCAAGCACAAAAATTTGTAAATCTACCACTGTACCTCATGGTGTTCCACTAATAAAAAAAATTTGCAACAAAAACAAAAAAAGATATAATTAAAAACTCACTTGTTTCAGAGTTACCTGGGGTGCAAGTAAAATGCTCATATCTATGTTCTGGAGACCTTGTATTAAAACCATTTTGTGTGATTTAAAAAACCTGCATTTTTAGCAAGCCTCAAAATTGTTTATTGCATTGTAAAGTATAAAAATCATAGTCAGTAATGCCATCGTACTATAAGCTGAAAAGATAATATCCTAATTCTTAGAAATAAGTGAAGAAATAATAAATAAATGGATTATCATAGCACCTGGTGATAAGTGGACAATGAATATAAAGATTATATATAGTCTTCTCAAGGGTATTAAATTTAATATAAATAAGACTTACAATTAATCTCTTTACTTTAGAGTCTGACACAAACACCAGATTCTGTCAAAATCAGATTAATAGAAATAGAAATAGAATTATTTTATTGTGGAACTAGATGAACTGAGAGAAAATTTACTTTGAATTAAGAGCTAAAAGCTTAAGTATAACAAAATAAGAAGAAAATATACCTTTTAAATAATTATAGTAATAATTATAAATATAATCTTACCCTTTGCTCAAGCATTTGACTAGCCTTATGTTGTTCACTAGTTTCCATTGAAAAAGATGAATAAAACTAAAAAAGGAATGTGTAAAAACTCTAGAAGTAATTAAGATAGGTTTATTATTTTAACTGAGAAATAATCAGAGTAGTATTGCCAAGAAATACCTAAAATATCAAAAGGGTGGGTTGTTTTTTATTATTTTTCCCAACTGGCCTAAATTAAGTAGTCTTCTTGGAGTTAGACTGTGATTTTCTTTACTACACTTCATAGGGGGTTCACAAATGCAATGTTTCAAAATTACTTCCACTTCACCCTTACATTGTCTCCTCCTCTGTTCTCTTTCTCTTCACCCTTACCTCAGTATCATCTACTTCCTTGGAGTTCTGGCTCCTTGCTAAATCAAAGAAATGTAATTTAATCCTTTAAAATATTAACTCAGTAGCAACAAGTCTCATGATGGAGACGTTACTGGGCCCGCTCCAGAAAACCTATGAACAACGGGAGGACTGCAATACCGCAATACCGGGAAAATATTACCTCAAAAAAGATGGAGATCGGGTCTGGAATGATAGTACAGCAGGTGAGCATTTGCCATGCATGCTACTGACCCGGGTTCAATCCCCGGCATCCCATATGTTTCCCAAAGCACTGCCAGGCATAATTCCTGAGTACAGAGCCAGGAGTAACCCCTAAGCATCGCTGGGTGTGACCCAAAAGGCAAAAAAAAAGAAAGGAAGGAAGGAAGGAAGGAAGGAAGGAAGGAAGGAAGGAAGGAAGGAAGGAAGGAAGGAAGAAAGAAAGATGAAGATCTACTTCTCTCTGTGGGGCAATAAAACCCTAGCTCAATGAAATTGGTTTAGCATACTCTGTCTATACACACTGACCTGTCTATCCTGTAATATTTTTCAGTTGGCTTGCTGCAACACTTTAAAACTTTGTTTTATCTTTCCTCTGGGGTGCCATGCTCAATCTATTACTCCTAATTATAAAATTTTCCAAGTTATTGGATAAATACATTGACATGGGATATTAACATGAAATTGAATTTTGTCCTTTGCTTATTTGACATCAAATAGACCAAATATAACTTAATGAACTGTCCTGTTAGTCTAAAACTAATCTTTACTTATTTTTTTATAAGTTATATAAAGGAAAACAAGAGATAGTATACGAGTAAGGCACTTGCTACGCACATAGCCAACCCTGGTTTGATTACTGGCACCTCAAAAAATGATACCTGAGCACAGAGAAAGGAATAAGTCCTGAATACTTCTGCGAATGGCCCCATATAAAAATGACATAATAGAATGAATTACATAAAGGATTAAATCAAGTATTTAATTATTGCCTATGTTTATAAGAGCTTTGTTAAATCATGTAATGTCGGAAGAATAAAATTCTGTTCCTTAATTCAAACATTCTGCACGTACAAGGACATAGAGATGTGCTAATTTCATTTATCAGCAGGAATAAGTTGTCATAATGAACTTAATTATCCTACTTGTCCTTTATAATAAAAGCATATATTCTTATGTTCTATATAATTAGTATTAGAAGTCACCAAAATTACCACAAATTATGTTAGAAAGAAAAATAAACAATGAATGTTTGCAGCTGCAGTTCAATATGTGGTTTACTTTTAGAAACTTTGGGGCGTTCCAAAAGCTATAATGTAACACATATAATTCTCTGTTACCCAGATCTATTAAATAAAATGATTAAATTCTCATCAATCACTCCATATGGCAGCAATAGCAATGCTAGTGGAACAGAGCATTTTTTACAAGATTAGGTCCTCTACATTGAAAGTAAACATCTTTGCTTTATCTCATTTATTTTTCATAACTTCCCTGTCTGAGACACAACATTTAGGAAGCAGTAGGAGACCATTTTCTGAAAAAATTCAATGTCACTTGAGTATTATATTTAGAGGTCAAAAAGTGCATAATAATTGTGCTATCTTTTAGATTCTAAAATATGAAAGCATGTGAAGAGCTTAATAAATTTGAAGCATTTGGCAAATTATAAAAAGTCTGATTAATCACTGCTATTTTTACATTTGGAGATTACTCTTAAATCCAAGGAGTTTCTCTTAATTATAAAAATGTTAAGATTTAATTGGTTCCCTAGTTGCCCTGAGGAATATCTGGCAATTTCCATGTTATCCCATCAATTTTAATACAAAGGATGGCACTATGAGCAATATACCTGGGAGATAAAAAGACCCAAATATTATTTAAATTTGTCCAAAGGTATTCAATCTGTCAGCATACAATGTTGAACATTCTTTCTATCAGAACTTCTCTGAAAAAAAGTACTGAGATATTTCTACGAGAAAATAATTGAGCACAAGGACTTGGATATTTATTCAATCTCTGGAAGGGACAGACTAGTTGAAGTTAGAGCATTGCTAATGGCGCTTTAACTTTTATTTCTGATCACGACCACTAGTCAAAAAAGCACGAGGGCACATGTATGCACTTGTAGCATTAATAGAGTTGGCAATTAGGCTAGTAGAGAAGTTCTGGCCAATCTTCTACTGGAACATCTACTTATTCATTTAACATCCAAAAGTTGATATCTAACATTTCATTGTCTAATTTTCACTAATTATAGCAAATTGATAAATCTTAATTATACCTACATAGCATTTGAGTTACACATTATTCAGTTATATAATTTTTAGACTGAAAGGGTATTATAATGATTAGAGGGAGGTAATAAATACTTTGCTGAAAGTCCTACTCAGGTATGCAGAAACTTGACTACAGTACGGAAACAGAAATTAAGTGAGTATTTGTTTTAGCATTTTTATATCATAAGTTTCCATGAATTGATCTTAACCTGGATCATTTCTTCCCTTTCTTCATGTGGTTTGATTCAGCTCATATTTCTATAACAGATCAGTTCTCTGTGGACCATTGTGGAAAATAATAAAAACTCTTAAGAAGTCATCTAGGAGAGGACATTCTGGGTTTTTTTTTGGCTTTTTGGGTCACACCGGCGATGCACAGGGGTTACTCCTGGCTCATTCACTGAGGAATTACCCCTGGCAGTGCTCGGGGGACCATATGGGATGCTGGGAATTGAACCTGGGTCAGCTGTGTGCAAGGCAAACGCCCTACCCGCTGTGCTATCACTCCAGCCCCTAGGAAAGGACATTCTGTATGTGATTGATGATTGACTCAATGGAAAATTAAGAAGGTATTGGACGAAACATTCAGGATGAGATTTTGGCAAGACTTTAAAGTGAGTATAGCATTTTGTGAAGAATTATAATGACATTTGAGAGAGATACAGGTAAATGTTAGAGAAGTGTTACATAGATAGGTGGGGAAATCAGTACCAACTTTTAGCACAAAAATATCTATCTTAAACAGATTCCTCGTATCCTTTCAGCACTGATTATAGGCCAACTTTACTTATTCTTTGGTCCTCAAAATACATTGTTTTTACAATGAGACTTTTTTGTAATGCCCCAAACAAGTTTATGTTTCTATCTTGCAAAAATACTGTTATTCTTTTCCTTTAACAAGAGAATGTTAATGTGTGTATATGTATGCTTTAGTGTGTGACTCACATAGCTTATTTGACCTTAAGCAATTTGAAGACACTGGTATAATTTACATTTACTGAACCCACATGAGCCCCAAGACATGACGGCATGCTTCGTACTCTGACACATAAGAAATAGTGTTAATTAAATGTATGGAGAGCTAAATCATGGGTGTGTTTAAAGACTAGAAAATAAGCAGAGTTGTTAGCAAGTTATATAAAAGGATGGTTGGGTAAAAGAAATTTTATAGAATGTCTTTCAAATTAAATGACAGGGTTTAGACATTAGTTAGCAAAGGAGGGATAGGAAGATTGTTAAACCATAGAATGTGATTCTGCATAATATTTTATAACTATGGCTGCTTAAATTATACTGATTTATTAACTTCATGTTATGTTCAAACTTAGGTAAATGGCATTTATGGATTGTTGGCACTTTTAGCATCTGGAGGGAGAGAATGAATTATTTCTGAAAGAGAACTTCTGGGCTTTGAGAAAAAATAAGTGGGTGGGTCATATGTTAGACTAATTTAAAGCAAGTGCCAGCCATTTATTCTTGTAAAAAAGTGAGATGTTGCCATAAATCTAAACTCAGATGTCAACTACTGAGAAATATTAGTGTGCTTTGTTGAGAAATATAAAATATATTTGTCTTTAAACTACCATGACCTTGAATAATTGAAGATGCTTATTTCTATATTATACATGAGATCAGATATTATTTTATATGTTACTGATGAACTTTTTAATTTATTATATTAGTGAATTACCATGAGGTACAGTTACAGACTTTCAAACTTTCGTGCTTGCATTTCAGTCATACAATGATCGAATACCCATCCCTCCACCAGAGTCCATTTTCCACCGCCAATGGTCCCAGCATCCCTACCACCAGTCCCCCCATCCCCTCCACCCCACCTTGTCTCTGTGGCAGGGCATTCCCTTTTGATCTTTTTTCTTATTGTTTGTGTTGTGGTTTGCAATATAGGTATTAAGTGGCATTCGTATTCGAATTATAGTATACTTTAAGCCCACATCTCCCATCCTGAGCGGGCCCTCCTAGCACCCTTTAGTTGGTGATCTCTTCTCTATCTGAACTACTTTTCCTCCCAGCAAGTGAGGTTGGATTTTCTAAGCAGTGGAGTAATCCTCCTGGTACTTATCTCTACTGTTCTTGAGTGTTAATCCCCTATTCTGTTACTTTATATTCCACAAATAAATTCAATCTTTCTATGTCTGTCCCTCTCTTTTGGACTCATTTTACTTACTATCAGTAAGTAAATACTCGATACTTTCCTTCTTGACACACATATATGAAAATTTCCACTTTTGCAAGTACTTCCAGTATTATATTTAACAGAAGGGCTGAGAGTGGACATCGTTGTCTTGTCCCTGCTCTTATGGGGAAGTCTCTCAGTTTTTCCCCATGAAGGATGATAGTCGCTGTAGTCTTGTGATAGATATCTTTGACTATATTTAGGAAAGTCCCTTCTATACCCATTTTGGTGAGATATTTCATTATAAATGAGTGCTGGATCTTGTCAAATGCTTTCTCTGCATCTATTGATATGGTCATATGATGATTTTCTTTTCTTTTGTTGATGTGATGGATTATGTTGATTAATTTCCAAGTGTCAAACTATCCTTGCATCCCCGGGATGAATCCCCCTTGGTCATGGTGTATGATCTTTTCAATGAGTTGTTGGATTCTTTTTCCCAATATTATGTTGAGGATCTTTGAATCTGTGTTCATCAGGAATAGCTTGAGAAGAACTGGCAATAGGTCTCTATAAATGTTTGGAAGTATTGGCCAGTGAATCCATCTGGACTTGTGCTTTTGTTTTTGGGAAGACTTTTGATTACAGTTTCTATTTCTTTTATATTAATAGGTCTGTCACTGTCACTGTCACTATCCTCCTGTTGTTCATCGATTTTCTCAAGCGGGCCCAGTAAGGTCTTCATTGTGAGACTTTGTTGTTACTGTGTTTGGCATATCGAATACCTCACGGATATCTTGCCAGCCCTTGGCGTGTGGACCAGATACTCTCAGTAGCTTGGTGGGCTCTCCGAGAGGGGCAGAAGAATCAAACTCGGGTTGGCCATTTTGGCTGCATGCAAGGCAAACGCCCTACCCGCTGTGCTATCGCTCCAGCACAATAGGTCTTTTCAGGTATTTCATATCTTCTTTGTTCAACTTTGGGAGGTTATAGGAATCCAGGAATCTATCCATTTCTTCTAGGTTTTCTTGTTTCTTCACATACAGACTTTCAAAGTAATCTCTGATGATCTTTTGAATTTCTTTGATTTCTTTTGTGATGCCCCCATTTTCATTTCTTATTCAGTTTGCTAGGGTTTTCTCGTTCTCTTTTCTTTGTGAGCCTTGCTAGTGGTTTATCTATCTTGTTTATTTTGTCAAAACCAACTATTGTTTTCGTTGATCTTTCAGATTTTTTTCTTTTCTTTTTCTTGGTTTGGGCTCCTTTTGTTGGTCCTTTCGTAATATCTTGAATTGTGAGGTCAAGTTATCTATGTAGGCCCTTTCTTCCTGAGAAATGCTTGCGGATCTATAAATTTCCCCTTAACGTGGCTTTAGCTACGTCCCATAGGTTCCAGCAACTCGCGTCTTCATTTTTATTTGTTTCCAGGTATCTTTTGATCTCTTGATTTTCTTCCTAACCCACTTGTTGTTCAACATTGAGTTGTTTAATTTTCACGTGTTTGATTTGTTCCGCCATGTCTCTATGTGATTAAATTCTATCTTCAATACATCTTGGTTTGAAAAAATAGTTGATACAATTTCTATTCTCCTGATTCTATTCTTTGATTTGTGACCCAATACCTGGTCTATTTCAGAATATATTCCTTGTTCACTGGGAATAAAAGTGTGTATTCTTTTTTTGGGGGGGGATGCAAAGTCCTGTATATATCTATTAGCCCTCTCTCTTCTATTTCTTCCTTCAAAGCCAGTGTTTCTTTGCTGAATTTTAATCTTTTTGATCTATTTAGAGGTGATAGGGCAGTGTTGAAGTCTCCAACCACTATTGTGTTCCTAGTAATGTCCTTGATAAAATCTGTTAGCAGTTGTTTTAAATATTTAGCTGGTCCCTCATTAGGTGCGAATACCTTTGGGAGTGTGATTTCTTCCTGCTGAACAGTAAAAAATAGCCTTGATTAGTAAAAAATTGCCTTCACTGTCACTTCTAATATTTTTCAACCTGAAATCTATGTTGTCAGATACTAGTATGACCTCCTTTGCTTTTTTGAGTGAGTTGTTTGCCTGCAGGATTGTTTTTCATCCTTTGACTTTGAGTTTGTGTTTTCTGACCATTCAGATGTGTTTCTTGTAGGCATCAGAATGTTGGGTTCGGTTTTTTAATCCATTTTGCCACTCTGCATCTCTTAATTGATGCATTTAGACCATTGACATTGAGAGAGATTATAGTCATGGGCATTTGTGCCATCTTTCTGTAGAGGTTTGTTGTGCTTGTACAGGTTTTTCTTTTCCTACAGTAGCTCCTTTAGTCCTTCTTTAGGTTTTGTTTTGAGTTTATGAAATTTCTGAGCTGTTATTTGTCCAGGAAATAGTCTATCGTTCCTTCTACTTTGGGTGAGAATTTGGCCGGATAAAGAATTCTTGGCGAGACATTCACTTCATTGAGTTTTTTCACTATATCCCATCATTGCCTTCGAGCTTGGAGTGTTTTCTCTGATAGATCTGCTATGAATATAAGGGGTTCTCCTTTGTATCTGATATTCTTCTTTGACCTTCCTACTTGCAGTATTGTGTCTCTATCCATGACATCCATCATTCTTATTTTGATATATCTCGGTGTCCTCTTACTAGGGTCTCTTTCAGCTGGCACTCTTCAGGCTCCTTGTATCTGGATACCTGCATTCTCCAGCTCTGGGAACTTTTCAGCAATGATATTTTTAACAGTGGCTTTTTCATTGGGGTTTTCTCCCTGTCCTTCTGGTACTCCAATGATTCTAATGGTGTTCCTTTTGAAATAATCCCCTAGGTCTCTGATTCACCTAAGAGTTATTTTGATGTCTTTTCCTATTGTTTGTTGTTGCCTTGTAAGCTTCCTGCAGCTCATCTTCAAACTTGCTGAATTTGTCTTCGGCTGTAGTCATTCTACTCTTGAGGGCACACACTGAGTTTTTAATTTCATCTACCAAATCCTTTATTTGTGACACTTCTTTTTGTAGCTTTTTTATTTCTGCTCTCATTTATTTCTGTATTTTCTCAGCTGCCCATTACATTGTTTCTTTTATGTCCTCCTTTAATTTACTGTATGTCTGCTCCACCATTTCTTTGTGTTCATTGAACATCTTCAACATTTAATCTCTGAATTCTTTATAGGAGACATCATATTTGTGGGTAACACCTGTGGAGGTGTCTGGGCACTTTTTATCACCCTCTCCCCGTGGTGGGGATTTTCACTGTTTCTTCATGTATTTGTAATAGTATGGAGGTGGGACCTTCAGTTCACTATCAGTATTCCCCTTTAGTTGCAAGAAAGAATCCTGGATGAGCTTGGTTGATGTTGGTCACCTTTTTCCCTTTCTAGAGTTTCACCTTCTTCTTAGGTGCTCCTCTGAGGCTTGTGTGAGGTCTCTAATGAAGCTTCCGAGGATGTATTCTTTTGTATTGGGCTTGTAGAGCTTCTTGTGTCTGCCCGTATTATGCAGTTGGAATAGGCTATTGGACTATTAGCCTAATGTGTCTGAGATGGCCAGGATATTCTTCACAGAATTAGGTGATGGTGATGAAGATTTGAATCCAGATGCTGGGTAAGGGTAAAAAAACTTCAGCCATGCCCACTACTGCTGAGGTCACGCCCCCTGGCACAATGTGGGTGGGGTGCCACAGGAGGTGGGGGGGAAGGTAAGGGGTTAGGGAAGGCGGTGTGTGTGAATGGCTCCTGGTCTGGTTCACTGATCCGCAATAGGGAGCAAACTGGGTGTGGTGCTGTTGGGTGGTGCAGGGGCGGACAGGGTGGTGATCTGTGAGAACTTATGAACTTTTATAATATGTAAAAATTGAGACTAGGGGAAATCACTATCTTTCTAAACAGTTTGTTTTCAAGTTAATCACTTGACAAGCATGGGGTGTTTATTGGATCACCAGTTTCCTGGTATTAGGTTAATCTGCATAGGTATTAGGTTAATTATCCACTTTATATACTGAAATAAAAATTGTCTTGCTTTTAAACTACATAACATTTGGAAGTGTTGATTCTATCATATCATCCCCTGTTCCCCTTCCCAAATATGTACTTGGGAATCTAAGTACATGGAAGAAGATATCTTCAATTTCACTTACCTGAGCATATCACAGTGAGTACAGCCCCTGCCTTGAGCGTGACTGACCTGGGTTCCATCCCAGGCACCACAAATGGTCCCACAGCCCTACCAGGAGTGATCCCTGGGCACTGAGCAAGGAGTAACCCCTGAATACCACCAAGCATGACCCCAAAACAAGAAACTTTCAGCTATAAAGACTTAGAAATAGCCTAGAGAGCCTTGAAATCAATGGTAAATGGACTTTATTAGAGAATCACCATTCTGGACCATAGGCAGATCCTTTGGAAATTGAGAGGGTGACACATTCATCACAAGTAGGTACAAAAGTCAACGACTAAATCAGACAGTCTGAAGTCAAAAGCACTTTTGTGTTGGGTCAGCAATAAAGGAAAATGATATAGGAAGAACCAGAAATGAGTTAATAAGGAAGAAAACTGCAGAAGTAAAGATCTACACTTTGATAATAAGGAAATAGGACTTTTATGGTTGTATTATGCTGCTATTCAATCTTTTCTCACACACTGTCTCTAAATATTATTCATAAAGAGGTATATATATATATGATTTTGAAAACACATCTGTGCATCTACACTTTTATTTGAGATCAATCAACTGTATTCTAATCTGGCACAAGCACTAGGGATAGGCATAAAAGCCATGTATAGAACATCATTATCTTCCTTAAGGTTTCTTTTCTTTCCTCTTCCTTTTTTCAAGATTTTTGGTTACACCCAGTAATACTTAGGGTTTACTCACGGTGGAGTTTGAGAGACCTTTTGCAGTGACAGGGATCAAATTCTTATTGGCTGCATGTAAGTGTAACACCCTACCCACTAAACTATTGTTCTGGCCTCCTCTCCCACAAACTTTCATTTTCATAATAATACAGGAAACACGTATCAGTTAATAATATAATTTTAAGTGCTAGTAAATTATCTAAAATAAGATAACAGTCATACAAGAGAAAGAGGAGGGAATGCTGGAAAGTGTTCAATTTTAGAAAACTGAAATAAGTTTAATTTGTATTGTAAGCATGATGAAAGTTCCAGTGTGTTT
>JAOXYA010000018.1:70439841-70450555 GCA_028565675.1 Sorex palustris
TATTAGAACGATGTCATCAGTGAAGTGGAGGTGGTTGTGTAGTTGCAGACCATCTATCTTCACTCCCATTCCTTCGCATTCCAGTCATCGCATGCTGTTCTGGAGGTGGCACTGAAGACTTTCTGTGAAATTATATCACTCTGCCAAAACCCTCTCTTGACATGGATGATCACTTTCTTGTAGAATGGTGAGATCCTGGTAGTGAATCCAGAATACAGCTTACAGAGGATCCTGATGTATTGAGTTTGAATGCCCTATTTAGTTAGGCCTTCAAAGACCACTTCTGTCTCAACAGAATCAAAGGCCTTTAAACCAATGAACATTAGACAGAGCAGCATCTTGAACTCCAGAGAAACCTCAATGAGGTTGGTTATCGTGTGGATATGGTCTATCGTGATGAATCCTTTGCGGAACCCAGCTTGCTTGCATGCTTGTCCTTCATCTAGTGTTCTGCCAATCCTTCAGGATGACTGGAGTGAAGAGCTTGTAGACGACAGACAACAGGAAGATTGGGCGATAGTTGCCAATGTCATGTATGTCTCTCTTCTTGTACAGTAGAACAGTCCTGCTAGTTTTCCATTGGGACAGAACCTTGCATTCAGACAGGTATTGTGAAGAGCCAAGCCAGTGTATTGATGAGTACTGATGGCATGTTCTTCAGGTCTTCGGGTGTAACCTTGTCTGGGCTGGTTGTTGTTCGCTTCTTTACCGACGAAATGGTTTGTCAGATTTTGGAAGGGAGAACATTGGGAACGACATATCCATCCTGTGGAATTTGGTATGTGGGCAGGTAGATGCGCTATCAAAGAGATCTGTGTAGAAACCATGGATAATGTTCTCCATTGCCCTTCTGGTAGTTTTGGGAGATCCATCAGAATATCAGAGGGCAATCTTCTTTGTCTTGTAGTTGGCAAAGGACAGGCGGGCATTGTAAATGCTTATCCCGACTTCTGCCGCAGTGTCCAGCACTGCGTTTCTTTTCTCTTTGAGGTCTTCCTTGATCGCTTCTCTGCACTGCTTTGCGAGCTCTGATGTTCTTTGAAGTTGCTTTAGGCTTGAGCCAATGAGCAAATGAGTTTGAGAGTTTTCTAAGACAGGAGTCTTTTTGTGGCTACCCCTCTCTTGGCGTTCATTGCACAATCATGGAGGTGCTGAACCAGTCAATTGTATTCTTTGTCAGTTTTGTGAATGATGGCATCTTACTATGTTGCCGCAATAGTACCAAAGACCTCCCACTTGGTGATTGTTCTGGGATTTTTCTTCTTAAACTTTGTAGACCTTTGTCTCTGCTTCATGAAGTAGAATTTTGCATGAAGGATATGGTGGTCCTATCCCATTTGGAATTTTGGGACAACAGCAGCATTGTCAAAACTGTCGATTGAATATGATGTGGTCAATTTCATTGTGGAACAATTCACTGGGAGACTCACTCCCATGTCCAACATTTAGATTCAGTCTTCTGGAACTCTGAGTTACGATGGATGATCTTGGTCGACATGATGAACTCAGACAGTCTCTCACCCTGTTCGTTTCATTCTATGCCATGGGTCCCGATGTGGAGTTCTTTGGCTGATCTATTCAGTCCTCTAATCACACTTGCAGGTATTCCCATGGTTGAAACCATATTTGAACCCCATTAAATATGGTGTGGTATCTTGGAAGATGGGTGTTAAGTGTCTTATAATGTTTCACGGTCCGGAAAGCAGCCTTGATTGTGGCGGCGGCTGTGTAGTGGAGGTATTGGAGGTAGTGGAGGTCTTCTGATGAGGTATTTATCTGGTACTGGTAGGGTGGTGCTTCTGATTGTGATCCCTGTGTCGCTGGAGATTGGTGGTAGCAGGCAGAGGATCTCTGTTTCCGGGTCCCACTGAGCATGGAGTCCAAGGTCACAACGTTCCACTTACTTATTTTTAATATTAAATAATTAACAAATAAACTATCAAATTATCTCAACACTATATTTTTATGCCTTTTTTAAATAGCAATTTAATTCTTTTTGTGGAACTTACAGAGTATGTATTTTCTTTCTCTCTTTGTCTACCTAAATCAGGAGTTTTAAATGAATAGAGATAAATTTATATGTATTTTTTTAAGTTAGAGATATTTCAGTGACATTTTGATTAAAAAAAAGCACTATCTTTATTTGGGAACCAGGAGTGCTAGTGCATCAGATTCAAAACTGCCTGTAACAGGAAACTTAGGTGATGCATAGAAACTATTTCTATTCAATTTTCTTTATTTGGTTGAAGATACATTTCACTGATGAGAGACACACAGTGCTATTTATGAAAGGTATATATCACCTCTGAAGGAAAAATGCACACAACAACATACTGCGTCTGGTGAAACCACACATGGGACCATTCACTCAAAGGGCAATTTATTGTGCCTGTGCACTCCTGCTACCATGAAGAAAACATAACTTACTTGGTAGTCTTACCTGAGTTTTGAGAGACTGAGAATTTCAACATATAAATTAGTGCCCAACCAACAGGAAATCTACTTCACATACATGTATGTTAGTTAACTTAACAGACTTTCAAATTAATTAGCACACACACTAAAAGATATAGTTAAAATGGGACAAACTCTATTGTCAGTTACTTGTCAATGAGGTCAAATGCTCAGAACAATCTTAAGGTGTAAAAAATAATTGATGGTTAAAAAATATTGTGTTAGGTTTTTGACAAGGCCATTTTATTTGAATTTTGAGTCGCTGTAATTTACAGTACCACATGATAAGGTTTTACGTGTCCAATGCTCAAGGCTCCCAGCATGCCTCCTGTCATCCACCACTGTCTCAGGCTTGCATGCCACCCTGCCAAGGGAAGCTCAGCTCTTTAAATCACTTCAGAAGGCTCTTTTGCCTTTGTCTAGATGTTACTCCTATATCATATTTCATAATATCCCACATATGAGAGAGATCATTTTGTGTAGATTCTTCTTTTGACTAACTCTGCATATTGTTCAAGTTCTATCCATATGGGGGTGAATTGCATGCATTTTCTGATTTTAAAAATATCGGTTCTGATGTACAAGTTTCTTTAAATAAGGAATAATTCCTGAGTGTATGAGCCAGAAGTAACCCCTGTGCATCGTGGGGTGTGACCCAGGAAAAAAAAAAGAATTGACAGGTGTTGTCCCCAAACCGGGCTGGAGCCATAGCACAGTGGGTAGGGCGTTTGCCTTGCACATGGCCACCATGGCCAACCCGGGTTTGATTCCTCCAACCATTTTGGAGAGCCCAGCAAACTACTGAGAGTATCTTGCCCTCATGGCAAAGCCTGGCAAGCAACCCATGATGTAATAGATATGCCAAACACAGTAACAACAAGTCTCACAATGGAGACATTACTGTGCCCATTTGAGCAAATTGATGAATAACAGGAGGACAGTGCTACAGTGCTATACTCCTGTAGGTCTGGTGATTAAATGTACTCGACAGATCTATAATATTTAGTCTTGATTTTTTTTGCCTCTAATATTTAGTTTCACAGAAGACTTTCTTACACTCAGGTCTGGCCTACACAGGGACACTAGGACTAAAACTGTCAATTTTTTTTAATCAGTGCATCCTTTATTAAATTCACAATGTTCCTGAGGCTGAGAAACACTTCATACCACCATACCACACACCCTACCACCCGACCTATGCACCTGCTGTGCTCAGGAATTTGTCCTGTGTCTGTGCTCTGGGGATCACTTCTACGGTACTTGAGATGTGTAAGGTATTTACTGGGGCCAACAGCATACAAGGCAAGTGCCTTACTCTCTTTACTATCTCTCAGGTGCTTTCTTTTATATTCTTTATTGCTCGTTAACATATTATTGTTTATCTTTTATCTTATAATCTTGTGATTTTTACTTTATTCTGTAATATTTTTTCTTTAACTTTTCTAAGTTCCTTGAATTTATCTTCCACATTTTCTGTTTCAGTTGCTGTTTGCCAATTGTGATTTCCTGTATTTACTTTGAATTGTTACATTATAACTGTCCCTGCCTCATTAATTTTTCAAATTGTTATTGGATTATTGTGGCACAATAGTCCTACATTTTAGGATAAATATTGTATATTTGTGCTTTGTTCTTTGGGGAAGATTTAATATTTATTCATAATGTTTTTTCTTTATAGACTTTTTATATCTTTTTATGCGCATGCTGTGAAATCATTTTATATTATAATTCTTTAACAAGTTGGAGTTTTAAACAACTTAGAACAGAAAAATCTCTGGTTTTCTACCATATCTTTTCCATCAACATATATAAGTTGATATTTTGTTTGTTATTTTCATTTATTTTCTATTCAACTATTTTTTCACTATATGCCATAGTAGTTATTGGCCATAATCATGCCAGTGATTTAGTGATTTATATTTTATTATCAGGATATACATTTAAAGCTTTAGAGAATATTTTACACACTCTTTTTATTAGCCTTTTCAATTTAAAAACCATTTTTAGTTATGGTGTTGTGCAATCATATGCAATTGTAAGAAATAATACATAAAGCCCATGTATTCTTCACTCAGGTTTCTTCAATAGTAATGTCTACTATTACTACAGTATAATATCAAAAATGTATATAACGCCATCTGTCAGACCTATAGTATAGTGAGTATGGTCTTAACATCACTCACATTGCTCACGGTTAGTGCAGATTTGATGGCTGGCACCTGATATGGCACTCTGAGTACTGCCAGGAGTGATTCTGAGTGCAGAACCAGGAGTGAGCCCTGAGCACAACTGGGTGTGACCCCGTAACAGCATGCAATAAATCCAGTTCAATTTTAGAAAAAAAGAGAAATACTTAAAAATATTTCACATACAAAGTTAATGACTAATAACCCTCCATTCCACATTGTTCGTTTAATTTTTATGCATATTGACCACATTTTACTTCTCTTTCTGCAGTTCATTCATAATTGACTTTTGATGGCAAGGAAATCTTAAATTATCTCCTAAAGGACAGGAGAAATTGTAGAGCAGATAATGCAGTCGGCTATATGCAACTGATCCTTGATTAAATACAGGGCACACATATGATTATCCCTCTGAGCACTGTCCAGGGATCTCAGCCCAGGGCTCACTCCTGAGCAGAAACTCAGCAATTGCCCTTGAACATGGTCAGATGTGGACCAAACCTTACTCCTCTTAAAAATTACTTTTCTTGTGATTTATTTTTAGCAAATATTTGATGTACTTAACAATTTTATATACCTAACATACTCAGGCTTGTCTTTTAAAAAAAAATTTATTAGTGAAACACCATGAGGTACAGTTGTAAACTTACAAATTTTTGGGCTTGGGTTTCAGTTATAGAATGATCGAATACCCATCCCTCCACCAGTGCCCATTCTCCACCACCACTGATCCCAGTAAGTATTTCTTGGGTGAAAAGGGTCATCAGAGGAAAAAGTTTAAGGAACTTGTGTTAGATTAAGAATAAAAATATAAAACTTTTTATTTTTCTTTTAGTTTATTTTTAACATTAAAAATGGTAGATTTAAATTATTGGTCTATATATTTGTGCACTGTCCTTTAGCTGCTTTTAGTTTTGTGACCACATCCAGTGGTGCTCAGAGATTACTCTTGGCATGTAAGGAGAGTACAAATTTTCTGTATTATCCATCCATCCTTTGTCTTCTGTCTTGCAAACTTCTTTTAAGAGGTTTTTTTTTTTTAAAATTTCCATCTACTAAAAACAAATTTCCCCAATCTTCGTTGTTTGTTTTTGGCCACACCCTGCAGTATTCAGTGCTTATCCCTTGCTCTGTGCTCAGGGATCACTTTAGGTGATGCTCAGGGAACCATATGTGAGGCCAGGGATTGAACCCAGGTCAGCTGCGTGCAAAGCAAGAGTCTTATCCACTGTACTATTTCTCTGGTCCAAACATCCTCCATGTTTGTTTCCCAATGTTACCAATTTTACTTATCTCCCCACACCAGTACCTTTGGGCCACCCTATTGATATTCAAAGACTGTTCTCTAATCAGGGCTTGTGTGCTGCTCCTAGAAGTGCTTGAGGAAGCATGCATTGTTAGGGACCAAACATATACCTCCAGCATGTGAAATGTGTGTCCCAATCAATCCCTTTAAGCTATATGCTCAGTCCTTCCCTTCATTTTTGAATTCTACATTTACAAGGTATAGAATTTTCGGTGTTTTCACTTTATTGTAGTTTTTTGTGAAGTTCAAGTGTGACTCTTATCTTTGTGTCTATACGTAAAGTGATTTTTCTGTCCCTGACCGATTTTAGAATATTTTTTAATCTTTAATTTTCTGTTTTTATGCTATAAATAAATTTTTCTTTGTTTTAAAGTACAATGTATTTCACTTGGAAATCTCTGAACATTCTGTCTATATGTTTGGTCTATGACACTAATCTGTGTTAATTCACAATCATTATTTTTAAATATTTCTTCTATTACAGAATGCACATTTATGATTCCCAAAGAAAATCAAATAGACAAAGAACCTCATTCTATGTTTATATCTCAGTAATAGCCCATTGATAAAATGCTATTTTCTTAATGATGCTCACTAACATGGAAAAACAAATGTAAGAATACTTGAATAATGATAAAGAAATTATGGGGAAAAAGTTTGAGAACACTTCAAATATGAACCACAGAACTAAAGATTATGTAAACTTGAGATTTAAAAATAAAATAGAGGGACTTAACAGCAGAATGAAAATTATGAAACTTGAATCAATGATTTGAAAGAGAAGAATAGTGAAATATAGCTCTAAAGGGTCAGAAAAATGACTAATGATCATAATGACAGTATAAGAGCTATATAAAGAACATCAAGAGATATATCTGTGTCACTGAGGTTTAATAAGAACAAAGGGGAAATATTCTTATTTAGGAAATAATAGCTGAAAAGTTCTAAATCTGACAGAGGAGCTAAACACCCAGATCCTAAAGACGAGAGATCCAAACAAAATAAACCCAGTTAGAACCACACTGTCACTGTCCTCCCATTGTTCATCAATTTGCTCGAGTGGTCCCAGTAACATCTCCATTGTGAGACTTGTTGTTACTGTGTTTAGCATATCAAATATGTCACGGATAGCTTGCCAGGCTTTGCTAGGCGGGCGAGATATTCTCAGTAGCTTACCAGGCTCTCCTAGAGGGGAGGAGGAATCGAAATCGCGTTGGCCATGTAGGCCGCATGCAAGGCAAATGCCCTGCCCACTGTGCTATTGATCCAGCCCCACTAAGAAAGATAAATCCTTAAATCAAGGGAAGAAAAATAGAGTGGTGTATACAAAGAATTCTTAGATCTATCAGCAGAAACTCTAAAATATAGTGTCATGATATTTAAAAAAATTCAGAATGAAACAAACCACCAACAAAAATACCCTACCCAGTAAGGTTATCATTCAATTTGACTTAAGTATAACAAATTTTAATACAAAAAATTAACATGGCATTGTTAGTTAGCCAGATGTATTTAAACGAATCTTCATAATAAGAAATATGTTGGGACGTCTATAAAATAAAAGAGAACATAGTTTGGGAGTAAAAATATTTATAAAAACATAAAATGCTGGAGAAAAGGAGACTGGTAATGGTAACTTCCTATATCACTATATCATTGTCATCCCACTGTTTATGGATTTGCTCAAGTGGGCACCAGTAACATCTCCATTTGTCCCAGCCCTGAGATTTTAGCAGCCTCTTCTTACATATCCTTCCCAAGTTTACCATATTGGAGGCTCTTTCAGCGTCAGGGGAATGAGACCCATTATTGTTACTGTTTTGGGCATATCTAATATGCCATGGGGAGCTTGCCAGGCCCTGCCGTGCAAGTGGGATACTCTCAGTAGCTTGCTGGGCTCTCTGAGAGGAACAGAGAATGTATATAAGAGAATACAAAGCAAGGATGTTAAAACCAAACACATGTGCGCTGCTTTAGGTACAACAGTGGACTAGATTATAAGAGGTCAATTCCAGGAGCTTTGTTTTATGGTCTCTGTATCTTGGCCTTTGATGGGATTATAGGGGGCCAGAGGCAGTTTGTGGGTATGTCTTGGATGGTGGGGTGGGTTGAGTTTACCTCCCCACACCAAGCAGAGCTCCGGCGGCCGAAAACCTCTAGAACCCAGCCGTAGTCATGCTCAAGGTCACTGTCCACACGCTCAGACAAGCCTCACACATGAGGAAACTGGCAGAAGAACCCAGACATGCGGAATCCAGGACTGAGATCTCCAAGCCTGCTCAGATCAGTACTGGGCCTTCACCACCCAGATCCCCCAATTTCCAGTAGCTTGACAGCCACACCCACGGTAACTTTATCTTCCTTATATTAATATTTGAGAATTTTAATTTTTGTGTTCTTTTTCAGTTCAGTATAATTAGTTATTTCTCAACATAATGGTAAATTGCTGATATGAGAAGTACAGTAAACAGATCTAAGTATGATATTTTAGTAGTGATCGAGAGTTCTGTAATTAGATCTCAGCATTTTTATAAAATTGTCTCGGCCTCAATTGTAAACTTCCAAACTTGTGCAATTCTCTCTCTGCTTTTTTTATGGGCTATAATGGCCAAAGTGTCTAATATCAGTGGAAAAACTAACTGGAATTAGGTGTTCCTGTCACCAGGGTTAATGAAGTGGCCCTGGCATTGGCATATGATTAGGCTCTAGTTAGTTAGTTCTCCATAAGGACAAACTTATTAAGAAGAATATATTTCACTATAAATCCTTCTTCTCTCTACCTGTGGGAATAATGAACATAATTGTCCAGTGAATAATTTTTTCCAATGAATACTAATTTTACTCCCCTGCCTTTGACTTCTACATCTGAGACTTTGCTCCAAGAAGTCATGATTCCCATTGACAACTGTCTTGGGCCATCAATTTGTCCTGCCTTCTCTCTTTCTTATGAATTCAAGAAGAGTTGCTGATTTTTCACTTTGTTCAAGTTTTTACTTGTTAATATTGAGTGGTGACTTTCAATTTCTTACACAGAATCCAGACACCACTGATGTTTTTAAAAAGGTTTCCATGGCACACGCAAACCCTTTGGGCTTTTAAAACAAATTTACATAATAATTTCAGAAGTTACATATTTAGCATGCCAGATTATCAAGATCTCTACCTTTCCTTTTTTACTTATATTTCTGTTTCAGCTTAAGGATTTATACAACTGTAACAAAATTTTATTGTAAGTAGGCGTGTTCTGGAGCTCCCTGTGCAGATTTCAAATGGATGTTTCCTTAAACAGAGTCCTCGTAGGCAGAGAGAAATTTCTCTCCTTTCTTTCTTAAGCAAGTGGAAAAGTATTTTCTAAACCAAATTTCTTAGAGATGGATAAAGTTAACTCAGTCAAACTAGATGAGAAATACCTTGCCCTCTCACATGTACAGAGAGCCGTACAGGTGCTGCGCGTGGACTTAGATGGACACAGGTGGACTCTTCCAAAAGCAAATTAGTGCGTTAGTGTTACCAGAAATGTACAAGTTTGTGAGTGGTAAGCATTACTAGGAATGAAATTTGAGGCTGAAAATGCACAACGATTTTGCTCTATCCCTTTGATACTCATTTCTTCTGAGCCCCTCTATTAATGTGTGATCGCGGAAAACAAGTTGAAGGCAGAGATAGGAAATAAATAGGGATGAAAAATATAGACAGGGAAGAACAGCACATTGTGGAGGTTCTTGTTAAACAGATGATCTTACTGTGAATTATTTGAGAGACTGTGAAAATTTCAGTTAATGATTTTTTGAAAGAAAATTGATTACTTTATCCAAAAAAAAACTACACTCTCTTAAAGTATCTTATATTCAAGTTACACATTTTGTTCACAAACAGCCATATACACAGAGTACGTAGTCTGTGTCTAAAAAAATATAAAGAAAAAAACATGAAATGTGTGAATGCATGCAAAGCTGTGTCTTTGCACAAATAAGGCAGGTGAGAAGTGTAAGTTCTTGCCACCATGTCTTATTGTTCCTAAAGTCCTCCTCCCTCTCTAAGTGCATTACCTTCCAAAAGCAATTAATTACCAATTCTCCTATAAACAGACGTTCATATCAACAGAACTGTACTAAGTTGAGCGATTTATCACTTAGCATGTGTGAACATTTTATTATGCTGCTAAGAGACTACCACATTCGCAAAATAGAGATGGGGCGTGTTTTTGAAAATGGAGATTGAAACCAGATTATAAGGGGATGTGATTCTAAGGAGGAAGGGCTTAATTCTGTAGACAATGGAGCCTCATTGATTATTTTTTGAGCTAGGAATTAATGAAGTTAAACTGAACTTCTGGAAGAAGGCTTAGAACTGTAGAATTGTTTAGAGTAAAATAACTAAAAGCTAAAAATCCTGCTTGCCATTGTTCTTTAAGAGCATATAACTAAAATAATTAGGAACCGTGAAATATAAACATGTAATGCAAGTTAAATTTACCATAATTGCATTCAAGTATATAATTAAAAAAATAATATATCAAACAACATATTATCATAATGTTTAGTATCGTTTACTCTGGGTTAATTCTCTTCCTGTGCATTATGATATCATTGACCGTCTGGTTAGTACATCTATGGAAGAACCTGCAGTGATAATTTCTCCACTAAAATATAAAAGTCTTCTTCCCCCGCGCCTGACTGTCCTCGCCACCAGGACCCCTTGGAGGGGAGCGGGTTGAGCTTTCCTCCCCGCCCCAACCAGGGCTCCGGCAGCCAAAGACCTCCAGGAC
>JAOXYA010000018.1:70647610-70657795 GCA_028565675.1 Sorex palustris
AAGTCTCACAATGGAGACGTTACTGGTGCCCACTCGAGCAAATCAATGAACAATGGGAGGACAGTGCTACAGTGCTACTTAATAAAATAAGGAGCTATTAGTGTCTCTGTTATTAATGTTGTTAATATTGGTAGTATATTCTACATTTGACTTGAATCCCAGCAAAAATTATAAATATGTATATATAAATGTATGTGTGTGTGTGTGTGTGTGTGTGTGTGTGTGTGTGTGTGTATTTCAACCCCTCTTCCCCCAGTGGTAGTGGGATTTGAGCCATACTTAGCTGTGCTCAGGCCATAATCCTGACTCTGAGCTCAGGGATCACTGCTCCTTGCAGTGCTCAGCGGACCATAGGCAGTGTTAGAATTGAACTGCAGTTGGCAAGTGCACGTAACCTCAGCACTATCTCTTTGACCATTTGTTCTGTTTTTGATTTTTGTTTGTTTGTTTTTGGCCTTTTGGGTCATACCTGGTGATGCTCAGGGGTTATTCCTGGCTCTGCACTCAGGAATTACTCCTGGTGGTAATTCAGGGGACATATGGGATGCCAGGGATCGGACCTGGGTTGGCCGCGTGCAAGGCAAATGCCCTCCCTGCTGTGCTATCGCTCCAGCCCCCTTGTTTTGCTTCATTCTCGGGCCATATCCCTGGAGCTCGGGGGCTGCCTCCAGTTCAGTGTTCAGGGGTTCCTCCTGGCAGCGCCCAGAGGAACATACAGTGCTGGGGAGCGAATCTGGGCCTCACACATATGAACCCCACTCCTCTCCCTTTGAGCTCCATCCAGCCCATACTCCTACTTTAGTCTGTCCTTTGTTTTAGTAGGAGAGTTGCTGGCATAACCTTATTTGCACAGAAAAGTTTGCCTTCAAGTCTCAGAATGCTCACGGGGCTGCAGAGATAGTCTGGTGGGTTGAGTGTTTGCCTTGCTGACCCAGATTCATATCCCACATGGTACCATATGGTCCCCTAAGCACACCAGGAGTGATTACTGAGCACTGTCAAATGAGACCCCAGACAAAACCAAATCTCAGGATGAGCAAATAAAATATTCGCCATCTGAGGAGCAGTCTGAACACCTCTGAGTCAGACCAAGCCTCAGTTTTTTTTTTTTTTTGCTTTTTAGGTCACACCCGGCAATGCACAGGGGTTATTCCTGGCTCTGTACTCAGGAATTACTCCTGGCGGTGCTCAGGGGACCTTATGGGATGCTGGGAATCGAACTCAGATTGGCCACGTGCAAGGCCAACGCCCTACCCGCTGTGCTATTGCTCCAGCCCCAAGCCTCAGTTTTTAACCATTTCCCCCTCCCCTTTCCAGTTTTTGGGCCACACCTGACAGTACTCAGGGCTAGCTCCTGGCTTTATGCTCAGGGATCATTCCTGGACAGGTTTGGGGACCCTATGGCAGGTCATCTGTGTGCAAGGCAAATGCTTTAACCCCAGGACTATCTGTCCAGTCCAAGCCTCAGCTCCTGGAGATGAAAAAATGGGCCTCAGAGGCTGGATGACTTGCTGATGTCCCCAGCGAGCTGGAGTTTTATCTCACGGGCACAGACAGGCCAGACATGCTGGTGGATAAAGAAGCCACGGCAGAAAACGTGAGTGTGTGTGTGTGTGTGTGTGTGTGTGTGTGTGTGTGTGTGTTGGCAAGCGGGGGTGCCTTACCTGGGCTGGGAGCTGCTTCCTGCCTTGGAGACTGGTGGTCCTGACTGGGCTGGTGATAGTGGACACTCCGTTCAGGTTCTGCCGGGACAAAGACTGTCAGTGTCAGGAGGAGAATGTAGGTCTGGAGACGCCCCAGGCCTCAGCTCTCATTATGGAGAATGTGACTTTCCAGACCTGTGTGAGCTAAGGAAGCTTTCTGTCCTGTTGCTTTGTTGCTTTTAAACCCAGAGGCAAAAGGATCGAGAGCAACAAACAGCACAGCGGGTAGGTAGGGCGGGAGTTAGCCAGGAGGCTGGCCATACATGCAGCTGACCCAGATTCGCTCCCCCTCTGGTCCCCCAAGCACCACCAGGAGTGATTCCTAAGTGCAGAGCACTGCCAGGTGTAACCCCAAACCAAACCAGCCAGCCAACCAACCAACCAACCAACCAACCACTACAAAAACGTAGAGGAAATGAAAAGAAGCATCTCCCATAACAGGGCACATCATCCAGACAGATCCAAACTTTTCCATTTGAACCCACGTAAGAGCCCAGACCAGTGTGGGGGCAGGCGGGGTGTGGTCCGGGAGCAGTACACAGATGAGCTGACTTTCCCCCCTTCCCTGGGGTCCCTTGGAACTGTGCCTTAGAGGTTCACCCGGAAGTGCTCAGGCCTTACTCCTATGCTGGGGAGTCACAACGGGCTGTGCTCGGGGGACCACCCAAGGTTCCAGGAATCAAAACTGGGGTGCACGGGATACCAGGCAAGTGCCTTAATCTCTGCCCTACTCCACTGGCCCCTCAAGGGGCCCCTGTAACAAATATTTTTGTGAATGGAAGCCCTGGGCAGCTGTCCTGGGGAAAGTCTGGGTCTCCCAGGAGCACCTGACTCAGGGCTGGGCCTCGGTCTATCTGTCACCCAGCAGTGACTGTTGCCCAGAGGGACTTTCAGGGGACTCAGAGCACAGAGAAGCCCAAGGTCGTACCTTGTTCTGCACCAGTGACGTGAGGTCCGCAGTGGATGTGCTGGAATGAAGCAAAGGGAATGAGTGGAGAGGCAGAGTCCACACAGGCGGGAGCCTCCCCTCCCTTGTCTATAGGCTGGGAGACTGAGGAGCAGGGGGACAGGAGCCTGTGCCCTCCTTGTGTTCAGACAGCACTTCCTGCATCAAGCCAGAGGCTTCTTCTGGCTGACATTGCGGGCTGTCTCCACAGGGCACGGCCCCTCCCTGTGGACACCTTTCCTCACTCCATCACTCTTCCCACCCCTTCTCAGCTGCCCTTCCCCTTCTCAGTCTTCAGAGTGGGGAGGCTGGGTTGCCAGCAGTGCCCAGTGCTGAGTGCTGTGGCCTGGGTCACACTCGGATCTGCTCACGGGGCCAAGGCCAAGGCCTCTCTCTTGAGTGAATGTGATGATGCAATGTGGAGTCAGTGGGGTAACACAGTGTGGAGTGAGTGCAGTGACGCAGTGTGGAGTACAGTGACACAGAATGGAGTGAGTACAGTGACACAGTGTAGAGTGAGTGTGATGAAGCAGTGTGGAGTGAGTGCAGTGATGCAGTGTGGAGTGATGCAGTAACAGTGTGGAATGAGTGCAGTGATGCAGTGTGGACTGGTTGCGGTAACACAGTGTGGAGTGAGTACAGTGATGCAGTGTGGAGTGAGTGCAGTGACTCAGTGTGGAGTGAATGCAGTGATGCAGTATGGGGTGCAGTGACACAGAATGGAGTGAGTGCAGTGACACAGTGTAGAGTGAGTATGATGCTGCAGTCTGGAGTGAGTGCAGTGATGCATTCCACGCTGTGTCACTGCACTCCATACTGCATCACTGCATGTACTCCACACTGCGTTTGGGGGGCACCACCAAACAGCTGGTGACACAGAGTCTGCAGAGAGAACTTGTTCCTGGCATGGGGTGAAGGGAGGTGCTCACCTGCATGTGAACACCATATCTCCCTTCTGGGTCTCTCCCTCACTTCCTGTCTTCTAATTCCCCCGCCCCACCGCGACTTGCCACCTAATTGTCTCTGTACCTGGGACAAGACCAAGCCTTGTAAAACCATCCATCTCTAAGAGCCAGGATACAGCCTGGGGTGCTCCTAAGATGCTCCAGTGACTTCTGCCATGTGAAAAGTTTCCACTGACAGACACGGGCTCCCCCTACTAGGGATATTCTTGTAGAGGGAACCCTATGGGGGAAGTGTTGGATAATTAGATTGGGTGTTGCCTTGTTCTCTCCTCTCTCATCACTGCCCGTGATGTGGGGAGCTGTTCTCAAGATCCTGGCCAAAGGGAGAAGAAGTCAAGGCAGGGGGAGGTGTTGCAAGATGATGCCTTTGGGGGCTGGAGCAATAGCACAGCGGGTAGGGCGTTTGCCTTGTGCGGGGCGACCCAGGTTTGATACCCAGCATCCCATATGGTCCCTTGAGCACCGCCAGGGTAATTCCTGAGTGCAGAGACAGAAGTAACCCCTGTGCATCGCCAAAAAGCAAAACAAAACAACAACAACAACAACAACAACAACAAAGATGATGCCTTTAGCCGTCTAAGGAGTTGAAGGCTCCAGCCTTCCCTTCCTGGGATCGGAGCATTAGCACAGCGGGTAGGGCATTTGCCTTGCATTTGCTGATCTGGGTTTGCTTCCCGGCATCCCATATAGTCCCCTGAGCACTGCTAGGAGTAATTCTTGAGGGCAGATTCCTGAGTGCAGATCCAGGAATTACTCCTAAGCGTCACTGTGTGTGACCCCACCCCCCAAAAAAAATCCATCCCCAGTGTCTCGAGGGGCCTGCAGAGAGGCTGTCTGAGCCGGGATGCAGGTACACTCACTTTTCGTTGACAAAGATCAGCTCCAGAGAGGGCTGGCTGGTGTTCACCGTGAGACCTAGAGTAGCAAGAGAGAGCAGCACCTGAGAAGCTGGTTCCCTAGAGTGGGGGCTCAGGGCTGGAGCTCCCTGGGGAAGCCAAGGCCCGGTGGGTGCCGGCACGTCCTTCCCATGCTCTGAAGGTGCCTGGTGGGTCTATGGGTGCACACCCAGGCCTTGGGGTGGTGGTGGCCATAACCCTTGTGCTTTGTAGGGGGGAGGAGGTTCAGGATCCAGGCACTGGGGGTGGGCTTGAGGGGAGGGGAGCAGAAGAGTAGGGACAGCGGGGAGGGTGCTCAAGGCCGGTGGGCCCCAAGAGGACAGTGGAGGAGCAAAGGGCAGTGAACCACAGCCAATGGTACTGATGGGTTCGGCCTCTTCAGCGCTGGAGTCCTCCGCCCCGAGCTGGTCCTCGTCGGCCCCGACCAGCTCCTGCAGCACGGCCTCCACGATGGGCATGACCATGGCGGTGGTGGACGTGTTGGACAGCCACATGGACAGCAGCGTGGTACAACACATGAAGCAGAGGAGCAGCCTGCAAGGGGTGCGGTGGGGGCGGTAGTGGAGTGTGGGCAAGCCACTCTCCCGGGGGTTCTGTCCTGTATCCCCAAACCCCACTGGGCCAGCTCAAGGACCACAGCTAACATTCGCTCAGAAAACGGGTGAGATTCTAGGCTGACCTCCATAGGCTGGGGAGGAGCCTCATGCATAAGTAAATCTGCTGAAAAACCCAGGTATGAGGGTTTTGTGACCAAAATCTCCAGGATCTCACGAAGTCGGGGATGGGCAACCTTCCCCCATCCCCCTGTTCTTCTGGGATCCTGGCAGCATGCCCATGAACTGCCTCTGGCACCATATAAGCTCACTAACTGGTCATGATCCAGAGACTCACAAATAAATCTCGGAAGAGATCAACACGCTGTAGAGATGCCTTCACACCCCCAGTTAAAATCTTTTTTTTTTCTTTTTTGGGTCACACCCGGTGACACACAGGGGTTACTCCTGGCAGTGCTCAGGGGACCATATGGGATGCTAGGAATCAAACCCGGGTTGGCCACGTGCAAGGCAAATACCCTACCCACTCTAGCCCCCCCTCCTCAGTTAAAAATTTAACTCTGGCTGCATCATCCTATTTAAAATGTTAGAATTCCTGGAGCATGACATCTCAGACCCTACACCACTGATATACCAGGAATAGCACACCACATTGAATGGGATTTAAAGTAGAAGGCAATCCATCTCGATTAAAAAAAAAATATTAGCACACAAGACTCACCCTGTAAACAACATGTTATTAATCTCTTACATGAGGGCTTAATGGCTCCAGGGTAAGATACAACAATCTCCACATACCTTCTTGTAAGGAAAATTTGGGGGATCATTTTTAGCAAATTATGCATAACAAGCAAAATAAAACAAATTATTTAGGGCCTGCTATTGGAGCAGGCTTGGGTGGTTTAGGAAAAATTCAAAATAGTGGTGGTGGGAAGGTGTAGAAAAAAGGTGGTAAGATTGGTATTGGAACAGTGAGTGTAATAAATTATTGTGAACAACTTTATATAAATTAAATTTAAAAAAAAGAAAAGGAAATGGGCGAGATAAGTATGTCATGCCGGGGCTATGTAGCGGTGCGCTCCTAGGGCTTGGGGCCACACCTGTCAGTGTCAGGGCTTGCTGTTGATTCTTCACTCAGAGATCACCCCTGGCAGGCTCCCGGGATCTGATGGTACGCCAAGGATCGAGCCTGGGTTGTCTGCATGCAAGGCGAGTGCCTGCCCTCTGCGCTCTAACTCTGGCCCTGGAGGGTCCAATCTTTGTTCAGTGAACAGACCATCCTACTGGCTGGGCACAGAAACACGCAGCTTCAGCAGAGACCAGCTCTGGTGGTCGCTCCCAGGCAGGACGCCCTGATCACCTGCTCAGTTCTCCTTGTGGACAATAGCTCAGTGATTCTATGTTTTGTGACTGAGAATTATTATTTTTCATTTTTGTCTTGTAGCCTGACAAGACATTTTATTTTTTTAATTTTTTTTTGGGGGGAGGGGGAGGACACATCCATCAGTACTCAGGAGTTTTTACTTTTGCTTTTTTTTTTTTTTGCTTTTTGGGTCACACCCAGCGATGCTCAGGCGTTACTCCTGGCTCTGCACTCAGGAATTACTCCTGGAGGTGCTTGGGGGACCATAGGGGCTGCTGGGAATCGAACCTGGGTTGGCTGCGTGCCAGGCAAACACCCTACCTGCTGTGCTATCGCTCCAGCCCCAGGAGTTTTTACTTTGGGGTCTATATTGGGGATCACTCCTGTTGGTGTTCAGAAAATCATCTGGGGGGTTGCTGGGCATCTAATGGGGGTTGGTTGTGTGCAAGGCAAGTGCTTTATCCCTGTGCTATCTCTCGGATTCCTACCATTACATTCCTTGCGTTGGAGCCAAATCGCCCTCGCGACTAGCGGCAAGTATGGAGCTCACGGTTCTCCCTGCAGCTCTCTGTTGTCTGCCCCCTAAGAGGACAGTCTCCTCCAAGTCACTCAGGAAGCCCCAGGTCACTGTGCACTGTGTCCTGAAGGATTCAAGTTTGCCCACTGACGATGTTCTTTCTTACGGGCACTGAAAATACGCCACGTGTGCTTCTGCAGATATGGGCCTCATGTGCTGATATCAGGACACGCCAACACGGTCCCTATCTACCGCTTCCAGTGGGGTCTGCTGGTTTTTAACAACTTAGGGGGCTGCATAGGTATCACAGAGAATGTCTGGGGCTGGCTCCTGTCCAGGTGTGGGTTGGTGTAGGCTGAGAGCGGAATGAATTTGCCTGTCCTGGATTCACAGTGGCCAGTGGGGACTCTCTGAGGCACAAGAATGTGAGGTCCATTGAGGCAGAGAGCACACAGCCCCCTTCCCAGGCTGAACTGCCTGCATGCCTAGGAGGCGGGGTGTGGATGGTGACTGCGTGAGGGGTGAACTGTGCCCAAAGAAGCTGTAATGTCCCAGCAGACACATTTAAAGCATATCTTGATGTTGAAAGCAAATGCCACAGTATTTAGACTCTGTGACTCCCAAAGTATTCAGGGCTACAAAATGGTGTAAACAGCAGGATGCCTGTGGGGAGATAAAGGCAGAGACCTTTGGGAGCAGGAGGGAGTCTTCTCCACTTTGCCAAGTGGGTCTCTCTGCATGGTGCCTGGGGCTGTGGCCCAGGGCAGGTCTTGCCTAGCGTCCTGGGGTCCAAGGGTCCAAGGCAGCACTTGCCTCTCACTGCGCCTGAACCTATAAGAATAAAAACTCAGGGTGGCAGAAAGCATCATCTCTCTAAGGATGAAGGAAAAGATGCCCCTTTCACTGTCCAGGCTCTGTTCCTCAATATAGCAGGAAAAATTCAGGCAACAATGTACACAGGTGTGTGTGTGTGTGTGTGTGTGTGTGTGTGTGTTATAGGACAGTGGGGTAGGGTGCTTGCTTGGAACATAGCCCACCCAAGTTAGAGCCCTGGTACCCCCTGGAGTCCCTCAAGCCTGCCAGGAGTCAGCCCTGAGCACAGACAGGTGTGGCCCCCAAACCCTGAGTTGCAGAGCCAATGAGTCAGTCCTGAGTACCAGCAGTGTACAGGGGTCCCTCCTGTCTGATCTAAACGGGCACTGGTGTAAACTGGCCGCCCAGGGGATACCCATACCAGATCCACACTCCCTATCTCTACTGCGTGGCCATGAGCCCCTTGATGCTGGGACCGCTTGCGCCGGAGCCGAAAAAGGTGGACTGAGGTGGGCAGCGCTCTGCTCCCCTTCGGAGATGCATATTGGGGTTTGCCCACTGTGGCTGGGTGCCCACTCATGTGACTTACATGCCCGGTTTGGCTCCGGCCATTATGACCATGCGCAGGGCAATGCGCTTATGCAGGTTCCACTTCTCCACGGCCGCCGCCACGCAGATGACGCCCACCAGCAGCAGCGTGGTATTCTTGAAGTACTCGGCCGCCACCTGCGGGAGGCAGGCCTGTCAATCCCGCAGGGAGCCCAGGGAGTGGCCGCCGCCCATGCCCATCACTGAGGGGCGGGACGAAAAATAGGCGACTGTATGCACCAGTCTGTTCTGAATATTTAAATATATTAAATAGATTTTAATTTATTAAAATACAGTTCAATACATCATCAAAACAGAATTTAATCATTAAATTATAACCATCAAATCATTAATATATGATTTAATTATTAAAACATGATAGATTAAAATATTTACATATTTATTTTAATAAAATAAAAATACATAATGCATCACTATACTTATAAATAAATATATCACTTTATCAACAAGTTTATAAATATATCACGATATCAATAAAACATTCAATTTGCTATTAAATTATCAATGGTATTTTATACATTTGTGATTTTAGAGCACATATTTTTAATGTAGATATTTGAAGTGCTTTAGGAAACAGAACAGTAAAAATGTGAAATTTTAGAATCTAGCATTCCAATTTTGGCTCACTTTTATGAATCATCTTTGAAATTCAATTCACTTATCAGATTGTACCAGTCACATGCCCCATATTTTTCAAAAGGAGTGAACTAATTATGCACCTATAATTTTGAAAGTAGAGAAAGAAATTTTTCTAAATAATTAATGGCAGTCTTTTTCCCATTTCTTTATTTGAGATTGTTCAGATAAAAAACCTTCCCCGAAGGTTTCTCTGTTCCATGGAGACAAAGTTGACAGGTGATGGCTAGATATTTTTAATTAGAAGAAACCCCAAAGTAAAGAGCTTTCCAGAAGGAGTAACAGTTAGCCCCAGTAAACAATATTTGACACCTGCTTTGTTAAATTACAATGAACACCTGCCAATTGCCACTTAGAATGCTTACTGCTCATTCATTTCAAGTTTTAAAAAAAGTTAGACTTTACATTGTTGATTTAAAATCTGAACTATAATATTCTCTTTGTATTAACTACATTTTTTATAATAAAAATAGCCTATGAAAGAGCTCATCCTAAAAAAATTAACAGTTTTACATGAGGATCAAGGTTCTATTTGACTACTAAGTTTAATATCATTGACAAAGGGAAACCCAAATGTCAAGTTGTTTAAAAGTCATCGTTTGGTTAAAATTATGTTTTCAGTAAGGAGAAGTCATGAGCAATTTACTCTGATTCTTCCTAACATTTACTTTATAATAGTAACACATTCATTTGCTCAATGTTCTTTTGGAGCAGAAAACAAATAAGCATAAATATTAATTGAATAAATAGTGGTTTGAAAGTGATTAAGTCCATAAATTACTGAGGAAAAATGATATTTTTATGCTTAGGAAAGAGTACATTTAAAATAGGTCATGGAGTATTTTAATGGGAATATTTTACTGGCAGAAATGATATAGTGGAAAAGAAAGTCACTATGTATATTTGGAAAAGTATGCCAAGCTGAGAGAAGACTAAATATAAAAATCTTGCAATGGTTGATACACCAGCACATTCAAGGAAAAGCAAGAACTGCAAATATAACTACCAAAAAATGAATTAGTAGAGAAGAAATAGGTTGGTTTGACTACATAATTTATGGGACTCAGCTCAAAATGAGTATGTAAATTCCCTAGTTAAAAAAATAGTTTTCGGGGGTATGGTGCCGCCAGCAGGTCAATCTGTACCTGTGAGGCGAGTGCATCAGCAGCCTCATGGCGCCTTC
>JAOXYA010000018.1:70696217-70706433 GCA_028565675.1 Sorex palustris
GGATATGGGCCAGTCTCTGTGGTGTGAGGTGATATCTCATTGTGGTTTTGATCTGCATCTCCCTGATGATTAATGATATGGAACATTTTATCGCCAAGAAATTCCCGGAGCTCCATAATACAGCCATCCGATTATTTTATTTTTTAAAAAAATATTTTCTTCAGCAGGTGAGCTTCCTATCTTGAATGCAAGACACCTGGCATCACCGCAAGCCCCACTAAAAGTGATTCCTGAGCACAGAGACAAATCCTGAGAGCCCTGGGTGTATTGGATGCCAACAAAAAACAAACAAAACTTTTATTGTTTATCTGAAGTTGAGTTTCAATAGAAGACTTTGCATTTTATTTGATGAAAATAAAGGCCTCAGTCTTGTGAGTGGAAAGTCCAAATTCTATTATACTTAGATTGTCTTGTATATGCAAACAAAATTATAAAGTAATTGATTTGTTTTCAGTAGTTAATCTCCAACTCTCATATCTCATCTAAATATTTGGGAATGTCCTTCAAAGAATACTTGCTTTCTTTCCTATGTAAAGTGACTTTCTTTATAGCAGCTTAACCATTACTATAAAATCTGCTTCTGGGTTGTAGAGATATGTGGTTGATAGGACACTTGTTTGGAACCATCTGACCTAGGTTGGTTCCCCTGCATACCATATGGTACCCTGAGTACTTCCAGAAATAGTTCCTGAGTGTAGATTCAGGAGTAACCCCTGACCACTGCCGGGTGTGGCCTCAAGACCAAACAAGCAAAACCAAGTTGCATGGTGTTATGCTTAGACCAGGATCTCCAGTGACTTCAATAAGGAAAAGTGTCAAAAACCTGTAAGTGTGAACCTATAAATCACTGGGACTTCTGGCTCTTTTGAATTCATTTTTTTTTCAGCTCTTTAATAGGACCTCTTGCTATTGTTGATTGTGCCTATTCGGTTCTCCTCGTAAAGAGTTGTATATATTTTCCTACCTAAAAGAACTGTTTTTTCCTTATCCATCCACTCACATTGGACTGTGAAGCATATTTCGGATCTGTCCCAAAACTGCGGCTGTTCAGCACAGTCATCCTTATCTGTGTTTATTAAATTTTAACTTTTCTATTTATCACTGTTTCCATCATATTTATTATTACCAAGAACACAATTTATTTAAATTATTTATTTTGCTTCCTTTATTAAATGGGGATTGAAATATACTGTAGCTTTATTTGTGGCTGTGTCACAGGACATACAGGATATACACATGTTCTATAAAAATTAATTGAGCACAGATGCTTAGTAAATGTGTTTAATAAACAAAAGAAGACACTCAAATGGATGAGTGAATTAATGCATAACATTGAAACAAGTGTCGATATACAAAAGAAATACATTATTTTAAAAAGTATAATACAGGTCTTAGAGATAAAACTATAGTACATTTATATGTTTCTCAGTATGAATATTTATTAATTTAGAGTATAGATTTTCTTGATTCCTTAGAGTGCAGCAGTAACCCTCAATCTCACACCAAGTTTCCACACTGATATAAAGTCCTGCCTCAGATGGGACACACAGTAGCCTTTTAATACCAACATTCATCATATTAAAATATATGCATGGCCTATAACTTCTGTGAAATAACCTACAATGTGGAATAGAAGTGATCCCGAGGCAGAGCTTAAAATAAGCAAATAGGTCAAATGTTGAACTTACCTACAATATTTTTAATTACTTGGCATATATTTTTAAATGAATGTTCAGGCCCTATCAAACCATCGTGACACCAAACTTAAATGAGAGGAATACAGGGGCCCCATGTGTTTTATCTTTTTTAATGCTCCAAGTAAAAATGAATCTTTTGATTTTTTTTCATTCTGAAAATGTCTCTAAAGAGCCAATGGTTTAAATGCAAAGTTCTTCCCTTAAGGAAAGGTTCGAAGTTTTCATTTTCTAAGAGTAAAATATTACTTTTTCACATGAAAGTTTTGTCTATTTTACTGCAAGAGTTGAAAATAGAAAAAGTCTCAGAACTTCTTTAATATAACCCAATTCATCAAACTGATTCTTTCTTGCTCTAGGTTATTTCTCATTGATATTCCCTTTGGTTGCTAGAAATTTCTAAATTAGTGTTTCATACATCTATGTGGCACACATTATTTAGCTAACTATTACCTTTCATTTGTATTCATTATGTGTATATGTGACTTTCTCATTGCTCAGCATTATAATAACCATAAAGTGGTGATTTATATTGCTATAGATGCAGAGATTAAAATATTTCATTTAAAAATCAGCATATTTTCTTATTATAGTCTGTTAACAGAAGGAACTTCATTAAACACAAACTATTAGTATTTATTTTAGCATCATATGGGTATGTTTGTGTGTAATATAGTGTCAGTGAAAACTAGCTCTCATATGTTTTTGTCTGAACGTTTGTTCAGATTTTTTAAATCTGTCTTTAATACCTTAAAATATTGCCTTTAATTGTCAAAGATAAATGAAGTAATAAGCATGACAATACACGAGTGCTCTAGTTAAATGTGTGTGTCATGAATAAATTCTGTATGTCTTCAAATTAATTCAAGTCAGAATTGAGATGTAATAAAGTAAAGAAACACTTTTACTTTGCATTTTACTTCATTACAAAATATAAACATGATTTATTCTCATATTCATCTTTTAAAAATAACCATAATTATAAGATTTACTTTTCTTGAGGGGAAAATGGACATAATATATTGAATTCACACTAAATGGATTTTAGTCATTTAAAAAGATATCTATTAAAAGTAAATTATAGAGACCTTTTAGTACTAAGTATAACTACGAATATAATTTAAGGTAACTGGATATTTTCCACCTACCAAGTTTTTGTTTTGCAAAATTTAACTACTCAATGTCCCTAAACAATGATTTGATTGCTTGCTTTAAAATGGAGTAATTATAATCACATTTAAACATGTGCAAGGTGCACACTTCATTCTTACAGATTCAGTAGGCCATCCGTCATTCAGTTTATATGTCTGCTTGGTTAGACAAGGATTCCCTCATAATTTAATGAAGTATGCTTCTATATGTTGCTGTGAAAATTGTGTTTAAATAATAGGCATGCTTTAATCATGACATGACTGCTTTTAATTGAGACTGAGTAAAATCTATAAAGAGCTTCAATGTAAGGGGGATTATCCAATCATTTGGAGGTCTGAAAACAAACAGATCCATCAAGAAAAAAAAAAGCATTCTGCCTTCAAATACTAGGAACCAGCTCATCTTTTCTTGTTTCTTGCCTTTCTGGATGCATAATTTTAATATTGCTTCTCTCTCTCTCTCTCTCTCTCTCTCTCTCTCTCTCTCTCTCTCTCTCTCTCTCACTCTCTCTCTCCCTTTCTCCTTCTCTTCCTCTCCTCCACACCTTAAATCCCTACTCTCCACACACCTATTGACTTTGTTTTTCTGAAATGCCATGATTGATCCATCATTATACATTGTCTCTATCCCAAATACTCCCTGGTTCTCAAATAAAACTACCATTCCTACTCTTTCATAGCCATTTCCTGACCCTTCAATCCCCCTGATCTCTTAAATCTATTCAGTTCCCCTCCTTTGCTATAGAAAATTTTCTGTAAGAGAAATAAATATTAGAAATGTTAGTAATCTTATCAGAGTCAAATAATGAAAGAATGAGAATGATTAAATAAATGAGAAATCCATAGATTTGTTCAGTTTGAGTGAAAAAAATCAGGATTAAATTAAAGATAGGCATTTTTATACGTGTGTGGGTTTTTTGTTTGTTTGTTTGTTTGTTTGTTTTTTGCTTTTTGGGTCACACCCAGAAATGCACAGGGGTTACTGCTGGCTCTACACTCAGGAATCACTCCTGGCGGTGCTCAGGGGACCATACGGGATGTTGGGAATCGAAACCTCATCAGCCGCGTACACGGCAATCGCCCTACCCTCTGTGTTATCGCTTCAGCCCATATACATGTCATTATTATAAATTATATATTATTTTTAATGTTTTCAAGGAACAATAACATAAATGCATATGATTGAGAAAAATCATAGTATTTTTATTCATACCTAAATCACAGTTAATCCTACTATATTTCTAAATCAACAACCCATAATGAGTAGGGTTTAGTTCAGGTAGAAGGGCAGTTACAAAAAAACTATGAAACATTTGGAGCAGTTACCTGGGATGAAGTAGCTAGAGGATACAGTAAAACTTAAATCATCGAGAATATTAAAAATAGGTAATAGAGTACTGAAAGGGAAAACAACAAATTCTAATAGTAATTGTAATAACAAATACAATTAAAATACTTTATTTTATACCATTTTAAATATATAACATCCTCAGTTTTAAAAAAATAGAAAAAATCTTGGGAGCTGAGAGCGAATACATCAGGTAAAAGGCTTGTCTTGAACATGGCCTATCTGGGTTATTTAACTAGCATCATACATAGTACCCTAGGCATCAACAGGATAGACAGATGAGTACAGATCCCAGAGCAATCCATGTGCACAGTGGGTGTGCCACCCACCCATTGAAAAAAAGAAAATGTACTTCAGTGTATTCTTATCTTATATTAAGAATTTAGGCCAATGATCCAGAGACACACAAAAGAATTTCCGAATGAAGCAGGGAAATCTCGGCAGAGATGCCTCCAGATTTTAAGCCAGGCTGACTTCACCGGGTGCCTCAGACAGGGGCAGGTGTTGTCCCTCCACCTGTTCCCTAAGAATACCGTGGCTGCCAACTTAACCCAATGAGAATAATCTTTGAACTGAGCAGCTCGCTGCAGAGATTTCTCCAGACCGTAATTATCTAAAATTTTAGAATTCCAGGAGCACGCCGCTGCTCTTGTGACTGCATGACATCTTCTGCTATTTGTAATAAGCAATACAAAAGAGATTATGGAGGAGATAATCTGTAATAGAGGCAGGGGGAGAAGTGGAATGAATAGGGGTGATATTGGGGACCTTGAACTTGTATAGGGTTGGGTGTTCAATCATTGTATGACTGAAACTCAAATAGGAAAGCTTTGTAATTATATCTCACGGTGATTCAATAAAAAAAAGAATCTAGACCAACGGTGTTGACATTTTGTTGTTGCTATCTTAAACTTGTAGGTTTTAAATGACTAAGTTGAGAACTAGGCAAATTTAATAACATTCAAATATATTATCAATATTGAAGTGTATGTTTGGAGTTATTAACTATCAGCTTAAAAGTGAACCCAGAAAGGTGACCTAATGGTGGTAGGAAGATATTTCCTGAGGGACAGCAAGATGGTGGCAGGACTTAGACTCTGTAAGTCAACATAGACTCTGTAATGGAGGATGCACAGCCTAATGCCTGGCTACCCTCACAGGTGGGTGTGTTTTTTGGAGCACTGTGAGTTAATATCCTCCTCTATATTCCAAACATCTACAAACTGGTCTCTAGCATGGAATTCTCACCTGGGAAGCCTTGCTACTCCAGCTGCATTATTCCAATAATTCATCAGACCCTACTGCAATCAACATTCCCCCCAATTATCACAAAAGTAGCAGTGAGCACAAGAAACAATAGAATACTCATCAAAAAGTAATAGTTCAAGCAAAAGAACACATTCCCTGAATTATCAAAAGAGGTTCCACACAAATATAGAGGAGAAATGAATTAGAAGTGAATATCCTTCACAGAGAAGAAGAGACCACCACTCCCCAACAGTCTTTATGGTGGGTGGGGGAGAGGATCTGACAGTATATTTGAACCATCCCCGAACTACCACAGTAATTTTGGAGAAATGGCAGAGAACCCACCATGAGGAATGGATGAAGATAGCCCAAAAGCCTCAACAATTAATGTATATATATACAGAATCTTTCTCATAAAGAATTCAGAAATGAAATAAATCCCCTGAATAGCTGAAGCAATCCTTAGGAAAAAGTAGATGGAAGGCTCAACTCCCGCAACTTCCAACTGTATTACAAAACCATTAAATAATTAAAACAGCATGCTATTGAATAAATGCAGACACACAGATCAATAGAATGGAATTTAATATCCTTACACAGACCCTCAAATATATGATCACTTACTGATCACTTACTCTTTGATAAAAGAGCAAGAACTATTAAGTGAGCAAGGAATGTCTTCTTAGCAACCAGTGCTGGAAAAATGGGGTAGCTACATGCATAAGTTATGAACTGAGTTCTCTTCCTAACAGCAGGCACAAAAGTCAGATCAAATGGATTAAAAACCTTCTTAGCTCGGGTGATGCTATGAGGGATTACATACTAATGAATGTTCACGGGCTCTCCAGGTGGTTCTCACCACCATATTCAGTGCTCTCCATTTGTTTCCCCACCCAGGACAGCCACTGCCTTGGGTGGATGAAGAAGGAATGAGGGCCAAGCTGGTTGGTGATCATTGATGTTTATTCCATCTCTCACCTCTCCCAAACTCTCCACAATTCTCTTCCTCTTTGGACACAACTCTCTCCCCAACTCGCTCCACAACACCCTACAACTCTGCCCTATTACTCTTTCTCTCTCTCTGCAGCTCTCAGCACCTCTCTCTCTGCCCCCAGCTTTCTTTTTCTCTCTCTGCCACCAACTCGCCCAATCTCTCTCTCTCTGCAGCCAGCACCTTAAGCACCTCTTCTCCAACCACGCCTTCCAAACAACACCTCCTACTGGAATTGTAATAAACATGTATATCAAGTCTTCCTGACCACCCACTGCCCATGAGGGCAAAACAGCACTTAAGATATGTTTCTCCTCCCAATAGAACAGTAACTTAATTCATATCTTAATTGTACTTAATTCTAGCTCCAATATTTGCCATTCCTTATGGACACAGAAATAAACAAATTTAGCCTTTTAGGTCAACTCCTGGGGACATCTTGCCACAGACTCAGACTACAGTGCACAGGTCAGATTACACATTCCTAACCCTGGCAAGGCCAAAATCTAGTTATTACTATTTGGATCATGACAGAATTTCTCCATAACCATGTTCTTAACTTATACTTAAGTATTATGGCATTTTGACCTGTCCCATTTCAATGGCAGGGTAGCTAACAGCTTGCCCCAGGTCCATCCAGTCCCTCGTTAGGACCCTGCTTTTTTTAGATCTAGGAACTAAGGGCAACTGAGACTTAAGTTAAGAGAGCAGATGTCTAGGAGGTAATAGTATCTGGAGTCAATTAACCAAAGCAAGTTACAAAAGCATGTCTTTTTAACTGTCTCCCTATGTCCATAGAAAAGGTAATTGATCTGAAATGACTAACCATGAAAAGGACATTGAGAAGAGAAAAACAATATTTACAAGTCAGCAGAGTATGATCAGGAGATAAAGGTAATTGACACGTTGGGGGGTGGGAGCAGTCAACAAACTCAAGCTCCCTGCAGCCAGGGAGGAAGGACAAACCAATGTTAACCTACAAATATGAGAACTGAAACCATAAAGTACATGGAGGGTAATGTAGACAGAACTCACCATGATAATGGATTTACTACCAGGATCTCACCATTCTACAAGAAAATGTTCATGCATATCAAGAACGGGGTTTGGCAGGGTGATACAATCTCACTGAAAGTCTTCAGTGCCACCCTCGAGAACGTCATAAGATGACTGGAATGGGAAGGAATGGAAGTGAAGATAAACAGTCGGCAATGACACCACCTCCACTTGATGACATTGTTCTAATGAAACCAAACATTAGCCAAACAGCACAAATGCTGGCCGACTTTGACCGTGAGTGTGGAAAAGTCGGACTCAGCTGAATCTCATGAAGACAATGTTTATGAAAAATGGTCTCATTCCTGACGTTCCATTTGCTCTCAATGGAATGATCATCTCCGAATGCAACAGTTATATGTACCTAGCTCGAAGAAGTCAACATGACAAATTACCTGGCACCTGAGTTGTGCAGGAGGAGGATAGTGGCTTAGAACACCTTCAAGAGCATTGAAGAAATAGCTAAGACTATGTACAGCCTCCAGCTCTGGGCACATCTCTTTGATGTTCTTCCTGCATTAACATACACTTCAGAGAGCTGGGCCCTACGAAAACAGGATGAGAACACTATTCGGGTCTCCCAAAGAGAAATTGAAAGAGCTATGCTTGGAGTATCACACTTCACTCAAGTGAGAGAAAGGAATCTGGAGTTCCAAACTCCATTGACAATCAAGAATCAGAGACACTGTCTTATTTGCCAATGCGTCAAAAATCAGATGGTCTGGACAGGTAATAAGATTTGGAAATGACAACTGGACAAGAGCCATTACCAACTGGATTCAATGAGATATCAAAAGATTGTGTGGCCACTTACCTATGAGATAGTCAGACTTCTTCATCAAGACTCTGAATGATCTGTTTGAGGCTCCTCGTGTTTCTAGAATGAGCAGACGCCAGTGGGCTACACTAACACACGACAGGGACAAATGGAGACATTACTGGTGCTCTGTTGAGCAAAACAATTAGTAATGGGATGTCAAGTGATCAAGTGATCATGAACAACTTTCAAAAATAAATCAAACTCTGAAAAGAAAATGTATTTTAAATTTACATCTGTTTATGCTTGGGCTGGATCGATAGCAGAGCAGGTAGGGTGTTTGCCTTGCACGGGGCCCATGTGTCCCACTCGAGTTTGATTCCTCTGCCCCTCTTTGAGTGCCTGGCAAGCTACCGAGAGTATATTGTCACACAGCAAAGCCTGCCAAGCTACCTGTGACGTATTTCATATGCCAAACACAGTAACAACAAGTCTCACGATGAAGACCTTACTGGGCCCGCTCGAGCAAATCGATGAACAACGGGAGGACAGTACAGTATAGTCAATATACTTACTTGTATTATCTTTATTTTCAAGAAATTATAAAATTTAAAATAGTTCGCCAACAATTTTATCTCATGCAATAGGGCTAGAAAGACATGCAGCATTCTTTAATTGTGAGGTGGCTAGGGAAACCCCGTGGCTCTCTCTTTCTCTCTTACCGCCTATGCTCTGTGGTCTCGGGCCACTTTCCTACCTGGGCTGGCAGATACCACAAAGGAGGAACGGAGGGCCAGGCTGTTTGGTGATCAGTTGACATTTATTCTATTTCCCCCACGTGCCTGTTCCAGTCTCCCCATTCTAGTCTCACACTTCACCTCACTCCTGTCTCCTCCCATCGCTCTCACTCATCTCTCCGTGATCCATCTGGAAGTCTTGTCTCTCTCTAGTCTCTCACCAACCTCCCACATTGTTGGTAGACACCACACCCTACCTGCTAGCATAGTTAACATATAAAAGCCCTTCTTCTGCTTAAAATACCACTTATAGGTGTTTCTACTCTCCTTAACCTAACAACTTAATTAATATCTTAATTTTGCTTCATAATATTAGTTATTTTGCATGGACACAGAAATAGATATATTAAGCTTATAGGGTGTCTGTCTTGGAGACATCTCACTATAGATCTCAGACTACAATTCCTGGCCAGATTAATCCTTCCTAAGCCTAGTAGGATCCTATGTAGTTATACTTACTGGATCACGAAAGAATTTGTCTATGAATATACTCTTAACTTATAGTTAAGTATTATAGTATTATGGCACTTTGGCCTGGCCCATTTCCATGCCAGGGTAGCTCACAACTTGACCTGGTCCATCTGGTTTCTTGTCAGAACCTGCTTTGGGGATGCTAGGAAGTAAGGGCAACTGAGACTTAAAGTGGAGAGAAAAGATGCCCGGGGTGAATATCATTCGGAGTCAATTAACTCCCAAGTTATAAAAGCATAGCATTGTCTTCTTGTTTTCATACAAAAAGGACATGGCTCTGAATTGACTATTCAAAGGACTAAAGGAGAAGAGAAAAGCAATATTTACAAGTTAACAGTATGATTAGGAGATAAAGGTAATTAACTTGTTGGGGAAACAAAGCACAAAGAAAGAGGTCACAAATAAACACAGAATCAGAACGCTGTGATGGGAGTAACCAACTAAATATAAGCTCCCCATGGCAAGGGAGAAAGGACAAATTGATGTTACCCTACACAACATGACTTCATTATTTCAAATAATATTAATTTCTGCCAATATTTACTAATAAGATTTTAAAGTGAGTAGTGCTATTTCTGCTATGTGATTTTTAAAATTTTGGTTGCTATTCTCATAAAATTTTCAATTAGTTGATATAAAAATATTTTGAAATAAAGACCATTTAATCTTCAAATTATGTCTCAAATTACGCTTCAAATTATGT
>JAOXYA010000018.1:70949124-70962310 GCA_028565675.1 Sorex palustris
CCACCAGTGCCCAGCATCCCTCTGTCCATGACTCAAGGTTCTCTACCTCTCCGTAGTCCTACCAATTTCTATATATTCTGCGTGGACTTTATTGATGAAAGAAGCTGTAACTCAAATATTTCAGTAGAGCAATTTCTATACTTCTCTTGGTGTCCCATTAATGACTAGAAAATTGGAACTATAATGAGGAAAGCAACTTTCTGGCAATGCTTCACCATCCTCCATGACTGCCAGTCATCAGAAATCTGTCATATACCCCTTTCCTATTTTTTCAGTATTAATAACCATGTAAAATATAGTGATTATTATTTTTTATTTAACTAAAGATTGGGTGAAAGAAAGCCTGTGAGCAATTCCAATTTAGGAAGCTCATGAATGAAAAAGAAGAATGTATAAACTGAATAACTGAATAAACTGGGTTAAAAGTGATTAAAAACTATGGGCATAAAATGACATTGATGCTGATGTACCTCCAGGTGACTTATGTGACACAGAGAGGAGAGAGATGACCACTATCTCTGGATCCACCTTGGCCACCCCAGGTTTGGCTTGGAAGGCTAGGATTGATAAAGTCTGAGATTAGCTGCATGGCACAGACCTCAAATCCCACCAGCCCTCCTAGATAGCTATTAAGCTCCACCTGATGTCCACTTGTTCTGCACTGCATGGGAGTTAACCCCCACCACCCAATTTCTCAGAGATCCATGGACTCAGGCTGGAGTGAGGAATTGCTCTTTGCAGAAAAGGAAAGTCAGGCCTAGGACTTGCCCACACCTGTTGGGTCCTTGCATTTCTCACAGGAGAAGATGAGCAGTGAGGCAAAACAGATTTAATTTGGAGGTTTTTCGAAGAAGGAGAAGGAGAGGGGGGAGGGAGAGAGTAATGCACCCAAGAGACAATGTGGGTCTCTTCAAAGTCACAGAGAGCCTCTGCTCACATCCCAGCATTAGATATGAAAGTATGTATAATAAGAGATGCAGGCAACACTTTGCTTAAGCACCTCATACACTTGGCCACGACACATAGACACAAGTAGCACACAGGCTCAGGCGTGCGCTTCCTTTGTTCAGGTTGGCTTTTATAGATTTTTTCCAAGCTGCCCCACATGAGGCTTTCTACCTAGATTAGTGTCCATTACTAGAGTGATTGTCAAGGAGGGTTAGAGCTGGAATTAGTGGATGGTCTTCTTCGAACTCCTTTCTTGACCTTTGTTTCTGTGGAATCTACTCTTTGAAAGCTTTCTCTGATCCAGCCTTCTCTGCTCTGGGCTGGCTCCAGGTAAAGCTCTTATCAGTTCCTCTCTCCATAACGTGGGTCCTGATAGCCTTAGGGATAATTGGTTTTATTTATTTCCAAGAATTCTTTTGCCAGGGGGCCCTTCCTTATCTACTTGCCTGCTCAGGGTCATGGGCTAGAACAGTTGTACAGTAGGTAGGACACTTGTACAAGGTCATCACAAGTTTGATTCTCCAGCAGCACATATGGTTCTGGAAGGCCTTCCAGAAGTGATACCTGAGTGGAGTGCCAGGAATAAGCCCTAAGCATAGCCAGGTGTGGCCCAAAAGAGCAGAAACAAACAAACAACAACAAAAGTATGACATCGTGTTGTGAAGAAAAGTGTAGATTCCCAACTGTGAACTGACACATTGGACATGAAAACTTCAGTTCTGCCATGAAAATGAAGGATGACTAGCTCATCAAAAATACTCCAACAGGAGGGGGAGATAATTAAGGAAGGTGTTGGGGGAAGGGGAAGGAATTATCTTCCTTAATTATCTCCACTCTGGAGAAGCCCACATTCTCTCCTGAGTGTGGTATTCTCCCCCACTCCCTCTCTCTCTTGCTCTGCCTCCCATTCCCTTTCCTTCCCCTTCCCCTAACCCCTTCCTTAAAATTAAGAGTACAGAAGACCATGTGGACACAGAAACTAAGACCTGTTAAGATCTTTGGTAGCACAGACCCAGAGAAAGCAAGACAACCCTCAGAGAGAAGCTCCAGCAGGAACAAAAGACAGGAAAGGAATAACAAAGAACATCATTGACTACTCCCAACTCTTTCCCGTGGCAACCATTCTAGCAAGAATCTTACCTAGATAGAAAGTCCCTTGTGGGGCAGGTTGAGAAAACCCTATAAAAGCCAACATGAATAAAGAAACCACGTTAATATGCTGCCTGGGGCCCTTGTGTTGCCTGTGCCCATGTGTTGTTGCTGAGTGAAGGTGGTGCTTGGGCACTCATTGCCCATATTTTCCCTCTTGGGATGTGTGCTTTCATGTCTATTGGTGAACAAGGCTCCCTCTCCACTCTGGAGAAGCCCGTATTCTCTCCTGAGTGTGGTATTCTCCCCAACCCCTCTCTCTCTCTTGCTCTGCCTCCCATTCCCTTTCCTTCCCCTTAGCCCAACCCCTTCCTTAAAACTTCCAAATGAAAGCTATTTTGACTTCACTGCTTGTCTTCTATTGAAAATTCTTTTCCATAAGGGAAAGACAACAGACTCGAAAGGCCTGAGTAAGGTCGAGGACTGACTTTCCTTTCCTGCAAGGAGCAAGGCTTACCCCAGACTCTTATCAGTCCTAGATTTTCCCAGTCATAACCCGGGCAGCAGAGTTGGGCAGAGAGAAAACTGCAGATTACTTTTTCTAGGCTAACATCTCTCTCCTCCCAAATTCACATATGTCACCAGGAGACTCCCACTGGTGTCAGCTCCATGACAGAGTACATTCATTGCATGTGTGAGAACCTGGGTTTGATTCCCAGCACCACCTAAAAAACAAAAACAAACAAAGGTTGATTGCTGTACCTTAAATCTGATATAGGCAAGTAGACAGGAAAGGGCCCCATAGCAATGGAATTCCTAGGAGGTAATAAAACACCTAGCCCTAAGGCCATCAGGGTCCACTTAGTGAGCAGAGGAACTAAGGCCTTCATAAGATCCTCACCTGGCACCAAAAACAGATTCAGAGAAGGCTGGACCCCACTCCCAGAGAAGCAAGCTCCCTCAGGAATAAAAAGCCAGGGAAGGAATTTCAAAGGCCATAGACCAATCCCAACTCAACCCCCTAGGCAACCACGCTAGCAATGGAGTCTTACCTAGCTAGAAAGACCCATCCAATGTGTTTAGTTTTGTTGATTCCATAGTTCAAATATATAGATAGATCAGACCTCTACACCACCGTTGTGTCTAACTCTGCCCCTGGTTTCGTCCTTGGTGGTCCTGTGTACATAGTCTGAGGTCATGCTGATCTGTAGCTGGTTTTGTCCTTCACAGTCCTCTTTCTCTATTCTTAATGTCCATAGGTCCAGTGCCTTTTGAAGTCCGAGTGTTCTTGGTGACTACGGTCTGTTTCTGGTGCTCTGTGATACCTGCTTCTTCAGGCTGCTGCTTGCTGCTCTTTGTTCCTTTGCTTTTCCTTGATTCCCTGACCATACACACACACACACACACACACACACACACACACACACATACACACACAGTTGAGAACTGCTGCTTTTTCCTGCTGTCTGTACAGGTAAGGGGTCAAAAAGAGGGTCTGGTTCATGCAGGCAGGAGCCTAGGGCCAAAGAGCTCTCTGAGCTGTCCTCCTCTTTTGAATATGTTTTCTCTGACCCTCAGCCATTTTCATTAGCTTTCTGAATGACTACCTGTCAATTTCAAATGACCAATTGTATTTTAAAAGATTGCCTGAGTCTCTACCTTCCTCCCTCCACTTCCACCTTAATAATGTTTTAGCACGTAAGCCTAAGACAGTGTTTTAGGCTTTTTTTTCCATGATGCTATTTTTTTTCATAATGCTTTTTTGTTGTCATAGATCAATAGTGTTTTGGGGGTTTTACTTAAGTTCACTTGATCACTTGACATCCCTTTACTCATCGATTTGACCAAGTGGGCACCAGTAACGTCTCCATTCATCTCTGTCGAGTGCCAGTGTAGCCCAAAGGCATATGCTTGCTCCAGGAACACGAAGAGCCTCAAGCCAATCTTCAGGGTCTTGACGAAGAAGTCTAAACGTCTCATAGGTGGGCGGCCACGTAATCTTTTGACATCCCATGGAATCCAGTTGGTAAGGGCTCTAGTCCAGTGGTCATCTCCAAATCACATTATGTGTCCAGCCCATCTGATTTTTGACACCTTGGCAAATGAGACAGTGTCCCTGATTCTTGATTGTCGATGGAGGTTGGAACTGCGGATTCTTTCTCTCGCTTGAGTGAAGCATGATACTCCAAGCATAGCTCTTTCGATTCCTCTTTGGGAGATCCAAATAACGTTCTCGTCCTGTTTTCACAGGGTCCAGGACTCTGAGGCGTATGTTAATGCAGGATTAACAGTGAAATCATACAGATGTGCCCAGAGCGAAGGTTCTTTGTCCTCTTTGCGATTTCTTCAATGCTCTTGAAGACGTTCCAAGCCACTCTCTTCCTCCTTCCTCTGCAACTCAGGTGCCAGACCATTCGTCATGTTGATTTCTCAACCTAGGTACACATAACTGTTGGATCCGGAGATGTTTGTTCCATTGAGAGTGAATGGAACGTCAGGAGAAACAAGACTGTTTCTCATAAAAATTGTCTTCTTGAGATTCAGCTGTAGTTCGACCTTTCCATACTCACGGTCAAAGTCAGCCAGCATTTGTGCCACTTGGCTAATGTTTTGTTATTAGAATGATGTCATCAGCGAAGCGGAGGTAGTGTAGTTGCTGAGAGTCTATCTTCACTTCCATACCTTCCCATACTAGTTGTCGCATTACGTTCTCAAGGGTGGCACTGAAGAGTTTCAGTGAAATGGTATCACCCTGCCAAACCCCTCTCTTGACATGGAGGATCACATCCTTGTAGAATGGTGAGATTCTGGTAGAGAATCTGTACTACAGCTCACAGAGGATCCTGATGTATTGAATTGAACTCCCTGTTTGGCTAGGGCTTTGAAGACCGCTTCAGTCTCACCAGAATTAAAGGCCTTCTTTAAATCAATGAGCATTCGACAGAGCGGTATCTTGAACTCCTGAGAAACCTCAATGAGCTTGGTTACCATGTGGATATGGTTGATCGTCTTGAATCCTTTTCAGAACCTGGCTTGTTTGCATGGTTGTCCTTCATCTAGTGTTCTGCCAATCCTACTCTGGATGACTCGAGTGAACAGCTTATAGACAACAGACAACAGGCAGATCGGGCAATAGTTGCCAATGTCATGGATGTCTCCCTTCTTGTACAGTAGAACAGTCCTGCTGGTTTTCCACTGGGGTGGAAACTTGCAGTCAGACAGGTAGCATGTGAAGAGCCAAGCCAGTGTGTTGATGAGAACTGACAGCAGGTTCTTCAGGTGTTTGGGTCTGACCTTCTCTGGGCTGGGTATTGTTTGCTTCTTTACTGAAAAAATGGCAGTGTCGGATTTCAGAAGGGAGAATGCTGGAAACAACATATCCACTCTGCGGATTTTGATATGTGGGCAGGTGGACGTGGCTAACAAAGAGATCCGAGTAGAAGTCATGGATAATCTTCTCCATTGCCCTTCTGGAAGATGTGATAGATCCATCAGAATGTCGGAGGGCAGTCATCTTGGTCTTATAATTGGCAAAAGACAGGCGGACATTGTGAACACTTTTCTCAGCTTCTGCTGCATCCACCAACACTGCTGCTCTTCTCTCTTTAAGGTCTTCCTTTATTGCTTCTCTGCACTGCTTTGCTTGTTCAAATGTTTGTTTGCGGTTGCCTAAGGCATTCGCCAAGCTACATTGGTGAATAAACTCAAGAGTTTTCGAAGACCGGTGTTTTTTATGTGGCTTTCTCACTAGGGTTCCTCGCACAATCATGGAGGTGCTGAACCAGTCGATCGTTATCCTCGTCAATGTTGTCAACGATGGCATCTTCCCACATTGCCACAATAGTGCCAATGAGCTCCCAGTTGTTGGTTATTCTGAGAGTTCTCTCCTTAAACTTTGCAGCCCTTTCTCCTTTCTCTGTTAAGTAGAATTTTGCACAAGGGAGGCAGTGGTCCAATTCCGGTTGGAATTTTGGGAAAACAGCGTCATCGGTCAGGCAAAACCATCAATTGAATATGATCTGGTCAGTTTCAATGTAGAACCATCCACTGGGAGATTCCCATGTCCGACGTTTAGATTCGGCCTTCTGGAACTGAGAGCTACCATGGATGGTCTTGGTCGACATGATGAATTCAGACAGTCTCTCACCCTGTTTGTTCCATTCTATCCCTGAAATTCATATGGAACAATAAGCCCTCACTAATATCTAAAGAAATTCTTGGGAAAAAGAAAATGGGAGGAATTAACCTCCCTAACTTCAAACTCTACTACAAAGCAGTAATAATTAAAACAGAATGGTACTGGAACAAAGGCAGAGCTGCAGACCAATGGAACAGAATTGAATATACTGACATCTCCCCCCAAGCATATGATCATCTAATCTTTGAATAGTGGGCAAGAAATATGAAGTGGAGCAAGTAAAGCTTCTTTAGCAAATTGTGCTGGCAAAACTGGATGCCTACGTGCAAAACAGTGGGTTCAGATCTCTGACTAACATCATGTACAAAAGGAATGCTCTTTCACTGCTGGTGGGAATGCCTACAAGCCCAGCCTTTTTTGAAAACAATATGGGTATTTCTTCAAAAACTAGAAATTGAGCTTCCATATGACGCTGCAATACCAGTTTTGGGAATATATCCAAGGATCCAAAAAATCACAGTAGAAATAACATCTGCACCTATATGCTCACTGCTGCACTGTTCACAATCACCCAAATCTGGAAACAATTCGAGTGCCCAAGAACAGGCAGCTGGTTAAAGAAATTTTAGTACATCTACCCAATGGAATACTATGCAGCTGTTAGGAAAGATGAAGTCTTGAATTTGCTTATAAGAGGATGGACACAGAGAGTATTATTTTAAGTTACATGAGCCAGAAAGAGACTGAGGAGCATAGAAAAACTGTACCCATTTGTGGAATATACAATGACATAATATGATACTGACACCCAAGGACAGTAAACACAAGGGCCAGGAAGATTGACCCATAGTTGTAATCCTGTCTCATAAGATGGGGGAGAAGGCAGCTGGAACAGAGAAGGATCACTAAGACAATGATGGTTGGAGGAATCGTTCGGGATGGAAGATGAGTGCTGAAAGTAGATAAAGGACCAAGCATGATAACCTCTCAGTATCTGTACTACAAACCCTAATGCCCAAAAGTAGAGAGCGAGTATGGGGCAAATTGTCGCTATGGAGGCAGGGGGAGGGAAGGAAGGAGAGGTATGCTTGGGACATTGGTGGTGGAGAATGTGCACTGGTGGAGTCATGGGTGTTTGATAATTGTATGATTAAACTCAAACATGAAAGCTTTGTAATTGTATCTCATGGTGATTCAATAAAAAAAGAAAGAAAAATTCATAGTTTTTTTCCTTACAAAATCATAATAGATTAAAATATCTTGTTTAAAGTTGGGGAAATTTCAGTGTATGGAGTATTTATCAAAAGTCTGAACACAAATGAATACAAAAATATTACTTGAGCTAATTATTTGGATGGAACATATGTCTAAATTTTAGGAAGCCATAATCTCTACTTCAAGTCTTCACCACCAGAAGCTACATTGGAAAAATTTTATCCCAATTTGTTTTGGATTATGCATGAATATGTTAAAAAACCTGGATCTCTTTAATCACTTTCTCAAGATCAAGGAATTAGTGCCTAAATACTCAAATTGTTTTTGTTCCTTTGAATTCTAAGTTGAAATTTTGGAAAGTACTCTCACTATGTATTACAGGTACAAAACAGTATCCTGGGAGTATTGAAGGTGAGAACTACAGAGCTTCTAATAAACTTCTATCATGTTAATACTTGTTTCACACACACATACACACACACACAAAGCTGCTATAAAAATTACTCCAAAGGAGGAACCATGGCCTGATTCCACATATTTTTGTTTATTTGTTTTTGTGGCATGTCTGGTGGAGCTCAGGCTTACCCATAGCTCCGTGACCAGAGATCTGTCATGACTGTTGTCAGGGGATCATAGAGGCGCTAAGAAATTGAACCAGTTAGATGCAAATGCCCTAACCACTGTACTATATCTCTAACCCCAGTTCCTCAGCTTACCTGCTCAAATTTTCCATTAGGTCACACCCACCCCACAGGTGTGAGATTGAGTTTGGAACAATTGTAACACATGAAAAAAATTCATAATAGGAACATTTTAAGTTTGGAACAATTCTGACCAGTAAGAAGCTGTTCTCTACTGGTCGATAATAAACATTTATAATACCATTGTTGATTCTGCAGACACATCACCACAAGATTCTACAGCCCTCAGTTCAACACTTCGGCCTCTGAGCAACTTTATTAGGGTCTGGAGAGGTCCAGATCAGACCCACTTTCCTAATCCTCCATCACTATAGAGATGTTCAGTGTAATATCTGGAACTCTTTTGCTATTACTAAAAAGACCTCTCTCTTCAATCTCTCCACTAATGTTCTTCCCATCCTAGTTCTAACCCAGCTAACTTAATTTATTCTTCTTCTCATATCAATTAGATCAATATTTCTCAATTCTTAAGAAAATTCAAATCATCTAGATTTTCTAAAGCACAAACTATTACATTATAATCTTCTATAACCCCCATTGTGTTCATATTTTATTCTTCAATCACTCTCATCAATCCCTCCCTCTTACCTTTATTCCCGAAACAAATTTGTACTAAACTTTGATGGTTTTAGTGTAAAATAATGATATTAATACATAATCATTTAATCACAAGTCATACTTGTCCTGCATATATCTTCAACTACTTTCTTCTTTCTGAGACATGAGGGTAAAAATTTCCAATAAAACTCATCTTTATATCATTTATTTGCCAAATTAGCCGAGCATGGACCAGAAAATATCATAGCCATGCTACATTACGTGGTCACACCTTAAATTTATGACCAAAAATCTCAAAAATGTCTTCAAATTTTGATTTCCCCAGTGAATTAGTATGTTAAGTGAATTAAATAGACTAATTCACTTTAAAAGATATTTATTAAAAGTCAAAAGTCATATATCATATAGTTTTACTGGTTAAAAAATATCTGTAACCAAGCACTATGATTTCATCTTCCTCTTATGAATAAATTGATCATATTGTTGTATAAATACCGTGACCATATTTGCTGATTAGATCTCTTCCTCTCTTCTATTTAAAGCTTACTTCCATCATTATCTTTTATGTCTCTTAAATCATCATCATTTTTCTTTATCTCTCCTGAGTCATTTTCATTAGCAAGCATGTAACAAGCTTAAAAGATTATATTTTAAGAGAAAAAAAGGACTACCATTTGTAAAAACCCTTTTAAGAGTTTTCTATGTAGTCTGTCTCAGTTTCCTCCCTCTCTTTCTTTCTATACTCCCCAAATTCTCTTACCCTTTTGATGCATTCCTCAAGGTTACTAAACTCCTCAGCATGCCTGAGCCAATGATCAAGCCTTAGCCCTGTCAAAGCAATTGGCATCGTTGTTTTCTCTCTTAACAACTAATAGTTTCTGGGCCTTCTAAGACAATGAAATTTCTTGATTTCTTCCCCATTTCAGAACTTACTCCTTTTCAGTTTAATTAGCCTAATTCCTTTCATGAAGTTAAACTGACCATCCCAATCACTGAATCATCCCCTGAGCTCTGATTGCTGCAGTGTGCATAACCAAGGACAGAACTGGGGTAGCCCCTGAGCACAGCCAGGTATGGCCCCAAGCCCAAAAACCCAAAAAGTAGATAGAGACATAGATCATATATATATATATCAGGGATGTATATATAGCATGGGAATGAAGCCAATAAAATTGAATCACGCATTAGAAAAATGCTAAGATTATAGATAAGTGTGTTGTGCTGGTCACTTCTCAGCATTTCTAATATTGAATTACTATGCTTACAGTGGAAAATAATTTGAAATCACACCTCAGTTATATGTCGATTTACCATAAGGCTCTGATTTCCATGCTTTTAGATGATTTCTCTCCTTGGTCAGTTGAACAGTAATGTGGCCTGTAGCAAGTAACCTTCCCACTTTGGAATCTCACTTTCTTTAGTGGATACAGTAAAATCACTGAGATGGCAATTAGAAAAGAAGATCTGAGAAGGAAGGAACCTCAAATGTAATGCTTAGTCAATAAATTGCAGTGCCTCTTCCTCTCAATAGGCTGACCACTGTTTATTTTTATAACTGAAATAACTGGGTCTTACTTTTTAAATTCATTTGTGAGCTCCAGGCTAGCAAAGCTCATACAATCCTCTGTTTCTCCTCCATCTGTCTGCCAACTGACATTCTTTGTTGCTAATCTAAGACCAAGCCATATGTTCTCCGTATGGGAGACTCTTTCCTGCCCAGGTGGGGAAGCAGACACAGTGATCTAATAAGTCTTCTCTGTCTCACTAGGGCAAGTCTTGGGAAAATGTCCAAATATTGAGAGGATCTGATGAGACACCACAAGCATGAGTGACTATGCTGTTCATCAATTTTTTTTAACTCTCTTTTTTTCCTCCCAAGATCCCCAAACCATGTTTCAATCCTGTCATTACCTGTTTCCCTGTCTCTGTTTAGTCTAGCAGACAGGTTGAAACTCCGAAAAAAGATTTCAGCATGGGATGTCTATGTGATGTCAAGGGCGGTGTAGATGAGAAATGTATATTAAGATTTGGAAGACTGAATAAAGCGTCAGGATCTGATTACAAATCCCCACTCTGCAGCATCCCAGTCAATGCTGCTTTCAAAGGGATGGAAGAGGTTGACAGAGAGATGGTGCTACCAAGAATTAGAGTTTAATTCTACAGTATTCAAACCAAGAGCAAAATGTGTGAATAGGTTTGAATATATGGCTAAATAATGAAAATTACAAAAAGAAAACAAAATTATATTCAAAGGGTGATATAAAAGGAATAACAAACTTCAAGTGGAAATATTGCCTTCTAATAATGTTCTTGTTCATAGGCAAGAACATTAATAAAACAGTGTAATCAGGGAATGTTAGCATACAGTGACAGACTGAGGATAAAGCTCCATGGCTCTCTTGCTATTTTAACAGTTTTATAAAAACAAAATTGAGGTTTGAACTTTTTGTTTGGAGTAGGGAGAAGTCGGGCCACATTTCGTGGTTCTCAGGGCACTCTCCTGGCAGTTCTCTGAGGATCACTGACGTGCCCAGGATTTGATCTGGGTAGAACACATGAAAGGCAAACACTATACCACTATATTCTCGCTCCAACCCACTTTATTATTTTTTCTAATTTTGAAAAAATTTTAGAACCTATTGGAAAACTCATGTTTAACTGTGTGAAGATTAGAGAAACATTTAGATTATATTTAAAGTCAGCCAAACTTGGAGAATACTAATGCTGAAGAACATTTCAAAACCATATAAACTTGGATGATTAAATTATTTCTGTTTTCCACTTAGTCACCTTCCACTTTTTAATTTTATATTTAAATTCCTTTTTCCATTTAGTCACCTTCGACTTTTTAATTTTATATTTAAATTCCATTGTTGTCTTCCACATTTTTGACCTAGGAAAACTTCTTAGAATCTCTGAGCCTCAATTTCCACATCCACAACATAGCAATTAAAAAATCTCTACCAGCTAATTGTCTCATAGGGAGTATAATAGTAAAGGCATATTTACAAAGTGTTTTACCTCTTCAGCGGAATTGCAGTAAGACATTTATTATCATACTGAACAAGCATGGATTTATATATTCATTTAATTGTTCCATGGAAAAAATGCGCCAGATCTTACCTTCAACCATGTGACCCGACTGGATAATCATCACATTCTGGATCTGTATGCTTCCCAGAAAACCATCATTACCATATTCCTCTGAGAAACAGTTCCTTTATATGGGAATGAAAATTAGGATCAGTTTCTTAGGTGAAGACACTGCAACTAATCAAAATCTTTACCTTTATGCATGCACAAACCTGCCTAAGGAAGCTTCCCATCATTATTTCCAGCCCTTTCGACCATACACTAACTTGCATTTTGCTACCACTTCAAAGAAATCTACAATTAACAAGAGCACATAATTAGTATTTATGTTCAATCCAGCCCACCTTATGCTCCTCGCAGGTAGTGACAGGCTGTAAGTGTTTTAAACTTGCAGTACATCTAGGAAGCATGCCACAGACTTTGCATATACACATCTTCAAAATGAACGCAGAAGAAAGGGGCCTGCATACTTTCCGTGACTTAGGTCTCTGAATGCATCTAAGTTTCAGTTCTTTAAGCATTCATCTGACTGTTCATGGATGTGGTAATAAAAATTACTTCTCTATTAGACAGGAAGTTCAGTGTATTTACCATGTACATGAACTTGCTTAGTTCAACCCACCAGGGCTCTACTAGGATAAAAAATAAGAAGAGAGATTCAATATTATATTAAAGTACTACATTTTCTTCCTAAATTAGTTCTCTTTCTGGAAGATAATGCTGGACAGTTATCCATGTAATACTTTCATTATAACAGAATGGAGAAGAATTGCATTAGCCTCAAAAGAGATATGAACTGGAAAGGTCATCTTTGTGATAATGGAATTCATCAAGGAAACTGAACAGACACCAGGAAAGATTCACAAAAGATGTCATTTTTTCCCCCTCTGTCTGATATTTTTTCTGATTATCAAAAGACCTTAGTTCTTTACAAAGAGTATATTTTTTAATTCACCTGGAACTATGCGTTTAGTGTATCATTGGTCTCACTAAAAAGACACTAGAAATTTTGGTCTAATTGTGAATTACACTGGGTCATCAAGAGAACCTGAATATTTAACATTTAGCAAAGAGGCTTTTCCATCATGTTTGATTTCTAATCATTTATATTCCAAAAATAGCTTTTGTTCCAGACATGAAAGGAGTACTTTGTGAGAATGTTCCACTCTTTAGTTTTCTAAATTTATCTCAAATATTTTCAGGTTCTACATTTAAGATAAATATGTAGAGACCTGCAACTAACTTTCAACTTTGAGAGCTACTAATGTTATTATGGAATTTTATAGAAACATATAAATGCTATAAATGCATTTTATTAAGGGATCTTATAAATTATCAGAAATAGAGATTTTATTAAGGTAAGGTAAATGCCCTCCCGTTGATCATCGATTTGCTTGAGCGGGCCCAGTAACGTCTCCATTGGAGACTTTGTTGTTACTGTGTC
>JAOXYA010000018.1:70962410-70972446 GCA_028565675.1 Sorex palustris
GTACCTAGGGTCAGCTACAGGAGGAACTCTAGGCTGTCTGTTTATCTTACACAGAGGCTACCCTCTGTTTAAAATGGATTATTTTAATAGCGAGAATAAACAATTCAGCTTCTGAATTCCAGAAGGTGGAATGCCTTCCCTAGCAAAGAGGAGACGTAAGCCTCTTCTTCACCTTGGGTCAAAATGGGCTGTTTGGATAGTCGCCCATGCTGACACCATGTCTTCCCCAGGTGGCTATGGCTGTCTTTGCCCTCAACAGGATTTTGTGAAACACCATTATCTGACTAGAGGCCCCCAATCTATCAGCAAATCTCAACTAGCTGTCCATTTTTGGTACTTTAGTATTCTAAATAATGTAAACAATCACTTAAAGCTTTATGTAGTATTACTTCTATCTTTTGTATAAACTATTTATACAACTCGAAATTTGAACTCTAAATTTCCTGAAAGATAGAGACTAATAGTTAGAATATTCTAAATGTAAAGGGTGTTACTACATTCAAACCTAAGGATTTTAAGTTTATCTTTCAGGAAATATTTTTCAGTGATAAGACAGTAGAAAAATCAGAATGGCTTTCCCACAGGGTCCAACTTTCTGAATCTCACTATTTTCCAAAAGAGTTAATAGTCAAATAAGTACTAGGAATAAACCAGAAAACCATGGAATGTACCTGTTTTTATTCTCAGAGGTGAGTAGCATCAGTGTTTATTCTATATCTATGCCATTATGGAAAAGTACGGGAGACGTTTCCTAAGATAGGATCAAGGTGATTGAAGAAAATCTGACGTGAGCAGAAGAGATAATATAGTGGGCAAGGTGCTGGCCTTGAGCAGAGCTGAACTTCTGATCCCCAGAACATATATAGTCCCCTGAGCCCCATCAGGAGTAATCCCTGAGCGGAGAGCTAGTTGGAAACCTGAGCCTTACTTTCTGTGGCCTAAAGCACTCCACTTGCAACATAAAAACTATCTAAATCTTGTACCCCTATAATACATAAACATTCAAATCCATGTAAATCAATGTTTTCTTATTAAGGAAATAATGATTTTAAAAAGAACTCTAGTAAATAGGAAAAAGAGAGTGGTAAAGGGGGGGAGTTTGGGGGTTGGGAAGAGAGAGAGAGAGAGGGAGAGAGGAATACATCTCAATGTAGAAATGATTGTTATATTTTAAAGATGGCATCATGTGTGAAGCTGATGACTGTTGTGTAAACCTGAAGAACAAATGAATAATACTCTACATCACTTACTTATCAAAAGTATCACACATTTGTTTGGTTTCTAACATACTTGTTTATATTCTCTTATATTCAGGCTTAAATGGCTCCAGATTGAAATAAAACAACCCTCACACACTTATCTTTTTATTGTGGTGGGAAGGTGCTTGGTGGTGGGATTGATGTTGGAATATTATCTGTAATGAACTATTGTGAACTACTTTTATGAAAATAAAATATGTATATATTAATGGTAAGATACCATGCATATAATAATTTGACACCACACCCTCTCCCTGAGTGTCCACTTTCCTCCACCATTGTCCCAGGGTCTCCTCCCATTCTCTTCCAACCTCCCTTTCCCTTTCTTATAGCAACTTATTACTAAAGTAAGTTCCCAGTTTCTATTGCCTTTGAGCATCTGTCATTCCCCTACTCTGTTTCTTTGTATTCCACATATGAGAGAGATTATTCAGTGTTTGTCCTACTTCTGACTAGCTTCACTCAGCACAATACTCTCCAGATCTATCTTAATTACAGCAAATCGCACAATTTCATCTTTCCTTACAGCCATATCCTATTCTGCTGTGTATATGCACCCCAGTTTCTTTACTTAGTCATCTGTTCTAGGATACTTGGGTGGTTTACAGATTTTGACTATTGTGAATAGTGTTGCAGTGAACATAGATGTGCAAATATCTTATATAAATAGATGTTTTGGACTCAGGGTAGATGCCAAGAAAAAAATTTCTGTGTCATAAGGGAACTTGACTCCAAATTTTTTGAGAAGTGTCCATATTGTTTTCCAAAAAGGCTGGATGAGCCAACATTCCAGTGTGAATGAGTGTCCATTTTCCCTCCATATCCTCTCTAATACTGATTGTTTCTATTGTTTACCACTTCTGCTGGTATGAAATGGTAGCTTGTTGTTTTTAATTTACATTTCCCTGATGAAAAGTGATGAGAGCATTTTTTTCCATATACCTTATGTATGCTTTGAAAGTGTTTCTGTTCATCTCACCCTGCTTCCTCAGTTTTTGATGTAGTTGGTTGCTTTATTCTTGTGAAGTTCTAACAATGCTTTATGTATCAGATGAGTGGTAGATAAATAGTTTCTCCCACTTTTTAGGATAATTTTTATTCTGCTCTTAATTTCTTATGTGGTGCAGAAGATTCTTAGTTTGATGCAGTCCCAGTTGTTTATATTTGCTTCCATTTTCTGGGCCATTGACATAAATTATTGAAGATACCTCTACCTTCAATTTCATAGAGTGTTCTACCAATCTTTTATTTATATAATTATAATATATAAAGGCCTAATATCTAGGTATAAAATATATTTTAATTTTTTAATTTACTTTTGTATGTTTTGTATCATTTTTGCACATGGCCAACCAGTTACTCAAAAATCATTTTTTAAATTTTTTTAATTGAATCACTATGAGAGCATTTACAATGTTTTTGGTTTAATCTAAGTTATACAATGAGTAAACACCTATGCCTTCACTAGTGCACAGTTTCCTCCACTAAAAACCCCAGAATACCCCCAATCTCACACCCTCCCCCTACCTGTGTGGCAGACGATTTCCACATAACTCTCTCTCTACTTTGATTGCATTCAATATTTCGACACCAGACCCACCTTTGTTATTTGGGACTATACCCCAACACTCAAATCTGCTGAACAGGCAACATTAGACAATTTGTTTTCTATTGCTCATTATGAATTGCATAGATGTTATGTGGCTGCCATTGAGGCCTCAAGATTTTGGAATTCTGAAGCTTTAATAATTAAATCTGGAGGAATTTCTGCCATTGGGTTCCAAGATTTGTTTCTGAGTCTCTGAGATCATGGCCGTTAAGCAGCTCGATCAGCAGCCAGAGGACTTGTTCATGGGCGGCAACTTGGGGTCTCATAGGGACAGACGGGAAAGGGCCAGCTCCGCCCCCATCCCATGAGGCCCAGTGTTTCTCATAACTACAGAGCCCTACCTGGCTGTCCATAGGCCTCTGTAAAATGGCGGTGACCATGCCGTCAGGGGAAACAGACCAAAGCAACCTATTCCCACCTGGGGTGGCCCAGTGCCAGAAACCTTAGTCTGGATGCATTTTTGCCAAAAGCCACTGGGTTCCAAGATTTGTTTCTGAGTCTCTGGGATCATGGCCAATAAGCAGTTCAATCAGCAACCAGAGGGTTGCTTTGTGAGCAGCAACTCTGGGTCTTTTACAGGCAGGGGGGAAAGGGCCAGCTCCCAAAAAACATTTTTAAAAGATGCTTTCCTTACTCCCCGTGATGCTTTTTGTTCCTTTATTGAAAGAATAACTGTCTATGAATTTGAGAATCTTTCTCTGGGCTTCAATTTTATTCCATTGGTCTGAAACTCTGTTTTTATTCTAATACCACACTGTTTTGATTACTACAACTTTATAGTACAGTTTGAGGTTGGGGGAAAGGAAACCTTCATCTTTTATTTTTTCCCAGAATTGCTTTAACTATGAGGCTAGGGGACACTTTATTTTAATGACTTTTCAGAGGGTTTTATCTATGTCTTTGAAAATGTTGGGTATTTTCATAGGGCCTGCTTTGGGAAGGATTATTATTTTGAGAAGTCCATTTTTTTCATGTTTTCTTTTATTCCTTTTAGTAATGATTTAAAGTAGAGGGCTTTTTTTTTTATAAATCTTTCATCCTTTTGATATGCTGATGCCCAGGTTATTCTTTTATTTTTCTCTGATTCGCAATTATAAATGTATTTTATAAAACATTCTCTATTCCATTTTATTATTTGCATAGATAAAAGTCCTGGATTTCTGCATGTCAATTTTATATCCTGCCACTCTACTGTATAATTATACTGTTTCTAGAAGATTCTTTGTAATATTTCTAAGTATTAGTAACAAGCTATCTGCAAATAGTCAGAGTTTGGCTCCATATTTTTCCAAGATGAATTCGTTCAACTTCTCTTTCTTGCCTAATTGCTATTGTATTATTCTATTGACTAGCAGTTGTAACAATGGCCAATCTTGTCTTCTGACTGGTATCAGAGTGAAGACTTTTAGTTTTTCATCACTGAGTACAATGTTTACTGTGGGCTTGTGGTAAATGGCCTTAATTGACTATACTAAGGAAAGTTCCTTCAAATTCCATTTTATTGAGAGTTTTTGTCATCAGTTGGTGTTGTATTTTGTCTAGTGTGTTCTCTGCAGCCATTGATATAATTTTTATGTCATATAAAATGATGAATTTTACCAAACTAGGCTGTATTATTCTTGACCTATAGTCCATGAATCATAATCTTAAATCTTTTTAAAGGGGAAAAAACTAAAAGACAGCTGCCTGCCACTAGTTTGTTGGAAGCATATTCAAGCTGGTTTCATTTTAAACATAGTAAATTGGGCAATGGTTTATGATATCTAATTTTAAAAAAATAAAAAGTAATGCAATGAAAAAAGCACTTAACTTGCAAGTGACCAGCCTGGTTCTATCCTCTCAGCCTCAGTATGCTCTCCCAAACCCACCAGGACTGATTCCTAAGCACAGAGCCAGGAGTAAGCATTGAGCACTGCCATGTGTGGTCCAAACCAATCCTGCCTCCTTAAAAAAGAAGAAGCAAATGTGGTAGATGGGCTGGGGAATTAAAGGCTAGCGCACATACTTTGTATATGGGAGTTCATGGTTTGTTCTCCAGCATCTCATCTTTGGGAACAAGTCTAAAGCACTGTGCCAGAGTGGCCAGAGCACTTCCAAATGGGCCTCCCCTAAAAACACCCAAATTATAAAAAAACTAATATGCAGAAATAATTAACAAAATAAATATAGCTCTATTCTCTGAGAACTTTGTTCTAGAGTGAAGGATGAAATGATCTGCAGAAAATCCTGAAAAATTCAAAGAGTAATTGGCATGCAAACGTTTGTTTGAATGATATTGAATCAGAGAAGGAAGTTTTCAAGATGCAGTTTTCAAAAGGACGCTGAAACCTACTTTGAGGGAAGGATGTGGGACTTTGTAAAGTGAATATTATTGAAAGCTATCTCGTGGTGTGGTTGTACTGCATGAAGACTTGGTGAACTATGTGACTTCCTGATATGCCTCTGAGCACAGAGGCTGAGAAATTTGACACCAAGCTTTCAGTCGATGGTTCTACATTTAATGATTCCCTAGAAAAACATTTGCTGAGTGTCTTCTATATGCCAGCTTCTATGAGAAGCTGGGGGATGAGCAATAATCAGTTGAGTGCAGTCAGACAAAGCTCCTGAACCACACATGTTCCCCTGGAGAGTAGAAGGGTCTGGAGATGATGGAATAAGAAGGTGCTGGAGGTCCCAGTCCCTGTCAGCATGTTCTCCTACTCTGCTCTGCAGCTTCCTTCTTTGTCTCTTCCCTCCTTCCTCTGTTGAGCCCAGCCTTGTCTTGCAGCTCTTTGCTCCAAACTCCCTCACTTTCTGCATCCCCCTGGGTGGCATACAGGTCTCGCAGAGGACGTTAAATCTCCTTAAATACATTCTTAATAAATGGTAGTTCCTAACCATTTCATTATATGAAAAGGAATTACATTTTCAAGGATGTTTATTTCTACAAATTGATAGTTGCTCATGGTACTGTATAGAAAATAAGGCAAAATGAACAGGTATATTCAGCCCAGATATGGGAGGCTGCTGATGAGATGGATGGTCATCGGTACTCTTTAAATCAAGCCCCTATAAATTGCATTCTTATGAAGCCAGCCTTCTATTCCTCTTCATCTTCAGGTGCCAAAGCTAAGTGCCAGAAGGCCATAGTTCCATAGATCATCTGCTTGAGTGCCCCATCCCAATCCTCCACAGTGTCCTAGATTCATGTTCTCATGTATTTTACTTCTTCCATGAGAAGATCCTTAAAATGTATGTGTCTACCATTGAACTTGAAATTATCTCAAGGGAACTAAGATGTATGGGGCAATAACAAAGGTGTTGCTGAAATTCTGTTCACCCCTCGCCTTTTCAACTACCACCCGATTCAAACTACACATAAACATAGCCTAGTCTACACCATTTGAATGACACATTAAAAATGCAACCAGACATCTGGAAGTATCCATGGATCCAAGTGTTTGGCATTATGTAGACAAATACATGGATGCAGGCCAGTTTGTTAACATACTGCAGACAGTCGACAAAGATTCCTCATTACCCAAAATACTCCACAAAGGACAAAATAGCTTCACCCAACCTTTCCTTTAAAGAGTACATAAAAAGTGATTTTGAGAAAAGATAAAGAAGGCTTGTCTTCCCATTTAATATCAGATACTGGCCTAGAATAAATGCTTTGGGCCATTGAATAGGTAAAATTATCTGCTTCTAAATTTCAGTGTCTGGCATCTCTCCAAGGAGCCGACCTCATGAGACTAATCCCTGGAAGGCTCTGCTTCTCTCCCTCAACTTTCTCTGTTATCCAGGCAAGTGGATAGTGGACTGGTCTTGCAAGTACAGGCTTCTTAAAAATAAAAAATAAAGCTGTAAATAAAAGTTCATTCACATTAACTTTTAAATGTTCTACATTCGGTTGAAATTAACCCTATTTGCAGAATAAAACTGACAAACCCATACCGAATTTTAACACCCCATTAATCTTACTTTGTTGGACTGGAAATACACCAGCCAAAAACTGGAAATTTGATTAGCTGTGCATTAGCTATCTCACTAGTATGGCATTTTAAAATATTTTCCAGATATACAAAGACATGTTGGTATTTTTCAAGGTCTATGTGGGGTCAGGTAAAACTGAAGGAAAAAAAAACCTTTCTTATAAAATAGTTTTACTTTACTACTAAAAAATTGATTTTTCCCCAAGGAATTTTTTTTCACTGATAAATAATAATCTTGGAGAGAACTATGCAGTCTAAACTTTGATTTGTGGTAACCTTTTAGCTCAAGGCATTTTTCCTCCACTAATCCGCTAGATTTATCAGGATCCAGTAATTTTTCCCCCACTGGCAATTTGATGATAATTCTCAGTTTTACACAATACTCTGGGGGTTTCATAAAATCCTTGTGATGGACATGAATCCAATTGGAGTCATTTTGAAATGGATAGTCAATTTATTGGATTAGCTGATAAGGTGATGAAAATCTCTTCTAATCAGATGGATATCTTTAATGAATCAAAAATGAATCAAAAAAGGCGTTTTTCATCCATCTCCATTCATTAAAGCCTTTGTAAATCTCATGGAATGACTTAATGGGACATTTTATGTTCTTTTCTTCTTTTGTGATTTTTAAACAGCTTAGCAAATTGTTCATAGAGAAATCTGTGTATTACAGCATAAATGCTTCAATTCAGAAGCTAATGCAGCCCCTTCGCTCACAAGGAGTAGGCCAACCAAGCCGAAATCAGGAGGACACCAAAGCTAATCTATTTTAGATTCTCTCAGAGGCCAGAAAAATAAGTTGTAATGCACAAGGGCATTTTCTCCTGGAGGTTGCACCTGAGATTTCCATCTCTTCTCTCATCTCCACATTAAGCAAAAAAGAAAAGAAGCATGGCCTGAGGCAAAGCAAGGCCTTTCCCTCTAAACTCCTGAATAGTGTCACAGTTGGTGAAAAGCAGCTGATTTAACAGAGTGACTTACAACAGTTATATTCACCTGAGAATTTTTTCAGCTTCTCAGCAAAATGGCTGGACAGTTAAAGGTATATACCCACTTTAGATCTCCTATTTTTAAACCAATACCAATTTGCTAACTATTGTCCTCTTACAGTCTAACCACTAATAAAATCAACACCCATTTCCATTGTACTAGTACTCAAATTAGTATCTATCTATGGGAAAGGTAGATTTTTGTTTCTATCGTTGTGAAAACCTGAAATGTATCCTTTCTGATACCACTTCTTCATTGCAATGTCCTAAGGAGTTCACAGCTCAGTAAGCAACCTTCAGATTTTTAACAGGTGTCTGAATTAACTTCAAATGGGAACAGGAAGACAAAGGGAAACTTAAGCGCATTTCCTAGGTGTCAGCTTATTGTCCAGAGCACAGGTTCACTACTACTTGTTTGAGGGTCTTAATTTTATTTGGAGCCAGTTTCATAATGTGGTACTTTCTTTGTATTCTCCTCACTCCCACTCAACATAGTGGAGCAAGCACCACCTTTCCTTTAGTACCATCCCACTCTTTCTCAATGACAAAATCACCGAATACCAGACTAGAGCTGATGCCTATTTTTAATCACAAAAAGGTATATGACTATTCTCTTGTAATACAAAAACATCCATCAATCATATGACATTTTGAACATGTGTCATTCTAAAATTCACCAAGTTTTAAGGTGAGCTCCATTTAAGCCTGAGTCTTTTGTTAGAACTGAAATTGTATCATGCCAGAAAGCACAGTTTTTAACTTTGCAAATGCCTTTGAAAGTTGGCTGTGTGAGACTTAATAAAAAATCACAAATGAAATGACTCACATTTGTTATTTCTCTTCCATCAATACCTAGCCAAAATTATTGCACTTTGCTAATAGCCTTTTGGTTGCATTACTTGCATTGTTCTTCATACCGATTTTCTGATTTAACTTTTACCATTTCTTTACTCACACATTTTCCTTGAGAGCAGCTATGTGAACCTTAGTGAGGGGTTTCCCATAGTATCTTCATCTTGAATGTAATCTCTGGGGAATAATTTCCTGTGGGAAGTAACTGTAGGAGTATATCATTGTTCTATGGAAAAGTTAGAGCAGCTGCAAACTTTAAAACAGGAATGTCTGTGGAGAAAAATGTCAAACTAGGGACATCCTTAACTTTCCCTGAATAAACATACCCATCTTTTCCTTAAGCTCATACAAATAGGAATTTGTTAACGAAGCTTAACGTCTCAAAAACAAGTCTGATACCATTAAACAGAAATTCAATAGTTTTTTTTCTCAGCGCTATGGAAGATGCTATTAAGTACAATTTATCATGTTCAGGTAAAAGTGATGAATGAGGTGTGCATTTTCCTGCCTTTTCATTTTAGATTTTTAAAGCACTGATAGCATACCAAAAACAAATACTTTCTGAGTTTCTCATGACAAAATTGAGAGATTCTTGTCCCATTATGTTGAATGGGATGGGGAGAAGACAAAGGAAATACTGCATTACTGAAACTGGCTCCAAATAAAATTGAAAGCTTAATTAAAAATTGAAAACAAAACTTATGCAGATCCTTTTGTGTTAGGATCATTGGACCTCTCTTATTCTTTCTCCAAAAGCCTAAGAGAAGGACAAGTTGCACTGTCTCAGAGAGACTTGGCTAAAAGTTTTGGGTAAGATAGAATATACCTCAAGGACAGCTGACAAGAGAATTTGCACATCATTTTGGATGCAAAATGTTTGCATCCCACTCTTCCTAAACACGTTTCTCATTTTCTTATTTTATAAAAACAGTGTCTTCTGGGCTAGAGAGATGGTGTGGCAGGTAAGAAACTGATCGTATACTCAGTCAGCCTGAATTCAAAGTCTGACACCACATATGGTGACCCTGTACCATCTATCACTAGGTAGACGTGCAGGGTCACCATAAGCGTAGAGCCAGGAGTAAGCCCCAAGCAATGCAACAGGTATAGCCCAACCCCTGGCACCACCCCAAAAGGAAGAAAACAGTGTCTTGGGACTTTGAAAACAAAATGGTTACTTAAGGATATGAGTTTAGTCTTTTCTGAGCTGGTTTCCTAGAATGCCTTTTTTATTAGAATAATCATTTTATTTTATTTTATTTTATTTTATTTTATTTTTATTAGTGAAACACCATGAGGTACAGTTGTAGACTTACAAATTTTTGTACTTGGGTTTCAGTTATACAATGA
>JAOXYA010000018.1:71005459-71017275 GCA_028565675.1 Sorex palustris
CCAGACACAGTAACAACAAAGTCTCCAATGGAGATGTTACTGGGCCCGCTCGAGCAAATCGACGATCAACGGGAAGGCCTTTACCTTTACCTTTACCTCACAGGCAATATAATTTATATGCAAAGGTGAAAATGAAAAGGAATGAAATAAAATACTCAGATAAACCAGAGATAAAATCCAAAGTAATTCATAAAATAGAGGAGAAAACTAACAACATTATTTACAAATTGGATCCAACAGTATATTTAAAAGAATACACATTATTAAGTAGTGTTTATCAAAAACTTAGGAAAACGATTCCAACGTTTTAATTTATGAAATTTATCACATAATCAGGACTAAAAAATTATGCAGTTATCTAGCCATTTCAATAATCCTGAAAAAACACTTGGCTATTATAAGCAGCGATTAATAATAATAACTTACAGGGAATTAAGACTGGGGGCTGGAGAGATAATACAATGGATAAAGTTCTTTCCATGCATGCAACTAATGGAGGTTCAATCCCTGACTTCCCATAGGCTTCCCAAAGCCCTACAGGAATGATACCTGAGCACAGAGCCAGCAATAAGCCCTGAGCACCAGGTAGGTGTCACCCAAACCAGCTCCAATCAATATGTATATTTTATTGTATACATTTTATTTTATTAATTAGACATTTTAATGCTAAGTGTATGAATTCAAGCTGTATGTTGAGATTACTGATTCAAGAACACAAGAAAAGCATATTTAATAATTTAAGTAAAGTGATTTTTAAAACATATAACAATAACTAGCAAAAACAAAAAAAAGAAAAAATCAAAAAATGAAAACACACATGAAGAATACAACTGAAAAGCTTTCAATTGCGTAGAGAGAAAGTAAATTGTTGAATAATTAAGTTACAAAATGAATAAAAATATATAGTTTTCAAATCTTTGGTCACTATTTTAATTAATTCAAGGAAATTCAAATTAGTAAGCTAATAAAATTAGAATAAATTTATAAGTCATGCATTCTTTGAATTGGTTACATCTATAAGTCTACTATACAAAGAAATATACGTTTTTCTGTTACATTTTAAAAGTAAAATAGAAACTTAAGAAAATATTGTCAGAAAAAAACATGTTACTGTAACTATGACAGGAAGTCCAGCTTAAGAATTTTTCCAATGGCCTATGCATTGCATTGTTACTTTATGGGGGAGGAGATGGCCATACCCAGAATGCTCAGAGCAAACTTCCGACCGATCCTCAGGGATTATTCCTGTGGGGGCACAGGGGTGCTGGGATGGAATCCAGGCCGCCCGTGTGCAAGCCAAGTGTCCTATCCACTGCTCTCTCTCTCTCTCTAGTCCCTATTGCTTAATTTATCAATGCACTGAGATCAGGGACCCACAAAACAGTACAAAGGTCAAGGCACGATGCCTTGCACACGGCAACAATGGTTTGATTCTGAGTGATCCCTGAGCACAGAGCCAGGAGTCAGCCCTGGGCCACACAGATATGTCCCTTCCCCCAACACCACACAAAGGCCCTCCAAAAAACCAATTTAAACTAAACACAAAAAGATCAGATAACAGATCTGATATTGCATATTATGTTAAATCATTTCATTGATGCCGGTTAACTGCATAACTTCTAGGTTTATTTGGATCTTGTAAAGAATTATGCTATTATACATAATTGTACAAAATCAAGTGAATGGCAGAGTAGAAATAAAAGACATGGTTATGTAGACTTCTTTGCGGAGAGGAGAGTCTGCCAAGAGGCAGCTGTACACAGTATTTGTCAATGTGGTTGATGGCCCCCTGCGGGCTGGGGCCTGGTGCTGGGGACTTACTACTGGGGTGCTTCTGTTAGGTGCTGGTGACCTAGCTAATGGGATGCTTCTGTTTGTTTGCATAAGAAAGGAGGGGGGACTGACTGGGTTTTTTTCACCCTGAAGATGGAGAAGCAAGCCAAAAGTTTGGGATCTTCTACTCAAGGTAAGTGGGGGTGGAGCCTGATATATGCTGAGCAGACTTAAGATATCAGCACTGTCAGTAACATTGAAAAATTTACCGGAAAGTTCAGATATATTTTTAAAGGGGAGCAGTGGGCATGCCAGGACAGTGGACATGTTCGTCTGCGTGCCACAAACGTCCCTAACTATGCATCTCATGGATGAAAAATGACACAGAATCATGAATCAGATGTATTTTCATGAGCAAAGATGCAAGGGCAGAGCAGGGAAGGGTTAATTGGCCACTAACAGCTTCTATCTGTTGGGTAGCTCAAGTGCTCAGGGAAGATATAAAACAACGAATAAAAATTTTTCTCCACTCCACTTCCAGCCTCCAGAAAGTCCAAGACAAAGGTCTGAATGGGTCAAGTTGAGGTCAAAAGAATATTTCTCAGAAAAGAACAGTGTCGACTGTCCAGCTGTGAGCCTCTGACCAGTATTTCGGCTTCCTTAATTCTATGGCTGTTGCACTTTAGAAGAGAGGGAAATGGGATAGAAAGTTACATAAAGTTCAGTTCACAGACCTAACCTAACCAAGCAAACCCAACATTTCATTAACCATGCATCTGCCCTGTTGTTCAGCTTTATTATCTAGAGCACATAATAACTAAGCCTCCTCGCCTATAAATGTTGAGGGACTCCCCACAATCATCAAACACCAAATTCAAGTTTCCAAGCTGGTTAAAAATCAAGTGTTTGCCCATATTTGATGACAGGTGGTAGCACTGTAGCACTGTCTCCCCGTTGTTCATCAATTTGCTCGAGCAGGCACCAGTAATGTCTCCATTGTGAGACTTGTTGTTACTGTTTTTGGCATATCTAACACACCACGGGGAGGTTGACAGGCTCTGTCATGTGGGTGGGATACTCTTGATAGCTTGCCAGGCTCTCTGAGCGGGACAGAGGAATTGAACCTGGGTTGGTCCCATGCAAGGCAAACGCCCTACCCACTGTGGCATTAATGCCACGTAGTACAAGACAATATTTCAACTTTCTCCACCTTTAAGTTTCAGAAGATTTCAACCTGAAAGGCTTCTCAAAGCTAGACTTTATGAAAGCAATTCTTAGCATATTGACTTGGCATCAACAATAATAGTTAAAAGTATTATATGCTTAAGACAAACCTAATTCATAGAATCCTAGCAGCTGCAGAAGCAAGAATAGCCTGAACACTGATTGTGTCATACCAGTCTATAAAACAAGGGTCCATGATGTCTGTTCCATAATTTGGAAACCACTGAAACAATGCTACAGTTTTTATGTGCCCAGGTTAAAGAAAATTTTCATTAGGGCTATTTACTGCTGGGGTTAAGCTTGCTTTCTTTTCCAGAGTTACCTAACAAGCTTTAAATGATTAACTCATCTTATATAAATGCATGTTTGGGTATACTTGCATATATTAAATATTGGAGGGTTGATTCGTCAATTATTTCTGAAAAAACTTTAAATTTCAGTCTATGTAAAATAATGACAGATAATCTTTTATTTGACAGATCTTTAAAAGTCTTAAAGCTATAGGGACCCAACTGGACCAGTAGATAAGTAGTTAAAAGAGGAAGGTAGCTGACTCCAAGGTGAGTAATAATTAAACCTATAGTCAAGTTGTGACTAGAATTCAATAAAGTGGCACACCATAAACTGGATGATGTTTCTTCAAATGGCATTAATGAGTAAACCTCAGAAAAAAAAAACAGATTCCACTTAAGAAAAATGCAAATAGCATGGAGTGCAGTGAAAGCACAGCTGGCAGAGTGCCTGCCTTGCCTGCAGCTGACCTGGGTTCAATTGCTGGCACTCCAAGTTGTCCCCAGAATACTGCTAGAACTGATCTCTGAGCACAGAGCCAGGAGTAATCCCTGAGCATTGCCAGGTGTGGCATAGAAATGGGAAAAAATAGAAACAAAGAAAAAGAAAATAGCATTCTTTGAATTACTACTTCCTGATTCATATGATGTTCAAGCAATGCATCATAGATTCGATGTATTAGATTTCCACTGCTTTTGTAAATTGATAAAAAGAAAAAAAATGAGGTGCTTCATCTTCCACCCATTCAGTAATTTTTCTCATCTTAATGATGTCTAATGCTTTGCTTTGACTTGTAGACACAATATAAAAGGTGGAAATCTGAAAAATAGATGCAATCAAGACACTGTGACAGGAGAATCTGCGGTATCACAGGCAAGTCAGACATAAAAATATTTAAATATATATCATAGTACAAAGGTCTGTGGAAAGAAAACCCCTAATGTAGCCAAAGAGTGCAAGGAAAGTGCAGAGACATGATATAAAGAAGATATATTAATAAATGAATGGATATTTGTTAAGTGGAAAAAAACATTTTATGGAAAAGAAACTAAATGTAAAAGCAAATTGTGAAATGATGATAAATGAATGATGGTTGCTGAAGGTGCAACCGTCACCTTGACAAATAGGTGGTGGAACACATGAAAAATGACAAGGAAACTCTAAAGGTGAAGAAGGACCAATTATAACAGATTGACTCATTTCTCAGGAAAACAAACAAACAAACAAACAAATAAGAACAGAGCTTCTCAACTAAGCAGGGGAGGAAACAGAAAAAAACTGCAGGTTTCCTTGGCTCCCAGGAGCAGTGTACTATTTTTTCTAGACTCACACATTCATGGAAGGGACATGGGCATGAGAAGAGAAAGGGGAAATGCATCAATATTTAATAATCACAAAATTTAGTAGTTATTGGCATGTTAGTATGCTCTGTGTTAATTGTAGTCATGCTTCGATCCAATTGGGAGGGTAAAAAGCAGAAAATGGTAAGGTGTGTTTATGTCGGGAAGGAGACATGGGGTGAGACAGAAGCTACAAGACCAATGAAAGCTGCCCAGTCAGAACTAAGAAGAACCAAAAGGAGTGAGCAAGAAGAAATGAGGACTTTGCAAGACAACAACCTCTCCTAATGAGATGGAGGAAGGAAATGAAGAATAAAATGGCAAGGGGAGGGGCAACTGAGTTTTTGCTTTGGGAGAAGGGTTTAATGTCATTACGAATTATCACTGAGATAAGGGAGAAAGCAGACTTTTAGTTATGTGGTACACATAAGAATCTGGATACAATGAGCCCCAGAAGTCATTCTTTAAAGGAAAAGAAGATAACCCTTCTACTTTATTTTGTTTAATTTTGTCTTTTTAACTAAACATTCATTTCCTCGCCATACTTAGGAAACCCTCTGCAAGATTCTTCTTGGGCATCTGCTTCCTCTTTCTCAATTATCATCCATCTATTTTCTCAGATACCATGTCTTTCAAAAATGAACACAGCTTTCTAGAAGAGAAATCAGAGAATGTTAAGACAAGAACATAATCTCATGGTGTTCTATAACACCCTGCAAACAAATATCAGAATTCATGTGAGATTACTGACTGACTTTATCCCACTGCCCCACAAAAAACAAATGAAGGAAAAAAGCATGCCTCCATACTCCTGTTTCAAGAAGTGCATGCTCAGTAGATCATACGTAGACACTATAAACTATAGTTTACAGTGGAAATAAACCTGGGTTCTAGTCTGCTAAGCCTAGGTGAAACCAGAGACAGTCTCTGCCTCCCCAGAAGGCTTTGTCTGTAGCCTGAAGGGATTGAAACAGGAGGTGAAGAACAGATTGGAATGTTCCATTTTTCTCAAAGCAAGTTCTTCTATTCACCCTCTCACCCCACCCATCCACCAAGTCTCTCGGTTCTCCACAAAGGTTCAGAATCTGTTAAGAATGGTTTCTTATTTCTGCAAAATTAAAAGGCTCAGCCTTAATTGAAACGTCAGAGTTAAGGTATGCACCTAGTCTTCCAGTATTTTTTTCTCGTGTGCTGAAATAATGACAGTGATGTAAGACCATCTGGAATAAAGACAAAAGTTACATCAAGCTGGAAAATTATATTCCTCACCCTTACTTATGATAACAGGTTCAAGCAAGTTCTTATTTCTCATTAGCAGTCCTTGATTTAACGAGGATTCTTTGGCTCCTCAGCAAATGCCAGGCTTCTTCCAAGAAGCACAGTCCCATTCCTCAGTGCGGGCCCCAGGCTCTTCCACAGAGGGCTCCTAATGGCCTGCAGCCCAATCCTAAACGCACCACATCTCTGCAGCATGGCATATTCCATCAGGAGCTACTGTGCAAATAACATATTTCCATTTTTAAAGTCTGAAAAATGTCACAAAAAGCTTTTGGCATTTACATGACTCAGACTTGCACCCTCTAATTCTCTCTGCAACTAATTTCTTATGTTCGATACATATCCACCACAGGAAACCAGGAATAACGATTACAGAAAAAGCTGAAGTTCGACAGACCAGCCATTAGCATTCGCAAGTCTAAAGAGTAGGGATTTAAATGGCACTATCGACAGTTATTTCTTATATAACGAAAATCAGGACTGTCAACATGTGAGACATTAAAAAATATTCAGTTATTTTAGTTATAGCCCGTAGGGTTTTTTTTTAATGCATTCCTAAGAACTAGCAAAAATCTACAAAGATGTGCGCCAAGAGGGCCTAATAGATCAGAGAAGGAAAATTATATTCAATGTGGGTAAAACAGCTTGCTGTCTGCTCTCCAACTACTGATCTTATCTCTCATAATCATGCCCCATGCTTCGTTTAATGTTGGACCACACTCACTATGAGAGGAAATTCATGCTTGCATTTTATGAGGCTCAGCATGTAAGATCCACATGGTCTGTTTCCATTTCTTCTGTCTCACTTTATAGAGATTGGACTTTTATCTTTCTGCTGAATAACATTTGCTGTTCCATTTTCCATTACTTAATATACAGGGGCTTACCAAAGGAAATGGAGACACCAGTGGCAGGTCTGTCTTAGCCCCAGGAAGAGATTCAAATATACTCTGAAAATCTGCTCATTTGAATTTGGTTGCATTGTCGACATTGCCCCTATGGGGAAACTGTGCTCGATTCAAAACTGCTCATTGTTCAAGGGTCCAATGTCAGATAAAAAATATAAGATCTCAAAATAGCATCATAATATGCTATGTGTACAAGTATGCAAATAAAAACTAAGTTAGCCATAAATAACTTTTCAGTTTAAAAGTAAACTGCTGTACCAACTGCTGTCTAAAGCCTAGATCTTTAATACACTGTTAATTCTACAATAACTGATTAGCTAATTACTAGCAAAATATACAAAAACAATTGACCTAAGTCATTTACTTTTGTTTCTACAAGTGTTCATCCAGCTAAAGATGATTATCTTTAGAACAATTTTCTTTTCTTTTATGTTTTAGCTGTAAAAATAGACAACAAAGGTAGCTGGTTTTTATACAGGAGGTGCCTTTCCTTCTGCGTTTATGTATCTTTCCTGGTCAAGATGTGAATTTTAATTTATTTCCCAAATTAATCTGTATTTCCTACTTAAAATAAGATTCAAGTCTCATGGTAGTCTAGAAGATTTCTGCAAAAGATACAAGAAATAACTCAAGCAGATTTTCATCCATTGGACATTAGATACTATTAGATACATTAGATACTTATGACTTTTAAAAGTATACATTAAATAAATGTGCCTTTATAATAAATAATTGAATAGAGTACTGGCAGATCTTCTATTTATTCAAATTCATCCTGAATTGCTTCTGAAAAAAAATACTTAGGCTGTTAACTCAGTAGTATCTGCTGAATTATGATATTGAAGACTTTACATTGTTTCCTCGGTTGAAGAAAGATTTGTTTAAAATGTTATCATGGAAAGGAATGAAACAGTTTTCTATATACAATATGCTGATTAAATAATATTTACTGATTTTATTTATTTTCTAAGAGCTCATTTACTTTCTATCAACCTTGTATGTGTTAATTTTAAATTGAAGTTTAGGATCAGAGAAAATCTAAAACCAACTTTCTTCTAGTGGAGTATCCTTTAAGGGCTGTGAGCACTGAGAATTTTCCTTGTGCCACTTCCTAAGTCTTCTAAGAATAGCCCAATCCCTTCACTGACCTTCATTTCTCACTTAACAAATATGTCCTAAACATGTTGTATGTTCACATGCCCTGCTTGGGGATAGTGAGGTTTACAAGTAAACATTTAAGCAACTTTCTAATATTCATTCATGATCCCATTTTTCTTTTAACAAAATGTTTCTGTGATGAAGCAGATGTTGTGTGATGCTGGTATGGAAATGAGAAGAGGCTCTCCCCATATGCACCTCACGTAACTGGGGAGAACGACACACTCACAAATATTTAGAACACATTATGTTAAATGCTAATTACAGTCTGCACTAGAATACTCTAGCAACAAAACGAAGAATAGTGGAGACACAGATGAGAAAGAGATGAGAGGCTGGGACAGCTGTTCAGAGAGGGCAGCACATAACCCAGGCCAGCAGAAGTGAGGAGCTTGCCAGCACAGGGCAGAGTGAGCCCTGCTAGCACCAAGCATCACGGAGGGAAGGGCAGAAGCTCTGGGAAAGGGGTGTGTGAGATATGGTCACTGCAACTCTTTCCTTTGGTTCAAAGAGAAGCTCACCAGCTTCTGCACATCAGAACTTTTCAGCCCTGGACATGTGTTTGACCAATGCAGCGCTGGAATTTCTGGATGTCGTTTCAACGTGGAAAGAATTCTCCAAAATTAAAACTTATTCTGAACAGAAGTAACTTTTCCATAAATCCAAAGCAGAATGTCTACATGGAAATAGTCAGCTGGAGATCTGCAGTAATTGTTCCCTTTCTAGAAGCTGCCCCTTCCCCTTCCAGTTTTCTGCAGTCCTCACTCATTAATAGCACGTGACAGACCTGAGCTGATGTTTTATTTGAGATGCCTGGTTTAAGGTTTCAATATTTCTGAAAAGGCAATTAACCCTGGGAGGGAAAAAAGTGGAATGTAGCTCTGAACTGTTAATCAGTCATTTGTCATTAATTCTTCAGGTGTAAATGAAGGTTTGGAGAGCAACTTGGAATAGAGGGATAGAAAGCAGGAGGCAAGGTCATGAAACCTTAGAGTGTTTGGTGTTGTGGAGAAATTTGATGGACTCGCAAAGAATATAAAAGCAGCTCACAATGGAATGCTTTTTTTCATGGTGAATTAAAAGCAGAGATATTCATTTCAAACTACAAACTGCCTCTGAAATTTTGAGTTCCAACACTGGCCTTTTCTTCATTCTTGACTCCCTGAGCACTGCCAGGAAAAAGCAAAAAAAAAAAAAGTACAATTCATGCAGAAGAAGTGAAAGGCAGCTACGGAAACTCTGGCCCACACAGCAATGTCCCTGCACCAGCGCCACGGGACACGGAGATTCCAAAACCCACTCCCTGGATGGGAGAAAGGACGGTATCTACACCCATGAAACTGAGCTGCAAAGGAATCAGCACGGATCCACCTTCACCTCCAAGGATCACTCAGGACGAGCCCCTGGGAGCAGAAGGAAAAGCAACCCGAGACAAGATGGACTGGCGCCAAGATGCACCCGCTGAATTAAGAGGTTATGAGGGTGAAAGGCATTAAACAGCCCCCGTGGCTCCGTGGCTCCACTGCAGAGGGACCAGAGAAAGGGCATGCTTGGGGGAGCCGGGGGGTGCGTTTAATTATTAGCTGTAATAATGAGTGGAGGCAGCCAGTTAGATTGGGGGTTTGTGGCAAGTGTGGGGGCCAAGACACAGGCAAGCCTTAAGTCATTGGGGGGACACAACACGCTTAAAATCAGTAACGAAAACCCTCCTTTGGGCCAGCATTCTGGTGACTGTGGATTTTCCTCGACTTCTCTCTTGTGACGACCTTCGTCACTGTGGGTGTGTGAGGCAAAGCCTCTGCAAGGGCAGAAAAGGCCCTGGAAAGCACCTTCTCCCCAGGGCAGGAGCGATAGGACAGAGGGGAGCGTTTGCCCTGCACACGGCCGACCCGGGTTCGATTCCCAGCATCCCGTAGGGTCCCCTGAGCACCACCAGGAGTGATTCCTGAGTGCAGAGCCAGGAGTAACCCCTCGCATCGCTGGGTGTGACCCAAAAAGAAAAAAAGAATAAAAGGCCCTGGAAAGCGTCTTCTCCCCTGATTTTGGGTTAAAAAGAGTACAAATAAGGGCAACGAGTCCATCTAGTTAAAGGATCCTTTCCTCGCACTCTATCTCATTGTTTTAAAATTCCACTTCTTTGTAGCAGAGTTCCTAGGCACCCAGCCCTTCGCTCGCCCTGCTAACATCACACCTAGCCACAGTTTGATCCTCACACCGGGAAACTGAGTAAGGCCATGAACTCAACTACAGACCACGCCCCCCCGCCCCCATTTCCCTGGTAACATTGTCTCCGAATTGTTTGCTTCTCTGGTTGCGGTAACAGACTTGAACAGGGGGCCTCTGCATGTACCACCGGTGGATCACACTCGGTTGTGGTTTAACTAACACACGTCCCAGCACAAGTGTCAATGTGTTAATCTCCCGATAGGCGCCTAAGACTGAGATTCTTCCGAACACGACACAATGAGATGTTGAAATAATAAGCCCGTTCCCATTTTCAAACGGCTGACCAGTGGGTTCACTTCATGTCCTGTTACCAATTTTAAAAAGTCAGTAAACAATGGAGTCACATGAGTCAATGCCACTTGTTAAGTTTCAGGGGTTTCGCCTTCCACGGAGCTTCCTCTCTACTCACACATGTTGCCCTCCGAACCACACCCCTCCCTGGACAGAGGTCCCCACTGGAAAGAAAAAGGAGACCCACTTCCCCAACTTCCTGATTCTCTGCCACCCCCTCTTGCCGCACCCCAGCCCCCAGCCCTCCGACGCGTCCACTTACCCATTGAGGAAAGGATCGGAGCTGTTGTTGGTGATGGACCTCATGTCGGCAGTCATGGCCGGAGGGCTGACGATGGTCTGCACCGTGGCCAGCGTCTCGGGCTCCATGGGCAGCTGCCGGCACAGAGCCGCCTCCTGAGGAGAGAGGAGCGGGGACAGGCCCTGGTGACAGGCCCTGGTGACACGCCCCCTCACACAGGACTGAGCAAAGCACACTCCATGCGACAACTCTTTACCAAGGCCAGGCACCGTGGAGGACAAGAGCTGGTGGATTTCTCCCTCTCTGGAACCCTCAGAGGCTGAAGCCACGGAGCAGCCACCCCAGCCATCGCAATGGTTCAAGTGGATCTCAAGGCCCTTTCTCAGAGACCAGGGACACAGGTTCAAGCCAGGTGCATCGGAGGGGCTGACCCCGGTTCCCTCGGGTCTATTGTGCCCTTGGCCCCAGCGAGGAGAGAGGTCAGTATCTCACTGAATCACATCTCTGGTTACATGCCAACGCCAGGAGAGCTAAGCCACTCAGCCGCCAAGTTTGTGGTTTGTGTTTGTTTTCTTGTTTTTTTTTTTATTAGTTAAACACCATAAGGTACAACTCTAGACTTGCAAACATTCGTGCCTGGGTTTCAGTTATACTATGATCGAGTACCCATTCCTCCACCAGCGCCCATTCTCCACCACCAATGATCCCAGTATCCCTCTCATCCCCCCAAACACTCCATTCCATCCTGCCTCTGTGGCAGGGCATTTCCTTTTGTTCTCTCTCTCCTTAGGTGCTGAAGTTTGCAAAAGAGGTATTGAGTGGCGATCACGTTTGGCCTATAGTCTACCTTCAGCATGCATCTCCCATGCTGGAAGGATCCTCCCAAAACCCTTTACTTGGTGTTCTCTTCTCTATCTAAGCTGCCTTTTCCCCTAGCATGTGCAGCTGGCCTTCAAGCCATGAGTGAACCTCCTGGTACTTATCTCGGTTATTCTTGGATGTTAGTCTCCTATTTTGTTACTTTATATTCCCCAGATGAATGCAATCTTTCTATGTCTGTCTCTCTCTTTCTGACTCATTTCACTT
>JAOXYA010000018.1:71050141-71061364 GCA_028565675.1 Sorex palustris
TTTTTTTTATATTCCACAAATGAGTGTGATCATTCTATGACTGTCCGTCTCCTTCTGATTCATGTCACTCAGTGTGATAATCTCCATCTTCATCCACTTGTAAGTGAATTTACTGCCTTCAGCATATAGCCTCCTGATGCTTCTGATGCTAAAGTTTCTTTATAGCCCTGTGAAGGGGTCTCTCCCGCCTCCCATGCAGGTCGTCATGTATCTTCTCTGCCCCCCAACTGCAACTTCCACTTTTCTGAAAGAATCTGTGTCTTCCTGGTATGAAGCTCACTGCTCCAGAGGTCTGTTACTGAGGTTTGAGGCTACCCCACCCTCTGCTTTTTTGTGTCTGTTCATTTTGTGTCTTCATTTTTTGGTTGTGTGTGTGTGGACGAAGCCTCCTATGTTCCTGCTCCGGATTAAGAGGAAGTTGCCTCTCCTGCGCCCCCTGTTATATGTTTGTGTCTCTGCTGCCACCCAGGCATTTTCATCTTCTGCCAGGCTGCACATCATTCAGGTGAGATCTAAAATGAGCAAATGAATTGAGTCAATTCCCTAGTGCCTGTGGGCTCTGCACGGCCACTGGAACCATCAGCTGCCACTCCTCTCTCACGCCGCACAGCACCAACAATTCAACAATCTTAAACTTTTCCTGCACCCCAACCCTACCCAACTCCCATTTTATTACTCACATGGCCACTTGTTTGTTACCACGCCTACCTCATAATTGTTATGTCACTTCTGCTCTTCTCAATGATACTTTCTTGTCTGAGGTGAATGACTATTCTCATTTCTCATCTTCAAATATTCAGGTTATCCTCTTTCTTTCAACTCACCCTTTCTATCTGATATGACGATGATTCCTTCAAATGATATAGCTTTTTCTCTAGGGGGCAGCTCAGTGGGGTTCACATTCACCCCTGGACTGATTCATGAGGATAATAATTCTGGTTGATATTTGCAGGCAACTTTCTCTGTGGCTCATCAAAGCCATAGACATTCAGGTAACACTTCCATATCAGAGTTTCTGTCAGGAATTTAAGAATTGAAGATCTTTCTGTCCTGTTTCTCCACTTTTCCTGAGTCTTCAGTGTACTTCCCAGCAGATATGAGGACATACCCACTGTTGAAACTTTTGGGGAAGTTACTTTCTTTTTAAGCACTGTAACACTGTCATCCCATTGTTCATCAATTTAAAAAAATTAAACCTCTTATTTAATCACTGTGTTTACAAAGGTGTCCCCACTAGAGTTCAGGCATAGGATGTTCTAACAACAATCCCGCCACCAGTGTCCACTTCCCCTGCCAATGTCATCGATGTCTTCCTACCCACCAGCTCACCTCCTTCACTGGAATTTTTAAGAAGTTTAACTAGTGTAGCTTGGGTTCCTGGTTAAAGTAGTATCAGCTCTGTCCCACACACATTCGTTTGAACCAAACTCTATCACAGAGATTCCCAAACTTTTTTACCTACCACCGCCCCAGTCCCTACCCCCACTTTTCTCCAGTAAAATAGAAGACAACTCATCCACCACCTGGAAATTGAACTTATTTAAGTGGATAACCAGAAAGTAACCTCCAAATGCACCTGAAGAGACTATTCAGGGAAAGGGGACAAATAAGCCTTTCAGTGACTCCCAAAGGCCATTGTCATCACCACATTGTTCTAACACATAGACTTATGGAAGCAGTGAAAGATAATATAAATTTCTATGAAGAAATAAATCTACATATTCTCAGAAAACATAGGAATAAACTTTTGTAAATACAACTCTCTACTTCATTCATCTTTCCAGAAAAGGACTCAGAACCCCACCCAAGAACAAAGACTTTCCCACTTCAAAACAAAGTTGTAATTCCCAGCGTAAGTATGAGGGCATTCCTCTGTTGTGTGGGCAAAGGGTGAATTCTTTAGGCCCTGATCTTATTCCACCAACAGAAAGGATGCCATTTGACCTTGACAAATGATTAATCCCCCAATTTTTAAAAGACTGTTGAACTCACCAAAGCCACTATACTACTTTCTGGGTGGATGGCAACATAAACATTTTTTACTTAACATGGAGTGATAGCACAACAGGTAGGGCATTTGCCTTGCACGCAGCCAACATGGCCAACCCGAGTTCGATTCCTCCGCCCCTCTTGGAGAGCCGAGCAAGCTACTGAGAGTATCTCACCCGCATGGCAGAGCCTGGCAAGCTACCTGTGATGTATTCAATATGCCAAACGCAGTAACAACAAAGTCTCAAAATGGAGACGTTACTGGGAATGCTCGAGAAAATCGATGAACAATGGGAGGACAGTGACAGTGATCCCAAGACAAGACTTGAGAATAAACATCTCTGATAAATGTTATTAAGAAGAACACCAGACCACTGCAGATCACCTGTGGCCCGCTAACCAGACCACGTTGCTTCAAAGCTCATCACAGGGGCTGTCTGGAACTCAGAACATCAAATAAAATCCATTATAGCTAAATCAGCCATCCAATGTTCTCCCTTCTGAGTAAGACAGCTGAGACACCTGGCCTTAGTCTTATTCTTTGCATTCAACTAAGTTAATAAAGAATGTCCTTTATCCAAATCTTAGAACTAGATGAACTCCACCCTTCCAGATGGATCTGCTTTCTCTTTATAAAAGAACAAAGGCACAAATCCCAACTACCTACACTTTAAAAAGGGAGAATTGTATTACTATTATCCAGAGATATAAGCGTTGCCACGGATATCTGCCCAACTTGCAGAGGCTGCAATTCTCAGTGCTTTCTGCCACACACCACCCTCTCTTTACCGCAGTAACTCAGTGGAATGCAGGGAACTAGTGGAAGAGGAGTGGAAATTTTTTCTGAAGGCAAAGTGACACACAGTCACACAATAACTCAATTGAATGAGCAGAATTACAGTTTTTGCAAACTGGAAGGCTGTCACTCAAAGTGACACCTGGCCTTTTGCTCATTGGACAGTCCATGCATGTAATATAATCGCTCCTCCAATTGTTGGCAAGAAAAGAGCAGGTACTAAAGGCAGCTGTGGCCTTGAATTCCAAAGAGCAGCAATAGTTCAGTATTGAGTTCTGTGCTTTGCAGTACCTGTGGTGTCACAAGTTAGAATGAAAAGGAGATAACTATAAATACTGAACAGGAGGAAACAGATCCTCCTTCACTTGAAACTGCATGAAGACAATTTCCATAATTTTTAGAGGGTGGAGAGGGAGGTTTAAGAACCAAGATATTTTCCCTAACTGCACGTTGACAAAGGAAATGTTAGGATGTGAGAGGCCAAGAATTTTGAATGTGTATAGATGTATCTGCCAAATATTTGAAATCAGCCTTACAAATTGACTGATACTCATTGATAGCCAGCAAGACTATCTGCTGTTGATAGAGGTGCTCCAAAGTTGCAGTAATGAATACAGTACAATACTAAAACCCTGGTTATAATTCATAAGGAACAAACAGTTGCTTTTCCAGGGCTTCCCCATCACTCAGTAATAGATTTTATCACTTGGAATAACTAGACCTAGTTCTACAGTCGAGGATATCACAGTGGCTATGCAGCAATAATTGCTGCCCTTAATGGAGCTAAAATATTACATGGGAAAACAGGAAAAAGAACAATATACAATAAAACAGAGAATCTATTAATGGGGGATAATTGTTCTGCAAAAATAATGAAGTCAAATATCTTAGCCCAGTTTAGGTTCATAAAAGTTGGTTAGTGAGAGTTTACTTTTTATAGTAGAGTGATTGGCTTGATTGGCTTGCCAGAGTACTGAGCTCAAGTACTGAACAATCAGACTTAAATGCACTGAGCCCAGTGCTACTAGAAATATACCTGCTGCATCTTATTTTCAAAAAAAGTTTTTTAAATATTCAGGAAGACTAATTCAGAGAGAAGTTTTAATAATATTTGGAAGCAAAGAACTCAAGGCAGAGAGAAAAGCCATAATGACTGCTCTGAGGAAAGAAAACGCCTGATAAATCTAAGAAAAAGAAAAGAAGTTATAACTAGAGACAATGAAGAATTCCAGAGAACAATTTGACCTGGGTTGTGTTAAGTTGTGTAGTTTTTTCTTCGCATTATGGACTAAATGAGACTAGGGTTGTTGTACATGAGGCATTATAGGATCGTCATAATTTTTAATAAGATTCCTCTGAATAATATGAAAAGAGAATGAAGGTGACAAAAGTAATCAAACCAGCCAGTCACGAGGCAGCTGCAACAGAAGACAAGAAACAGCAGTAGCTTGGACCTGGCTGGACATCCAAAAAAAGAAAATGGCAAGTGGTAGGAGTCTGGAAATATATTTTGAAGATATAATCAATAGACTTCCTATGTGTGGTAAGTAAGGAGAAAGATAGACTAAGAATGTTTTCAGGTCTTCTGATTTTGTAGTTGCTGTTTTTTGTCTGTTTGGGCTTTTTGTTCTTTTAGCTAGTGGATATAGGAAATAATGTGAGCACAGAAGGATTCAAAAGTTCAAGAGAAGAAGAGAAAAAAGTCCAAGAGTAAAGTTCAAGAGAAATAAAGTTTCTTGTGACAAAATGAGATGTGTCTGTTATAGACCTAAGTGGAAGCATTTATTTTTATATTTTATTTTTAATGGAAGCTTTAGTAGGCATGGGATGTATAATTCCATTGATCTCTAGTTTGAAGATATAAATTTTGGAGAAATCAGTGTAAATATGACATGAAAAACAATATTCCAAGTAAGTAGCACAAAGATACATTTCAATATTTAAGAGATAGATAGATAGATATGAACCACCTCTGCTGCCATGTAAGCTCATCTAATGTCTTGCTCCAGTGATTCATAAATAATCTCAAAAGATATAAAGCAGCTGCAAAAAATTCTTAGACACCCATTCCTGGCTGAGTCCCCCGCACAAGCACTTTGGAGAGAGGCAGGCCAGCTCCCATGAAAACAAAGTCCCCTGAAGCCTCTCTCCAACACTCCACAATCACTGCAATGCTCCAGCCAAACTTTATCATCGAGAGACTGAACAAATTCAAGTACTGGAAGAGCCCCTGTGATGAAATCTCCAGACTTTCTCCTAGTGGGCATGAGCTGCCTCTCACAACTTCCCTGTTCTTCCAGAAGCTCTGGAAGTCATTTTCACAACCTAAAGCTTCCACCCAGTTAAAAATTTAACTTAATTTATACCACCTAGTTAAAAAATCTGAATTTCCTGGAGCTACGTTTTTCATCAGGCTGGAGTCATAGCGCAGTGTGTAAGGCGTTTGCCTTGCACACAGCCAACCCAGATTCGATTCCTCACCCCCTCTCGGAGAGCCCGGTAAGCTACTGAGAGTATCTCACCCACACGGCAAAGCCTGGCAAGCTCCACAAAACATATTCAATATGCCAAAAACAGTAACAGCAAGTCTCACAATTTGTTGTGAGACTTTTAAATCATTTTAATCATTCTGTTAACAATTTTATTGGTAACAAGCAATATGCAATAAATCATTGTGGGTCTGTAGTGGGGGCAGGCTTGAAAGGTGGCTGGGAAAATTGGAGACAATGGTAGAGGGAAGATGACGGTGGTGAGATTGGTGTTGGAATAGTGAATGCCTGTAACAAATCATCATGAACTTCTTTGTAAACCACAGTATTAAAATAAAGTGTAGGGGAGCAAGGGGAAAGAGATAGAAAGATAAGCAAGAGCTAGCTAAGAGAAGTGATCACAGAGGTAGAAGGTATATCAGATACCTTGTTAAAAACATATTCCCAAATCTGAAGATTCAAAATAATTTCAACAGGTAAGCTATGAGAAGTATCATTAGTACTAGCAGTAGACTACTACAGTACTTGATATTCATTCAAACTTGTATTCTGCAATTCAGAATGATTTATCTTAGATACCATGTCTCCCTGAAACTCTTCTAATCAAGGCCAGAAGCAAAACCCATCAACTTTCAGAATTGATGCCAACCTCCCACTGAATCTATATTTAGCTGGTGTTATAAGAGAAAGAAAATACATGCTCCTTTAATTCTTTTCTCACACAGGACTGACAGCTACCGAAGTCTTTGTTAAAACAGCACAAAAGCAAAGTGGGGTTGTCCTTTGTTTCCCAGTAGGAGAGTGCTGATATCTACAAAACCTGAGTAGCTGGACAATGAAATGACTCTATTTATTATTGCCATGACACACTTGGAAAAAGGAAAGAGGTCTCCAACATCACCATACTGGCTTTTTAAGGTTTATAATCAGCTTCCCTGGTGAGGAAAACTTTATGTGTTTCGTGTGTGTGTGTGTGTGTGTGTGTGTGTGTGTGTGTGTTGGGGGTAGTGGGATGGTGGGCACTGTGGGTAAGTGATTCTGGCTCCATGAAAGTACAGCTGCTCAAAACATGTGATCATTTAGGCCTAAAACAAATCAAATGGCTATTGGTGTTCCTAAAGTTTTTCAGGGTTCCCCCACCCCGTGCCTCTGTTCTTCCAAAAATATTGTGATGATTTGGCAATAAAAAAAAAATAGGGTTGCCTATTAATAGTAAATTGTCTACAATTTTCAGATTGATCAAACTTCAGTCAGCTGCCCCCTGGTGGCTAGCCCAGAGTTCCAGTTGCTTCCCAGTGAACACTGGAATAAGGACATGCCTCTCCCGTATACACAGTAATCACTGCAAACACTGAATCTCAGCTATTCTCCATGGTAGTCCCTGGTGAGCTTGAAGACAACCAGAATGTCTATAAATCCTCACACACTTGGTGCATCCTTCTTCCCTGGCTCCAGATCGTCCAGTGGTCACTGTGACCACATTGGAGACCTTTACTCTAGTCCTTGGATTGTAGAGATCCCCCTTTGCCCCTGGGCTCCAGACAGGATCTCACCCGGTCACACAGCTGAAGCCCAGTACTTGAAATTGATTCTCCACCATTGAGGTTTCACAGTGGGAAATAATAAGCCCATGTATGGCTGTCAAGGGACTCTTCTTTCCCAAAACAATACCAGTTTCTTCAGTGAATGAGTACCCATGACTCGAAATAGGGGGGAAAATATTTTCATCCGTTGTTCACAGAGGAATTCCTAAATTCCTCTGTTGACCACTGAACAGAGGAATGTTTACCTACCTCAGTCCTTAATCTCACACCAACTAACAAGATACCATAGAGAGTATAGACTCTTGTTACCACACCTACCCCTGTCACACAATAGTCCCTTTGAAAGCCAAATGCAACTACCATTTTCCCTCTTAAGAACTGGTAACTAGCATATTGATTACTTTAACTCTTTCAGTTAACGGTTGACCAAAAACCAATGTCACAGTTAGTGAAATGAGTCACATACAAGGAAAAGATTTTCTCTTCCTCTCTCCTATTTATCACCCTCAGGTCTACCCTGGACATTCACTCCTCCATCCCTATGACCTTATATTCTCTAGCTAATAGTTACTGCTTTTTACTTCACTACAATCTATTTGACACCACATAACCTATCCTAGAACAGAAGAAGACTGGAATAAAAGTGTTTCCATAAACTCTTCTTAGCTTGATGTTTGGCTAATCTGTCATTCAATAAATGAGTAAATCTATGTTCTCTGTGAACAGCCTACAGATGTCAATCATTTCTTACTGTATCTAATCAAGTTCTATAATAATAGTTTCACACCAAATTTCTCCTACACTTCTGCATTAACCAACTATAGATGTGCTTTACAGATAAATATATATACATTTATATGCAAAGGAGATTAAAAAATTTCAACTATGTCACATACTTCCTCCCTTGAAATGGCCACAATTGGCCATAATTAAAGTACCTTTTAACTTTACTCTTGTGTAACAATTTGAGCCCCAAATTCCACACGTAGCCCAAATATAGCTGACTCTTACTAAGCAGGGTCTTTGTATAGAATGCAAGCAACCCTGTCCCCAACAAAAACATCAAAAAGACAAAAAAAAATACTATCTGACCACAGAGGATTGAAGTAATTTGTCGCTCTTCATTGTGAATTGTGAATTGCCTTTAGTGAGTGATGTGGAGTATTCATAGACAATTTTGCATTCTCCCTAAAAAAATATTTTTGTGTCACTCTCCTATTTTCTTACTCATGTAAATTCTTCTTTCTGCCACCCTGTGCTCATTACACATGTTTCTTTGCTTCCCACTCTACCTGGCATGTCTAATGTCTCTATGGAGCTGAGTTTGACTTTTGATAAGAGTGCTCTTTTCATAACAAACAGCTCTTACAAGAATTATGTTGAATATAAGAATGAATGCTCCACCTTGTTAAACTTTCAATTTCTAAGCTGTACAATCATTCACCTGCCACCTAGCCACTAAAATTATTGTACAAATAAAAGTGGTTTTCAATCACTGCGTCGGCAAATCTTTTTCTTATTTTAAGCCACAAAATCAATTGAAGATGGTCTTAGGTGGAAAAGAGGGTGATGGGAAGGGGAATCTTGACATATAGTAGACTGCAGACATACTCTATCACTGAAATATAAATTGATGAAAAAGCTAATTCGGAGTAAGATAATTGCATCTTGCTTAGGATGTACATGTGTCTTATACCAAGACAGGAACTCTCCTACTATAGCAATACTACATTGTCATTTGTTTATTTACATCTTTGCAATGAAGACTACCCAATCCAGGTGCTGAATTCCTGATTTTCTCTGGCTGAGTTCATGGCCTAGAGGCCCATTTTCAGAGACCAATGAATCTTATTCGACTAGGTCTGAGAGTTTAGGCTCTGAGAAGAATACAAAGAACTTTGATGGATCATCACTAAAACTGAGCTGTGTTGAAAAGTCATGAATCTTCACCTTCCCTCAGGCTTTGATGAAACTGATTTCTTAAAAGATCATCTGAGTCACCAAGCTGTCCTGAGCCCCCAAGAGTACATTAAAGAAGAGGACATCATCCAGCAAAAATGTAAACAAGCGTAATACACATTCCAGGCAAATGAAGTTCAGGCACCAATCATCTCAGATAAATGATAAACAAATGATGAGTTACATGTAAATCTACAATGTTGTCAAAACATGGCCCTTTTAATCCCAGATAAATGATGAAGTTTAGAGAAGGAGATTTTTGAGGGTCATAGAAGATTGTTTAAACATACATGGAGAGTGGTTTAAGTGCTAATCCAGTGCCATTTATGTAAACTGCATTTCTATCATCAGTCTTTGCTGCATAAAAATTGCCTCATCATTTTACAAAGTCATAGACCTAGTGGAAACTAGTCCCTGCTGGAAACCAATTTTTCACATTAGCTTGAAACTTTTAAACTCTCCTCGGCATATATATTGTGACACTGTCTTGAAAACCTCTGCTTGGTTGGGACAAAGTTTAAAGCACTTCACAACTTTTATAGGGTGTCACTCTCTATCTGACTCGAAAAGATCTAATGATACAGAACTGCTCCCACATCAAGATGTTTCACAAGATACTTTATAAATGAATCTGGATTCCACTGAAGCTGTTACACATCTGCTTTGCTTTACAAGCGAAGAACACAAACATGCTGAGGGTTTCAGTCCAAACTCTTTTTGCAAGCAAGAAGGAAATGCAGAATGTTCAGCTAATTGCTAAGAGGAAATCCATATGTGTTATTTGCTTTCCATGAAAGGACAGGTTCTCTTGCTATTTAATTGATGAAATGTTGTACACAAAACTGACAGTGATTAATACCATTCTGAGATGCCATTTTAAGAGCTGTAAGTGTAATGCTCTGGAATATGTTCTTTGACATTTACATTGCTATTTGCTAGGTATAAAATCTAGTTCTTGCCTTAAGCATTTATATTGGGGGAAAAATGTTAAGTAATTTCAAATGGCAGTATCTTACTGCGGAGCCAATCTTTGAAACGCCAGAAGCTGATCGCTTCGTCCCTGATTTCCTTGTTAAAAAATAAACAAGTAAACATTATGCTACGGATCCATAGGAATATTTATCAAGCATCCAGAAGTTATTTTAGGTGCTTTTCCCTTGATGCTCATCTCCCTGCAGAGAGACCACATGGGTATTAAACGGTCCAAATCCAAGGGCTATATAGTAAAATAAATGAATTTTTAGCAAGCTTTTCCACCCATGGGTCTCTCCTCACACATGCCAGATGCATCAGGGAAGTTTGCACTCCTGTGAGCCTCAAGACATTACAAAATGACTCTCACATTTCCTTATTTCATGCACTCTTGAAAGGAGAAAGGGTTCAAGCCAGGGTTTTCCTTTGTAATCTTCAGCACAGAGAAAGATATGAAGGGCTTGTGTTTTCTTCAAAGGATTCACAGTTCATTATACTTAAGCTTTCTGCAGTCCTTTGACCTGGGTGAGTCTCCCCACCAGAGTGCATTATGGCTGTCCCAAATCACTTATATCTAACAGAGATAACCGAGTCTCTCCTTCCTATCTGCCTTAGACAGTATTTCTAATATCACGAGTATTCAGACACCAAAATTTTACAAACCAAACCACGCAAAATAAATCCAACAAATCCTGTTGCTTAAGAGTCTTGATAAGAGGCACCACCAAGCTCTGATGTGCACTTTCCTGGGTCGTGGGGAGCTGGAGGCCGGTATCAACAGCACAAGCAATTTCACAGGAGTCAAGCAAGTAACTACCATGGGACAAGAAAGGTGGCATGAAGGTAATAGTCTCGTTTTATTCTGTTTGATTCTGATTTTTGTGCCACACCCTAGTGCTTCGGGAGTATCTGTAGGCCAGTGCTAGGGGCCCTGCACTGCACAAACAATAAGCTGTTGCTGAGAAAACCATGAGGTGCCTGGGATGGAAACCTCAATCTCTGACATGAAGAAAGCATAGGTTCTCTGAGCTATGTCCCCTGCCCACACTGTTAAAGGCTTCTATCTTATACTATTGCTTTAGATACAGTAGCAACGCAAGAAAGTGACAGCAAGCAGCAGTGGCCTCGGAGTCACAGGGATTTTCTGAACCTGTGGGAAACTTACCTTTCTAAAGAGAGCAAGACAAAAATAGAGAAAAAGAAGAAAAGGGCCTGCCATAAAGGTAGTGGGTGGGGTGGGGTGGGGTGGTGGGAGGGATATGTAAAAAATTGGTGTTGGGATATGGTGGAGGGATGGGTCTTTGATCATTGTGGGACTGAAACTCAATCATGAAAGCTTTGCAGTTGTATACCATGGCGACTCAATAATAATAATAATAATTTTTATTATTATTATTATACCGGCTGCGATAGCACAGTGGTAGGGCGTTTGCCTTGCACGCAGCCAACATGGCCGACCCGAGTTCGATTCCTC
>JAOXYA010000018.1:71089600-71101120 GCA_028565675.1 Sorex palustris
ACCCAAGCACAAAAAATTGTAAATCTACAACTGTACCTCATGGTGTTTCACTAATAAAAAAAAAATTAAAAAAAAAAGACATCATGTTGAAGTAAGCCAGAAAAAGAAAGACAAACACAGGATGTTTATCTTTGGAATACAGACTATGCGATGAGGAAATGTATTGTAGTAAAAGTGGGGTGCTTAGAACAACTTTAAACCCAGTTTTTAGAGAGGAGACAGAGAAAGAAAAACATTAAGGAGAGAAGAGGAGAACAAGAAGTAAACAGGCATCAAGGCTTCAGTTACACCAGTGATAGGGGTGATGGGCATAACCATATACCCAAAACACAGATTCAACAGAACTGAAAACATGAGAACTAAGTGGCAACCTCTGAAATTTCGCAATGTGCCTGTCAAGTTGGCAGGCGGGGTGGAGTGGGAGATAGGATGAGGAGAGAATCTAGGAGCACTGGTAGAGGGAAGCTGACATTGGTAGAGGGACTAGTGTTGAATTATTTTATGCCTAAAATGCAAATATCAGTGACTTTGTAAATAATGGCTAATTAATTTTTAAAAAATCAAATCAATGCTTCAGACTGGATAGTTTAGCAGGCTGGGCCTTTGTTTTGCACACAGTTGACCTGGGTTCAATCTATGGCATCTCACAGGTCCTCTGAACACTGCCAGGAGCAATTCCTAAGATCACAAATAGCAGTATCACAAGTGTGCACCCCAAAATACAAACAAAAATGCCTCTAGATTTACAGGAGGATAATTAAATAATAGATGTTCCCTTGCCCGCCAAAGTCCAAAGTTTTGAATTTGAGGAGAGTCCTGATAGCATCTTTTCATCAATAAAAATGCTTCTTTGATTCACTTTTACACAAGCGAGACTCAATGTGTCCTAGTGGAAAGAGAGCAGCACTTGGACTCACATCCGTTCTTGAATTGTGGCTGGTAACCTGAAAGGCGTTTTTAACCCTCCCAGAGGTGTATTTTCCCTGAGTTTCCTAGTATAAAAGGAGGTTTGGGAATGGCTGTGCGGAATCTCCAAAAGTGCATTTACATTAGTAGTCTAGAATGTCACCGACATTCATTAGACATTTATTAAATGACAGCTATATTCACACAGACCTTGAAAGAAAACCAGGAATGATTTCTATGTCCTAGCTACTCCCAATTATTGCTCAGACTATAAAACTTTGGTTTGCAAAACCCAACTCAGATCAAGTGTCCTAAGTCTTTCCATCACAAATCATTCTTCATTCTAATCCTAGATTCTCATTCATTTAATTCCATTATCCCTCCACTCAAACAGCGGCGGTGAGGAGAGGTTCTATATGCCTAAGGCTTTAGGAGGCGGCGTGAGAAGCTAAAGTGTTCAGTTTCCTATGTCTCACTGTTTGACTTTAGACACAGGAAAGAAGTACTCCGTAAAAGCTGTTATATCACCTATCTTGATATTTATCATGGGGTGGGGATTTTGACTCATACACATTGGTGCTGGGATCCTGGCTTAATGCTCACAGACTGGCCCTGGCAGTGCTCAGGGGACCCTTTGGTAGCAGATATCAAACTCAGGGTTCAAACATTCAAAGCATGCCCACCAGCCACTGGACTCTCTCCAGCTTTCATCTTGACTGTTTCAGGCTAACCTACTAGAACCTAAAATTGCTTTTAAAAACCTACCCTTGAGGGGCCAGAACGATAAGGAAGGACATTTGTACTTCACACAGTCAACCTATGTTTGATCCCTGGTATCCCATATGGTCCCCCAACCCTACCAGGAGTGATTCCTGAGAGAAGAGCAAGGAGCAACCCCTGAGCATTATGGAGTGCACCTGTCTTTTCTATCAGTCTATGCAGAGTATACCCAACCAGCATTTCTCTCGTAAGTGCCAGCCCCACAGTATCACGTTCCAAAAATGCAGGCCTGCTCATGCTGGAGGGCTATAGCCATAGACAAGTCTTAGAAACTGTATGAAGCCTTAGAGTTGCATAAACAGTCTACACACAGTAATGCTGCCTTATTAAAGAAAGGCAGGCTCTCCACTCCAGTCAGGTTGCCTTGACTCTTTATTTTTCATAAACAGGTGATGGTTATCTGTCCTTATAACTATCCCCATGGCCTTTAACTGAGGTTTCTCCTTTCCTAGATTTACTGAGGTATAAGTGACAAATTAAACTTGCTACATTTAAAGTGTATAATGTGATGATTAGACATACATAGGTATGGCAAAAAAAAACAACATATAATCAAGTTAATTGAATCACTCTTTTACTCACTTTAGTACTATTTGTAGGTGTGGGCGGGGGTGATGGTGGATCACTTTAAATGTCTTCTATGGGGGGGGGGGCATGGTGCCTCCAGCAAGTCGACCTGTACCTGTGGGGTGAGTGCATCAGCAGCCTGATGATGCCTTTAGGCTTCCTGATACCCAAAATTGCCACTGTGCTTTTGGCCAGATGCCAACAATTTGAGACCAAGTTTATCAAGAAATTAAGTGGCCAAAAGTTAGGTATGTGGAAGCCACACCCACAAACCACCTCTGGCTCAGCTATAAAATCTCATTTATTGGCCTTATTTCAGAAACCCATAGATAAATCTCAAAAGAGATCAAAAGCCTCAGTTAAAGTCAGACCCACACATGGCTGAACAGACTGGGGTAAATCGGAGGGGGATGGATTGGCCTGGTAGCCCACCCATGCAGAGCCCCCAGCAGCTGTTTGCTTCCACAGTCCTTCCCGGCCTGACTCCACAGTCTCAGGACAGACCTCGCCAAGATATAAACTGTTGAAAATTCTGATATGTAAGTTTTGTGACTGAAATCTCCAGGATTTCTCAGAGTTTGAGTGGGCTACCTCCCCCCACTTCTCAATACACATGGGAGCACTGGCAGTCACCCCCATGAACCAACTCCAGGATACCCTGTAAGCTCTACTGCCGGTCTTGCTTCAGAGAGCCCCTAAATAAATCTCATAAAAGATCAAAAGTCACAGAAAAGCTTGGACCTGTTCATGGCTGAACAGACTGGGGTAAGTTGGAGGGGGCAGGTTGACCTGTGTCTGCCCAAGCAGAGCCTCTGGCAGCCACTTGCTTCTACAATCCAAATTCGCTGCTACACCCCCAGTCTGATGATACCGTCTCAGGATGGACTTGACCAAGTTATAATCTGCTGAAAATTTTGTAATGTGGATCTTAGCACACCAACAGCCCTGGCCCAGAGACACACCAGCAAGTCCAGGGAGACACCACAGCACCAGAGATCTCTTCACGCCCCATACCAAGCCAGTTTCACGGGGGCACCCCAGATGGAGCAGGTGTAATCTCCCCACCTACTCCAGATGGAATCCCAGTGACAAAGAGCTTCCACAAGAAAGGCCAAGGTACGTGGGTTCCAGGACTAAATCTCCAGGCCACATTGTGGCAGAGTACCCCATCTGTAGCAGACTGGCTATTATGCCCACAATTTACCTCTGGGAGCCATCTTAGTGCACCAACAACCCTGGCCCAGAGACAAACGTGAGTCCCGGAAGACACCACAGTGCCAGAGATCTCTCTGGGCCCTATACCAGTTAAGTTTCACAAGGGCACCCCAGATGGAGCAGGTACAGTCTCCCCACCTACTCCAGATGAAATACCAGTGACCCAAGAGCTTTCACAAGCAAGGTTCAGGTATACAGGTTCCACAACTGAATCTCCAGGCCGCATGGTGGCAGAGGAACTGGGCTGTCCCTCCCCAGGTTCCCACCTGCCCCAGGAGACTGACTGGCATGCCCACAATTTGCCTCTGGGTGCCATCTTAGCACAGCAACAGCCCTGGCCCAGAGACTCCCAATTGAATCCCAAAATGGATTAGTTCCATAAAGGGATGTCTCTGGAATTCAATCATTTACAATCTAGAAATTTACATTTACAGTTGAGGCTGTGAAATCTCTCGATATTCAAAATGAGCAATGGAAAATAAATTATCTAGCGTCTACCCTTGGCAGGTAGGCTAGAATGGTGGTGAGACATTTCGAGCAAAGCATAATGCCCAAAATTAGATAAAGAGTACTGGGGAAATTGTCTGCCATAGAGGCAGGATGAGGATTGGGATGTGGGTGGTGGAAAATGTGCACTGGTGGAGGGATAGGTGATTCATCATTGTATGGCTGAATCTCAAACATGTAAGCTTTATAACTCTATCACACAGTGGTACAATTAAAAAAAAATAATGTGGAGTTCATGCCTAAATCAATCAGCTTAGTCAATGACTGAACAAATAATAGTACTCCTACATTATTAAAAAAATGTCTTTTATCAAACTCGAGTACAATATAGTAGTATAAACTATGGTCACTATGTTATCCATTAGATCTCTACAGTTTACTCCTGTAATATGGAAAAGTTTATGAAGACTTTCTTTTCTTGTTTGTGTTTTGTTCTGTTTAGTTTTGTTTGGGGCCATGCCCAGTAGTGTTCAGCTTACTCCTAGCTCTGTGCTCAGGAATCATTCTTGGCAGGCTAGGGGAGTCATTTTGGGTGCAGAGAATGGAGCCAGGTCAGTGACATGCAAGACAAATGCCCTACCCACTGTAATATCACTCTGGCCCCTAATAAATACTTCCTCTCTAAAAACCTAGAATCAATAGTCTAGTCAACTGCTGTATTTGATAGTATGATTTTGCAGACATTCTATCTTTTGTTAACATTTACTTCTGATAAAATAATTGAAGTGTGTATATTGGATGACTTCAGTATGTAAAGTCTGGCCCACTAAGTAACTATCACTGCCATTGATTAATTATCTCCTGTTTAAAATAGTCTTCCATCATTTCTTTAATTTTTAGTGAGATAAAACGATTCTATTTGGAGAAATTTACTTAGCAAAATATGAAGGGAGGAAAAAAGAGAGAAATTTCTTCAAAAGAGAACATATCCTTTCCCAGACTAGGAAAAATACCCACATACACATCTCAGGTTGAAATGCCGCCGGCCTTGAGGGTAGGAAATGCATGTCACTTCCTTGCTTCAGTCAACTAAGTAAGTGGTAATTATATAACTTGTCTATTTATTAGATTTTAAATAAAAGCCCATTACCCATAACCCCAGAATGTTTTATACCAGTATATTTGATGTGATAAAGAAGATTCTTATTAGTGTGTGTTTGTGTGTGTGTGTGTGTGTGCGCGCGCGCGCGAACGCACGTAAGTGAGGGAACTTCCCACCAGACACCATAGCAGTAATTCATTGTTTACTCTTTGGGGTGCAAATAGATTTTGCATTTTATTCAATATGGTTTCCAACAGTCAGCGTAAAGATCTAGAACAAGAGTGGTGGAAGGCAAGTATTTATATTTGCAGTTCTTACTGTGTCTAAAGCCATCCCTGGTTCCACATCTTTGCATCCCATTAGCCAAGTGATACATTTTACAATTGTCAGAGATTTGCAAAGTTCCTTTCACTTGAGAATTTGCAACTTCTCTTTCTCCACTCTTGCAAAATATTAAAGGATTTCATTGTAGAATATTTATGCCCTCCATATTTTAGAATTAAATAGTCTTTGTGTTGAAAGTTAAGTTAAAATTTGAGATTTTGAGGGTATGTGTGTGTGCGTGTGTGTGTGTGTGTGTGTGTGTGTGTGTGTGTGTGTGTGTCTACATGAATCGAAACAAATAACTGGTCTAAGAATGTTTCTGAATAAAATAAACTCAGGGGCAAAGAGGGATTTATTATGCTTTTTTAATTGTTTTATTTTTTTTTGTCTGACAAGAGCAACAGATTCTGTAAAGGAACTTCATACAAACATTATTTTCACATGCTTAGATAAACCAACAGACCTCCTCTTCTTAAAAAAAATTATGGAAAGGCAATTGTTTACAATAATTCAAAACTCCATATCCATAAAACAAGAGAAACAATGCTTCAACACTATGGATAAAAGTATTTGGAGTGAGAACATTCTTTAAATAAAAGAACATGTGCTGAATAGATGAGAAAGGAAAGAAAAAGGCACAACATATCATTATTATTAATAGTAAAGTGATTTTGAATTTCTCCATCCCTTTTCATCTAAGAATTTCAATTTGCTTATTTTAATAAATTAAATTCCACTTTTTCTTTTGCACGCTTATCTAATTTTATAAGGGAAGAAAACTGTAGCTCTGAGTATTTCTATATTATCTTTTAGTTTTAAATACTGTGCAATCATTCACTTGTTTAAGCCTACAACCTGCTGAGTAAGCTAGTGCAATTATCCTTTTAATACAGGTAGGGAAACTGAGACTAAGATCTAACATCTTGCCAAGACCACACAGTGAGATGTTTGGAGAACCAGAAGCAAAGCCAAGTAATACTTGAATCCAGGACCTCCAGTGGAAAAAATTAGACTGGTTATTTCCCCCTTGATAGTTATCTCCATACACAGGTAGCTTTAGTTGAAGGAGTTTCAGAAAAATTTAAATTAGTTCAAAGAACTAGAATGATGTTACATTTTCCAAAAATTCCAACTCAGAAAGACTTAAGAAAGGCTATCAAGTAACGCACCACAGGATGGGAGGAGGCAAAATGGATGTGAGCCCACTCACTGTTTTTCCAAAGATCCCCCTAACTTTTGAAGAAGTCAAAAAGTAACATGCAAGCTGAATTTTAAGTATACATTAAATGTATTCAGTCCCAGTTCAGATTGCCTTTTCTCTCTTCCTACCCGATGAGTCTTGGGGAAGGAGTAGGCTATGTCTTAACTGGGTTAAATATCAGACCCTCTTGTAAATTTCAGTGACAGCCCTGACAAGAGCACTCTGGGAGAGGAGCACTGAGTATTTTTCAGGCTCACAGAACCAATTCATTTGAAGTTAGTGAACTTCTGACAAATAATTGCTTTAAATATCATATTTTAAAATTCAAATATTACACAGAAAAAAGCAAATACTTTATCAGGCATTTGTGGTCACTTGACCTTTTCCAAGCCTAGAATGTTAGCCTTATTAAAATCCACAGATTTTCTGCCTCTCTCCATTGGGATATGGGGAGAGGGAAAGACCTACCCCCAAAGACAAGTATTTTATTTAACTTTTGAGGCAACTGAAATGTTTCATTTCCTTTGTGAACTTTCCAAGTGCCTTCTGCCCTAGGCAACAGGCGGGGGGAAAAATTAAGAAGCAGTGAAACCAAGAGTGGCTTGGCTGCTCCCAGCGATGAGGGAAATTAACATCTTGTGGGGCAGTGAGATAAATACCCTCTGACTTGCCTCTATGCAGAGGGTCAGGCATCTGACTCAAGGTCAGACCAGGCCAGGCCTTCATTCCCAATGGTGCCTCTTACTGGAGAAGTTTAATGTCACAGGAATAGAACATTGGGCCAGACAGAGCCTCTTGCCTCCATATCCTCATGCGCCAAAGCCAGATGGTACACTTGGGCATGGTCTTGAGGTTATATATAGAAATGCAAGAATAAGTAAACTTCTCCATGATTACCAATCTCAAAACTGAAGTCAGGGCCATACAAGATGGTCCTGGTATGTGCTAACTATGTGTTCCTCAGCAGAACTCTTGCATCTCACTTTCTTCCATTAACCTATTACAATATTAAAAGGATCTGATTTGCTGAAGAGTGGAATACCTACTCTTCCATTCATTGGCTTGTAAAACATCAATAGAAAAATGTAAGTTCCTGTCCAGGTTTTCATATTTACCTTTCTGCAAATATCATCAGTTCTGCCAATGATAATGCCATGTTAGTCCCCATTTTACAAAAAAAAAAAAATTAAAAATTAAAAACAGTTGACAAATGCATCCACAAGATGAGTCACTGCAAACACACTGAAAAATTTGAAACTTCAATTAAATATTCTTGAAGCATCTAAGATAAGGATACTTCCATGCCCTTCCAAGGCTACATAATACATAAAATGTTATTTTAAGAAAATATAATTTGGCAAGTGATGACCTGCTAGAAATTATGCTGCTGGTAAAAGTTATTCACTGGATACAGGACACTGAGCTACAACTTTATGGGCAAAACCAGCTTTTTGAATCTCAATAAAAGGTTACAAAGATATTGCTTTTTGATTTAGCTTTAAATTTGCCAAGCTGGCATGGGGCAGCTCATTTTATTTTTATGCAAGTCTTTATTCAAAAGCAAATGGAACCTAACTGTCCCTTGCAATTACATTTCAGTGACTCAACCTGGATGTTTGTGTTTTTTTCTAGTTGATTAATAGTGCTCACATTTAAATGGTCACAGTCAGCCTCTCTAGTCATTAACACTCCATTAAGATGGATGAGAAGAAGTTCATACCTTTTGTTTCAGTCCACTGGGCCATGGACTTAACAAAACAGCTAGGCACTGATTTAGGGAGGGAAGATTATCTGTACAGCCAGACATGCTAAAACTTCCTTTAAAAACAAACAAATTTTTAGAAACCCATGTAGAATCTTATTTTTTGAAACATTCTTTAAATATCATCTTCAGACCACTAAACCCAGAATATTTCTACACCTGAACTTGTACATCTATTTGGCAGGGCTCTTCCATAATGTTTACAGAACTCTGGGTTTCTTCCCTACCGTTTCCTTTGCTCTAAGCCTGTAATTATGATTGGGTGATTTCTGTTTCTAAGAAATAGCAGTAGTAATGTGAATATCTGGTTACCACTGGAGAAAAGTACTATAATGGAAGTCCATGCATGACAATCTAAACTCTGGCTATATTTCTCCCAAATGGAAGTGGAAACTTCATGCCCTCAGAAAACTCAAGAAAGTTCCTGGTTTATATTTAAAAGGAAAATGAAAAATAAATGTTGAGAGCAGGATGCTACCTGAAAAGTCAATTAGCCAATGGCAATGGTGTTTCTATAATTATTTCTCCAAACAAAGCATCCCTTCAAGAGAATCCTGTTTGACAGTGACTGCTATTTGTTTCGAGACCCAAGCACAGCTCTTGTCCATCCTCGATTTTCAATGAAATGCACATATCAGAGCAATGAAGGCACATTCTCCTTTAAGAATCATCTTGCATTCAACTACCATGATTGTTCTCATATGAAGTGGAAAAGTGGACATGGTATAACCATTGTTATAATTTTGACTTAACAGCTAAGAAATGACAATACTGAATTGAAATATTAGCCATCTCAAGGTGGTCAGAAAAGGCCTTTCCTAGAGGTGCCAATTGAAGTCCTTAAACTCACCAGAAACTGTTACCACTCCCTTAACTACCTAAAAGAATGAAAATTGGGGGCATTACCCAGAATTAGGATACTTTCCAGAAGTAAACTTTCTATGGGAGAAATCTATCAATTCAGCAATACATTCATTTAATTACAGAGCATCTGGGCTTCCTCATGAGAGTCATATCTTGCCATGAGTGCCCCCTCTTGCTTCGAAGCTCTGGGCCTTAGTCCATTTCCTTAACTGGGGATAGATATCCCTGTTTTTGCCCCATAGACTCTAGAATCCACAATAGTATGGATTCTCCACATATGTCTTTCTTTGTCCTTATTTTCTTACTGACATAGCTTATGGCATTATCTTAATAAAAATTAAAATTAAAAATTAATTACGTTTTTTTTCCTTTTTGGGTCATACCCGGTAGTGCTCATGGGGTTACTCCTGACTCTGTTCTCAGGAATTACTCCTGGCAGTGCTGGGGGGCCGTATGGGATGCTGGGGATCAAACACGGGTTGGCCGAGTGTGAGGCAAACACCCAACCTACTGTACTATCACTCTGGTTCATAAAACAAAATTTTTTTAATAAAGCAAACAATGTTCAAATAGAAGATTTCCTCTCTCTTAGTGGTTCCCAAAATATGTTCCATAATACACTGTTTCTTGAGGTTATTAGATATTAATGCTGAAGGAGCTTCATTTTTCAGGAAAAAATAGGACATAAAGTCTTCTTCATATTGTAATATGGGTATGTGTCTACCAAGAAAAGAGAATTCAGCATTTCCTCTAATTACTTGGCTTTCTCAGCAGTGCATCTAGCAGAGCCATGTTCCATGAAACCATGCCAACAGATAATATAAACTCTAAGTCCTAGGGAACAGAGAAAAGCAGAGTAACAAGGAGAATAGTAATGAAGGAGAAGTATTCCAACAATGTAGAAATGAATTGCATTCAACGTAGAGAAGAGTTCAATGTGAATTGAAAGATAGTTCTCCAAAGGATGCCTTGAATCTTGGAGCATGACTGAATTTGCAAAAAAGAGAGCCTCTACATACGTAATCAAGTAATAGACCTCAAGATGAGATTGACCATCCTGGAATAGGGTTAGACCTACGTCAAGTGAATGATTGGTATCCTTAAAAAAGAAAAGGAGCGGATCCAGAGCCTCACAAATGCATCTCAGAAGAGAGCAGCACACTGAAGAGATGTCTCCAGACATTGCACCCGGTCAGTTTCACTGAAGCCCCTGAGAAGGGAGCAGGTGTTGTCCCTCTGTCTGCCCAAATGATTTCCAATGGCCAGAAACCTTAAGAATCAAATTGCTAGTCATGCTCACCGATCTCACAGGCTCATCCCAAGCTCCTCACGCATGAGAATGAATCCACTGAAGAACCCAAGTATGCAGGACCAGTGATTGAAAACTCCAGGCCTAACGGAGTAGAAAATGGGCTATCTATTCCCATCTTCTGAACTTTCTGGCGTCCTGGCAGTCACACCCACAAACTGCCTCAGGGCACTATTTAAGCGCATTAATGGCCATGACCCAGATACTCACAAATGAATCCTGGAAGAGAGCAGCATGCTGCAGAGAGGTCTCCGGACCCCCAATATTTAAAATTGTAGAATTCCCAGAATGTGTGGCCACTTTTGTGACCATACAATGTATCATACTCATTGTATAACAAGCAACGCAAAATAAATTATTTAACATCTGCCTGTGGGGCAGATTTAAATGGTAGTGGGAAAATTCAAAATACTGGTGGTGGGAAGGTATAATGGTGGTGGGATTTGTGTTGAAATATTGAATGTAATCAATTACTGTGAACAATTTTATGAAAATAAAATTGAAAAATTTTAAAAAAGGAAAAAGGGGAGAACAACAGAAATGGAAAAAGTGATACGTAATTTCCCCCACGATTTTATTTTTCCACTCTTTTCAAATGATTCCAATTGATCGTCAAACATTTCACATTTGCTCACAAAAATGGCAACAAAAAGAAGTAATTTGTTTATTTTTGGTTTGGGTGACCATATGGGATGCAGAGAATGAACCCAGGTTGGCGGCATACAAGGCAAGCACTCTACCAACTGTACTATCTTTCCAGTCACATAGATAAGTTTTTAAGGAACATCTATGATTTATCCATGACACCAAGGTTAAACATGTTATTTTAAATTAAAGGTAGAACCTTTTACACTAAGACAGACTTACTTCTTGAAAACCAAATAGAGTACCTCTGATCCCACAGTTGAAGTAAAAGCCAAAGCTTCGACTGCCAAAAAAGCAGAGCTGACTCCCAGGATGGGAGATGCATGCTAAAAGTAGACTATAGACCAAACATGATTGCCACTCAATGCCTCTTTTGCAAACCACAACACCCAAAAGGA
>JAOXYA010000018.1:71167095-71185105 GCA_028565675.1 Sorex palustris
CCCTTTTCAAAAGAGCGTTTTGGGATTTTTGGCATAGAATTATGCCAAGAATTGCTGGATCCAGTAGAATTGCTGGATCACGTGAAAGTTCAGTTCTTAGTTTCTTGAGAAGTACCTGTAATTTTAGAGGTTTAACCACGTGACATTCCAACCTGCAATGATTGAAGTCTTTTCCCCCCAACCATGATAACTCTGGTTGCTTTTGTTTAGTGTGATAAGTGCCCAGTCTCACTAGTGTGACATAATACTTTATTGTTGTTTTGACTTGCACATCCCTAATGGCAAGTGATCGAGAGTCTTTTTTCTTATTTTCTTGTTTTTGGGTATTTAGGAGATAATTGGCTTGTTTTGTCTTTTTTGTTTTTAATCAGATGACATGGTCACATATGCAGATATATAAGTTCAGTGTGTCTGTGGAGGAAGTAGATTCAGGGCCCTTCTAGTTCTCCAATTTCACTGGAACCCACATCATTTTTTGAATGGTTCACGAAACAATTCAAAAAGCATCTCTTGTATGACCTTATGGTGACCATGTCTATTGGAAAGTTTCACTGTACTGCAGAAAATGGTTAACAGAGAATATAATAAGATGTTCTGGTGTTCAGTACTATATACCTCCACATGCCTGGAAGTAATGTTAGCTAGATTCTAGACCAAGATGTTTCCATTCGGGCAAGTGCACATACACACAGTATATAAAATATACATCTTGAACTGATGAAAACAATAAGTCTGATCTATTCCATGACAAATATTCCTAATTGCTAATTTTTTCACACTTTTTATTCCTAAAAAATTATTATAGATGTGAGCAATGTTGCCAAGTCTTGGTCTACTGGGAGTGACTATAAAGTGGTTACTAGTTGATTAAGCTTATACATTTTTACCAAACACAAAAGAACAGCCAAATCTATTATCCTAAATATTATTTTGGAAACCCCTACTGATTCCAAAAATGTTGAACTTATTCAAACAAATCTTTGAAAATTTTCTTGGAAGTGTTTAAAATCTATGCAAGAAACTATATTGAAGCTTTACAAATACAGCTTGTATTTTTTTTTCTTTAAAAAGCTTAATATCAAGGCTGGAGAACTAGTATTACTGGTAAGGCACCTGCTTGGCATGCAGTTGTCTCCAGTTCAATCCCTGTCACCTCATATAGTCTCCAAACAGCCCTCTGTGATCCCTGAACACAGAGCTAGGCGAAAGCCCTGAGAACCATTGGGTCTGGGCCCCAAACAAATATAAATAAATAATAAAAACATAATACTCAATACACTACTCTCTATACATATCAGTTTTTATTTCAAGGACTTTTGACTGTTTCTCAAAATCATTTTTTCTTTCAAAGCACAAAAGTTTAGCATCATGCAGGACATTGGAAATATTCTTAAAACTATTTTTTAAAAAAGAGGAGTGTTTGGAAGGGTCCAGGCTCAAAGGAGATAGTATAGTGTTGGATAACATTGGGTTGTCCTTGCTCCTCCCACAGGGAGTTTAGATTTATTGAGTTACTCCCACAACAGAGCCCCTGAGGCACACCCAGTTCCATCAAGCACTAGTAATCCTATATTCCTTTTCTCTTTCCTTTATGTCATTTACATGGTTTATTTAGCAGTGTCCTTTTTGTTTAGACACAGGAAAGACAGTTGATGCTATGCTTTTGTAACGTGGGAGTTAACTGACTCCAAATAATGTTTACTCCTGAGCATCCATCATATTTACTTGACTTAAACTTCAGTTGCCTTTACTTCCTAACACTCCCAAAAAGAAGGATCCTGACGAAGGGACTACATGGATCCAGGGCAAGTTGTAAGCACTCTGGCATCGAAAGGGGACAAGCTAAGTACCATTAGTATAATAAGTTAAGTGCACAGTCACTGTCCTCTTGTTGTTCATCAATTTGCTCGAGGGGGCCCAGTAACATCTCCATAGTGAGACTTGTTGTTACTTTGTTTGGCATATCAAATACGTCATGGGTAGCTTGCCATGCTTTGCCATGCAGGCGAGATACTCTCAGTAGCTTGGCGGGCTCTCCGAGAGGGGTGGAAAAATCAAACCCAGGTCGCTGGGGTAGGCCGCATGCAAGGCAAACGCCCTACTTGCTCTGCTATCACTCCAGCCAGAGAGCACGGTCACGGAATAAATTTTGTCATGACCCAAAGAAAAGTAACTGCGTAAGCACTCTACTGAAGTTAAGAAACCTGGCCTGAGAACTGTATTCTGGCATATACAATGAGATGTTCCTAGGGAGAGCCAACCTTGAAGCTTAATATATCTCTCACTGTGTTCATGTAAAATGATTAGAAATATTATAAGAAGTAAATTTACTATGACTGGTTAAATGGATTACTAGCTGAGGAAAGGAGAAAGCAATACACTCTAGATGGAATCTTGCCCTTGGGGGGATCTCCTAGTAATATATGAACCCTCAGATGAGATCTTGTCCTTGAGTTAATCTAGAACTTCCCCTAAAGGAGTGGATTTACATCTATTTGTTGTTATGACAATGTTCAACCCCACCTATGTGTACTCCCACCCTTCATTATTTCTGTATAACTAAACTGTAAGAGGTAGAAAAACTAGACAAGGACTAGAAAGACAATGGAACTGGGTGATGGAACTATGATGACTGGGACTACAACTATGATTGTGCTGTAAGAAAGAGATCTAACTACACTGGGGAAGAGAGAGAAATAAACTGACTACCAATCACCCTGGGGTCCTGTTTCTTTGTTTCCCCATCCTTTGTCTGTCCATCGCCATGGGCTGGCCAGGGAAATGGCTCTTGGCCAACAAATGATCAAGTCTCTTGCATGCCCACAGTATATCAGGTAAGGTACTGGCCTTGCATGTGACCAACCTAGGTTTAATCACAGACTCTAAATATGAACCCCAAGTACCACCAGGCATGAACCCAAAGCACAGAGTCAGGAATAAGCTCTGAATATAACTGGGGGTGGCCCAACCTCTCCACCCCCCAAAAAAAAACCTTATTTTTTTTAATAAATAAAGGTAATGGCTCCTGGGTACCAACACTTGTGATTGGTTCAAAAGAAAACATGAAAGAAAAGGAAAAAAATTAATAAACCCCAAAAACCCAACAGAAAACTAAAACAAAAGGTTCTTTTTTAAAGGGCTCTCTTGAATTGTTTTACTTTACAGTAAAACTCTCAGCTTAGCTTTGCTATCATTTGTGTCCTGAATGTGTTCAACAAAAACATTTTTGTATCATTTTCTCCAACCTTAGGACATATTATAGCAATAGAGATCAGGATAACAAAAAAGTGGGACAGGTGAATATGTCACCTAAGATTAAGGAGAGAGAATAGACTAAGAAGAGAAAATAGAAAGAAGCTAATTATGAAAAGGGGACATGAGGGCAGCAAGACAGTTCAGGAATTAGCATGCCTGCCCTACGTGCAGCCACGCCCTGCTCTGTTCCCAACACCACCGACCCCCTGAGCACTGCCAAGAGTGACTTCCTAAAGCACAGCCAGCTGTGGCCCCAATCCCACTCCTCTAAGAAGTCATTTTTAAGGCAAACTAGAAGGAAATAATTGCTGTGATCAACATTTTCCTAGTGACTGAAGTTCTTGTTAGCAACAATTATAATTGAGCATTAAAAAATGATGTGGATTAATTGTAATGTTTGTTTCTTAGCATACAACAAGTTCTATAACTCTTTCAATCTACAGTGTCTGTACCAGATCTCTATTTAAAAAATTGGAAAAGGTATTTTTTTCTTGTAAGCATATGCCCTAGAGAGTATTCAAATTCATTTTTGTCTGATCCTCTAACCAATGATCTCCCATACCAATGATCTCTCCAAGAAGCCAACAGAGACTAAGTTCACCCAAGTGATTTTTAGGATGATGGCAAATTCTGACACACCTAAGGCACTGTCTCAAAAAATAAAACAAGTTATTCATCACTTTGAGTAAGTCTCAGGTGATTTCTATTGATTCCATCAGGTACCTTTATTTCAGATTTTGCCTGTACCTTTATTTTAGATTTCATCTATGAAATTTCAAGGTGTGTGCCAGAGATCAAAGCAATACAACTAAAGTCAGGGCAGTTAGCCAAAAAGTAAAATTTTTTTCCTATGGAGATTTTTTCAATGCCTGGCTTTTTAATGCCATTAATACTTCTATGCTGATACCTCTATAATGATATCACACATTAGGGAGGAATTGCAAAACTATGGATTAGAAATATTTCACAGACTCTATCAGTCTAGCTCTGACATTTCTAAAATTCATTATAGCCACCACTGTCATAATTTATTTCCTTTTGCTCTCATCCTGTACACTCACCACCCCCGACCCATATTTTTGTAAATTAGGATAAAGTGAGAAAAAGTAGTGTCTATTTGACATCTAACATAAATAACATACATATTTTGATCAGTCATTTTCCTCCAGTCTCTCTCCATATCTCTCCCTCTTTCTCTCCTCCTCCCTTTCTCTCCTTCTCTCCCTCTCCCTCCTTCTCCCCCTCCCGCCTCTTTATGCTTGTTTCTATCTCTCTCTCTCTCTCCCTGCTGACAATTCTCTGGGATGTATGTAGTAGCAGTGACCAAACCTGCGTCAGCTATGTGCAAGGCGAGCTCCTTACCTGCTGACTTTGTCTCTTCCCCATTACGATATCTTCTCTGTGGACTTAGACAGCACTTCGTGGACTGCAGAGCTCAAGGACAACTCAGCTCAGAACGTGCAGCTCCTAGTGTGATGCTCAGGACTCTGACTGACCGAGTATTGCCAATATGTAATACTAAGTATAGGGGCAAATTCACTTTTGGGTCCTGCTGTCTGTCCTAACATGAAATTACTCTGGTGCTATTGTTTCATCGTATCAGCCCTGACTGGATGTGGTGCACAGATTCATAGTTAGAACTCCTGGAATATTTGGATTATAATTTATCTATATACATAGATCTCAGCTTTGGGAGGTGATTCAATTTTCTTTTTGTATATCTTTTTTGTGCTGTTCCTTGTTTTGTTTTGGGGGGCCACACTCAGCTATGTTCAAGGTTTATTTCAGGCTCTGTGCTCAGGAGTGAGTCCTGGTCATGCTCAGGGGACCATATGTGGTGCCAGGGATCAAACTGGGTTTGTCAACAAGCTGTAAGGCAAGCACCATAATCCATGTACCCTCTGACCCCTGCCTGGTTGAAAACTAAAGCATTCCTTATTTCTTCTGAAACCTTTGAGGTTTTCTTCTGCTAGTAAAGTGGCATGGATAGGACCTTCCTTTCAAAGCCACTTCTTAATCTCCTTCATGTGAGGTTTTCCTCCCTCTTCCTTCCTCCTCTGCCTCCATCCCTTTTAGCAATTCCTCCTTCAGCTCTGTTTCTCATTCTCTGACTAGGCAAGCCAGTGTCACCTTGAAGGAACCCAAATTCCAATGACTTGTTTTTCTCCATCATTGTTCCTTAAGTTCTAAACTCAAGACCGGTACATGTTTTACGTTAAGAGAGAGAGGTGCTGTGGAGTGGATGTGGTCTGTGTGCAGACTCATCTTCTATCCCAGGGTGCTAGTGCTAAGTTAGTCTTGGTGGAATAGACGATTCCCATGTAGCCTTTGCTCAATGTCTGAGTAATTGGAGGAGAAAGAACTTTGGTCTGTCTCCTTTTGTGACTTCCTCTCTTTGCACTTTATTTGAGATTATGAGTGAGTGTGATTTCAGATGAGAAACACTTAACAGTGAATCGGGCAGATGAAATTTCACTGAGATGCAGAATACAGAAAGAGGAAATGTGTGAAAAATCACGTTGACAGGGTTGTCTTGGTAGCTAGTAAAGCAGAGAAGGGAAATTCCCGCACAGCAGGCTTTAATCAAATTGGCAGGCAGGGATGCTGGACTGTGAGAGAAACTGGTGAGGAATATAAAGCTGGAAAGCAAGGAAAGGGATCACAGGGGCCTATTGGACATTCTTCCTCTGCACCTAATTTACTCTTTAAATGAGTTTCCAGATGGGAATTGTTTTTCTCATAAATTTGCATCAAGAGATTTAGGAGCCTGGTTTGCATTTCACAATGCAGGGGGTTAACCAAACATTAGGCAATGCTATGGTTTGGCACTAAAATTTCCCATCAGAAGGATGGTTTCTGAAGAGTAGACATTTATATCTGTATATCGAAAGTTCAGAATATGGAAGCTCTGGTTCCCAAAGGAGATAAAACAGAACCTGGCCACTGCTTAAAGAAGAGTTCAGTCTGTGATTTTACTGAAGACACATACTATATAAGCATACACTTAAAATATTTGGCTTCAATGCAATTTTTCTAGAATTTTCACATCTACCCCTTTAAGCAAGCTATTATCAAGAGCAAGTGGTTGTTATGTGTCCTTATTTCTTCCTTCACTCCTCCAAGGATCTCAACAGACTTTGTCTTACATTTTACTTCTCAGTCCAACTACCAGTTTCCAAGACTCTGAGGGTGGGTGGGAATGAGTTTTGGGGACACACCCAGTGGTGCTCACGGGCTCTCCTGGTTCTACATTTGGAGGTGGGAGGGCTCCCAGACCATGTAGCACTGAAGGTCAGGACTGGCCACATTCAAGGAAGCACCTTAACCCCAGATTATTCTCCAACTCCATAAGATTCTCAAGAGCATCATTACTGTCTCTTTTCTTCAGAGATGTATCACACACACTTAAAACATTCACGGCACACACTAGGTGCTCACAAATTATTTACAGAATGAATTAATGACCTTGGAAAAGCCCAGTAAAGTTGGCATCCCATGAGTGAGTCTCTGAAGCCTCTGGTGTCAGCACACAACTCCTTGTTTTCACCTGCCACTGAAGGAGGCTGGCCTTGGAGTTATCATATTGACATGTGAGAAGGCAGAATGCTTCAGCCTTTGACACAGGAAATATTGGTGGGGATCATGGCAGCCCCCCTTTTTCATACATTTTATTTTATTGTTAAAAAGTAGTTCACAATAATTCATTACATTTAATACTCAAACACCAATCCCACTACCATTGCACCTTCCCACCATCAAATTTTAAATGTTTCCACCCCAAGCCCCAAGTTGTGGTACCCCAAAGCTTGGTACCTCAGTGGTGTAGAGTTTGAGAGGTCATTCACTCCAGGAATTCTTTAGAATATAATGATAGAGCAGATTCACTCATGGGTGAGGTCTATGTCATTATCTTCTGGGAGCTTTATTTCTGAGTTTCTGGATCCTGGTCTGGATCTTGGTCACTGATGAGATTACATGGCACCAAGGGCATTTTGTGAGTATGGCTGTCATGCTACTGGTAAACTTGGGAGCTGGGGGGAGGAGGCCCATTCCTGCTCCAGAGCAAGCTTGGAGATTTCAGTCTTGGGTCCTGCATACCTGTTTTTTTCTGCAGATTCCTTCATGGGTGAGGCTCATCCAAGTCTGCGGAGATTGGCTATGATGGCAGCGGTTGGGTTCTGGAGGTTTTCGGTTGCCAGGGCTCTGTTGAGGTAGGGAGGGGAACTCAACCTGCCTCCCTCCACATTGCCTGGTGAAGACAGCCTAGCCTGGGGTGAGGCATCCTCTTTAGAAAGTTTTACAGAGGGTCCTCTTGCCATGGAGCCTGGTGGCCCGTGAGAAAGTCAGTGGCTTCCATACACGCCAGCAAGTTGTCTACACCGAGAGCCTTTTAATTAGGAACTGGTTCAGCAAAGTCAAAGCAGTAAATGCGGTGGAAAGAAATCCCGCCTTTAGAAGGGCAGGACACTGTACAAGGCTGTCACTCTTGAGTTTCCTTCCCCTCCAAAGAGACCCAGAGCCTCTGCAAAGTGGGGATAAAAGTGCCTATTTTCACTGGAGGTATCTATTAGCGGAGGGGGATAAGCTCACCCGTGCCCCTGCTATGCACTTGGTTCTGGTAGAAAGGGAGCGGGCCTGGCTCCTGCTGTTCTCAGTGGGGGCCCACAAGAACAGTTCTTGTATTAACCACTTCACTGTTTTGTCCCCATCTCGTTATCTGTTCTTGTTAGAATCTTTATTATTCATGGATGCAAAAAAAACAAAATCCCATCATTAAACCATCATAAATATTCATAACACTTTGCAATTGTGTGCATTTCATTTAGCCACTTGGCAAAACTTCTCTGAAGTACCAGAGTTTTAAGGAAACCTGGTTAATGAGACCAGAGCCCAGGAAATGGGGGTGGGGCGTGGTTTTCCTTCTTTCTGTTATTTGATTTTGACCTGAAAACAAATGCTGAATATAAATAATAATTAAAAGAGATAAGCAGGGAGGTAAAATGAAGAACCACACATCCTTGGCTTTGTCTAGATGGTGCTTTTGTGTGAAGCCAAAGATAAGCATAAACACTACACTACAAGTGAGGGAATCTCTATCCAGCAATGCTAATGGATTTGTCCAGAAACCTACAAAGGTACGTTAAACCCACTGCTTTGGTTCCTCTGAACCTCTCTTCTCCAGTTCTGTATAATTACTGGCCTCAGGTTGGAGTTGAGATAAGCATTGCCCTTTTCTTGGACTTATTCCAGCAGACGGCCATCCCATTTTTAGTGTCGAAGAAAGAATTATATCCATCTCTCTCTTCTTCTAATCCAGTTTATCTAAACTGTGCACTCTCCCATCAGTCCTGAGAGCTTTTCACAGGGTGAAAGAGAACCCAGCAAACTTCTGCAGCAGCCAAGTGGAAACGGAATAGAATAGTGCACCCCCCGGACCACCTCCTGCTATTCGAAGCTTACAGACTTAAACCAGTGGGGGTAGCTTTTGTTTGGCACCACATATGTGTTCCTTGAAACACTTCTTTCCTGCTTTCTCAGCTTAAGTATTCTCACCCATAAAGGTTATCTTTTTAATGGCATGTGCATGTAGAGAGAAAAATGTTTAGACCAATATGTTTGTGTGGCCCTTGTCTGCACTTATTCAGAATTTCTTCATGCCTTTCATGACAGTATTTATGCTTGATAATGAGATGCCTTTTCCTGCATAACAGCTAACAGGTGCTGGAAAATACTGGGAACATTCACTGCTACCCAGTGAGTCCTGCTTCCCCGAGGATGGATGCCAGGTAGAAACAAGTAACCACCAACGCGTGTGTTCAACTGGCGGCAGTGTCCATCACTGTAGGAAAATGTCACATGCTAATGGAAAGCATGCCAGGTTCCTGAGCAGGGGACCAATTAAAGAAAGTTCTCGGTCTGCTCCTGTGGAATTAGAGAGTGTCCTTATTTTCCTCTATTGATCCTCGAGCTCATTTGAGGTGTTTGGCTTGCATCTCCTTGTTTGTTGGCCCATCTCAAACACTCTCTAATTAGTCTTACTCCTGTACAGCCAAACTCTGGCAAATCATATGGGTTATCAGCAGGGAGAAGGAGCTCCTTCACTATTTATTTTGTAGTTGACCCCATTTTTAGAAAATCAGAGCCTCCCGGAAAAATCGAGTGTGTCGTTTTACATAATTTATTGTGTCAATTTATATGTAGTGACCTTTGAAATATGGCAGATTCAGTACCATAACATTGAAATTCAAGATCAGGTTTTTAAATTCTAGTAGTGTTAATTACTCCCTCTGTGCTTCCCTTACACTCTCTTCATAGCGCTCTTATCCTATCATATTTGTTTAATAGACTATTTTGCTCGCAAGAAACTGTAGTTCACTTAGGCTAGCTGAAATATGGAAGTCTTATTATATGCCTATGTCAATAATGGTGTCAGGCTCTCATGAAAATCTCAAAATAAAAGAGAGAGGCATCACAGTGACTGGAGCAAGAAAGGGTTCTGGGTTTAAGGGATCAGTTTGAAGGTCATAGGTGGTATTGGGTCTTTGCTGGGAGAAATGTGATTAGGGTATTTTTTTGTCTCTTTGCTCCTATTTGGTTTATCCTTCTCCCTCTGACTCATTCTATTTATATTACCTCTCAAAAGTGGCCCATTAACAGTACTGGGTAATTTCTAGACAGCAAGTAAGGGCAGGTTTTTTGTTTTTTTTTTTTTTCCTTCTCTTGCCAAAATTCACAGGGAACACTGGCCAGCTGTGGATTGGCTGCCTCTGACTCAGATGCCTTTTCTCTGTCCAATCAACTTTGGCCATGGATGCTTGCTGTGGTTACTGCATCACTACTGAGGACTTCTTCCTGCCTTTCCTGAGAAGGTAATGTGAACATGACAAGCTCTATAACTGATATGTACAGCGCCTGAATCACTGAAGGCTTTGTCTGGGGGAAGCCAGTTTCCTAATAAATATATCCTAAGTTCTCATTTGACCCCATTGTTAGAATCTTTGAAACTGATATTATTCCAGGGACTGCAACTAGGTTGGGGAGCTAACTCTGACCTAGTGGGCATGTTTATATGCCGGAGGCCTGGATTTATTCCCCAGCACTTTTGGGAGTGACCTCACGTAGTACACTAGGACTAGCCCCGCCCATATGAGCCAGATTTAGCCCCTCATCACCCCTAAGGTTTTGCTCCTTACTTCATGCCAAGAAAACAACTGTGCTTTAAAGGAAACTCTGTATAACAAAAAGAGCTCCAGGGACCTGAGAGACCTTGCAAGAGGTTTGACCCAGGTTTGATCCCTGACACCCCATATGGTCCCTCTGAGTCTGCAAAAAATCATCTCATCCCTGAGCACAGAGGCAGGAGCAAGCCTCAAAAATAGCCAGGTGTTACACCACACACACACACACACACACACACACACACACACACACACTACCCAAAACCTAAAAAAACAAAAAACAGCAACAAAAGCTGGTCCTAAAATGATGAATGTATTTAATTCAATGATGGCCTGGATTGTTTGGTATTTCTTTTATTCCATTAACATTGAACAAACTGATATTATTCCAGGGCCTGCTGTATTCATAGTACTTAGCACAGTTCTGGCTTACAGTAAATACTCTATAAATTATAACTTAATGAATAAGGGAAACTTTATATTCTTTCTTAGGGTTAGTTTGGGGTGAAGGGATTCTGAGACTACATGTGATTTGGTACCATTTATTTGCTAACAGCAAGGAATTACAGAGGACTTTAAATCCTAAAATATGGTATGTCTCATGTGTCCTCTCTCTTCCAAAAAGACTGGGTTTTGGTTGATTTGGCGGTTGGAGAAGAATCAAGCTGTTGTGGTAGAGTTAGCACGTGGTTATTCTTTGGTCTTGTTTACTTGGGATACACACCTGGTGGTCACTCCTTGCTCTGTACTTGAGGATCACTCTTGCTAGTATCCAAGGGTCCATGAGGTGCTGGGCTCAAGCCCAGGCCTCCTGCAAGCATAGCACATGCTCAGCCCTCTGAGACAGTCCCCTTGCTTAGCACCTCAGGATTCTCTTATGTGAAGCCTCCCTTGCTGAGCCTGGGCTCTTAGACGGGAACTGTAGATGGACAGCTACACAATAGGCACTGATATTTCATAATTTTCCAGACAAGGAAGTCTGAGATTACACCAGAGATGGGATCTTTTTTGTTTGATTTTGCTTTTTGGGTCACATCCAGCAGTGCACAGGGGTTACTCCTGGCTGTGCTCTGGGGACTATATGGGATGCTGGGAATCAAACCCAAGTCGGCCACGTTCAAGGCAAATGCCCTACCCACTGGGCTATCGCTCTAGCCCCCCAGAGATGGGATCTGGAGAGAGCCACCTCTTCTCCTCCAGATGGCCTTCTTCTCACTGTGTGCTCTTGGGTAGGAGATCAGTGAGAAACAAGTTTGCTGCTCCCTCTCATTACCAGACTATTCTTCCTGTTGCGAGAATTTCTATTAGATTCTCCTGGACTAACCACTCTTGACCTAGGCCCCATATCCAGGTTCCATTACACTGGGAGATAGGGCTTCAGCATAAGCATTTTAGAGGGGCTCAAACACACAGTCCCTGGAAGGCTAACCCTTATCTTGAAATGGAAATCTTGCTCTGATTCTGGTTTTCTGTCTACTACTTTAGAGTTACTCTGTGTGGGAGACCTTGGAACACCTAGACTCAACTATAGAGACTAAATCCATTAGTTTTCACAGGAACAAGCTATTTTACTTAATTTTGCTTTGCGGGGTCACATTCACCAGTGTTCAGGGTTAACTCTTGGCTCTGTGCTCAGAGATCATTTTTGGCAGTTCCTCAGGAACCATATATGCTAGGGATTGAACAGGGGTTGGCTGTGTGCAAGGCAAATACCTGAATTTGTGCTATGTCTCTAGCCACATCAAGCTGTTTTAAAAGAATGTAAATTTGAGTTCTGATCTGAAGGGAGTTTGTGTTTATTGCTCAACTGAAAAAGTGGTGGCTCATCCCTCAGAATATAAACTCCTTTCAAAATCCTGTGCTCGCCTAAGGACCAGAGAAAGTACAGGGAGCTTGCCTTGCATCTCCCTGGCCCTGGTTTAAACAGCATCCAAGTATTGAGAGTGCTCACTCCTGAGTATAGAGCAAGGGATAGACTCTGAACACCAGGGTGTGGCACAATCACCACCACACTCCCATCCAAATATGTGCTCCTCAATGTCATGGACATACATCTTGGGCATGGTGGATCAGATCATTGATAACAGTGATAAAACATGTTCACTGCATGGTGACATCTAGGTCCCACTTATAGATTTCCCAATAGCATTGTCTCCATATGACAACTGCACCAAAATTTTATGATTCTGGTGGGTAGTGTGGACATAAAGCATCCAAGCATGGGAATATGCTGGGCAAAGACCTCCTTCTGCTGGGTATATCTGCTGGATGAATACGCTATGGACTCATCCTTTGCACCAGCTCCTGTTGGGGATTTATAACCGTGATAAGGGCAGAGAATGGGATTAGAAGCCAAAACAATACAGTACAGCTTGGACAGTGGCTCAAAGGTGAGAACCGAGCACTTGCCTGTTCCCCTGAACACTTCCAGAATCAATGCCCCAGTTCCTCCAACACTGATCCCCAAGGGAAAGCAAGCAAGAAGATTGTAGTGGTTGAACAGTTCATCTTCCATTTTGCTCCCGCCCAGAAAGGAATTTTAGTTCCTTGAAGGAGTTTCTTACATGGTGCATGAAAAGGAAATTTTCTGTCCACAGGGGCTACTTCCAAAGGACAACTACTGCAGACAGCCATCCGTTTTGCTGGTGACAGTTATCAACTCTTCTGTGCCTTTCTGCTTCCTCATAGTGTCTGGGGAGGTTTCATCCATTTCTGGGAAACTGTAGTGCTCACCTACTTTTCCTTCCTTCTTTCAATGGAGCTGCCAAAGTTAATGTCAGAGCAGTGTGGTACCTGAGTCTGCCATGAACTACTCAGTGAAGGAGCCTGGTGTCCTCAGTAGACAGAGCTGAAAGCAGCATTGTGGGCAGGATGGATGGTAAAAGGAAATGGAACAGATTAGAAGGCAGAGACAAGGACAGCCAGACTTCTGGCTGAAATGGATTCCTCTTGCTAATGATGTACTCTTTAGTACTGAATACTTGATACTCCTCACTCCTCAAATCAAGTTAAAAATTGATTCCATGCCAGTTACCAGGGAAAATCTGTCACTTATGAGAGAGATTGACTTGGTTTGCTGAGCACTGACAGGGGCCAGAGAAGAGCAGGAGCCCCATGGAACGCAGGGCACTCGCAGAACACCCTGAGTGAGGAGTCAGTCCAGAGCTTGCAATTTGCACCACCATCTGGTATGCACAAGGGACAGAGGACATTTAAGGAGGATCCAAACCAACATGAAGTGTCCTCTCCATGGTTCTTTGTGTCAGCGCTAGCCAACCCTTCCAAGGCAGAGATCCAGGCCTTGGTGTCTGCTTAGCCTGCTCCCTCAGTTTTGATCACTAGGGTGTAATGATTGGCTCTGCCTGGCTCCAGAGTGGTGGAGTATTCTGTGGCTAAGGAAGTCTAAGAACTCAGGAAGACACAAAGGATCCCAGACGCTAAGTGAGGCGCCTTCTCTCTTGGCATCTGGGGCGCCCCCTCTCCCATTTCCATGATTTCTTCCAGCCACCATGTTTCTGCCCTCTGACTTTCGATGAGATTGATGTTTCAATGTGTCTAAAGTGACCCTTGGAAGACTAAATGTCACGGCCTAGCAGAGACAATGCCAAGAGGAAAAGTACCTGGAATACAGAAATTAGACAGAATGTCTAATGAGCGTATGTGGCACAGGGAAGACCTATGCAAAGAAATCATAAAACAAATGATTCCATTTGTATATTTTTTAGTGATGGAGAGGCACACCAGGCTGTGCTCAGGGTTTACTCCTGGGTCTGTGCTCTGGGATCCTGGCAGTCCCATCAGGAGAACCTGTGCGGTGCTGGGGATCACACCTGGGTTAGCCATGTGTGAGGTAAGTACCTGGCATCTATGCTATGTGTCCAACTCCACTATACAAATAATTCTTCCTTTAGATTCATACAAGTTTTTAGATCATTTGGACTACGCACAGCAAACAACTGGAGCTAACCTAAAAGTTGCATTTGAAAAGGCAGCTTTTATGGTGAAGCTAATGGATGACTCAGGAGTAAGAAGTATTATGAAGGTTGTCTACCTCCCTACATTTGGAACTCCTTAAATAAGAGCTAATAAATATGCTATGCTTCTTTTTTAGTTTTTGCTTTAGCTGGAACTCATCACATTTTTGAAGGAAAAGAGAGTCAGAGTAGGGACTCTTTCCAATACGGGATCAGCTCAACTCTCATTCTTTCCCCAGGCTGCAAGAGCTCTGTTACTTTCTTCTCTGTTTCTCCAGGGAAGAATAATGACAATCCCTCTTCCCATTTCACTTTACCCCTGCTTGTTGGAAAGAGCCATTAGTTTATGCTTTATTCTTTATGACTGTAAGATCCTGGGATGAAATACTCTCCATAAACCACAAAGCCTATTACTATTTTAAGTACCTGCATCATCCAGGAGAAGGAACACATTGGCTCCCTGTAGGAAATAAATGGAGTCAGCTTTCTGGCTGGCAGTGTCTTTAGGAAAAAAAGTAACATACACACAGATCTTCTTGTTCTGTCTACTGCAGAGAATGTGTCCATATTTTGTAAGTGGTGTACGCATTTCTGAAGACTTCGTGCTTTGTCCTGCACTGCACAGCTCATGTTTGGGTTGTATTTTTTCCCTTCCATTTGTTTGGCTTTGAGTTTTCCTTCCTTTCTTCCCCAATGGCCTTTTGTGGTCCTAAAGAACAAGCCCTGAACATCAAATACATGTTTATAAAATGCATTTAAAAAGAGGTAGAAGCAAGTCCTTTCTTTTAGTCTAGTGTTTATTTCATGACTCGAAAGCAAGAAACTGGCTTTAGCTTCTACCACCTCACAGGAGAGGTGCTATGGAGAGAGCACCTAACTCTGGGAAAGCAAACAGTGTGCAAAAATATGTGCTTCTACTTTCCCATTGGCGTATCTCTTGGAGATTTTTTTGGTTTCCCTCTTTGTGTTCTTGTCAACATTGACAAGCATCCGTGTGTCACCAAGTGACATGGAGTTCTTGCTTGAATAATCATGACTTAAATCCAGGATATTTCAAAGCCCATTATTGACTGGGAGAGCCACCCACTAGATTGAATTCTTTGGAATTATCCTTGACTGACAGCAGTGAGGTGGCGCTTTTCACCCCAGCTCCCTGGTTGTCCCAGGGCCCGCCCACAGTTTTGGCGCTGACATCCTTGTTGGGACAGCGGTGGCATTGCTCAAAAGGTCTTCTTTTATTAATTCTAGAGAAAACCTAGTTTGAGAAAGAGAGAGAGTCCAAAAAGCACATAGCAAGAAGCTGAAATTTCTTTTGCGCGAGGCATTTGCCAGCACTCTGGCCTTCCTGCATCAGCTGGACCTCAAGGATGACCACCACAGGGGAAAAGGGGCTGAGCTCAGGGTCATGCAGAATGGAGCAGAGGGATCGTTAATGAACAGGAACAAAATCAAGTGTGATTCTCAGCATGCACTGAGGTGCTGGGGCAGAAAGTATGCTTACGTCGGATGGAAGTTAACAAAAGAATCCTTGTGTTGGGATATGCTTAATCTGATGGCATCAGTCTCTTTCTTCTGCCCAGTACTGATGGGGTGACCCCAGAAAGAGTGGGAATCCAAATTCTAAATAGAAAATGAAAGGAAAGAGGGGGCATAGAAGCACATGCTTGGAAGCAGCCTCTGCCATTTTGACTCAGACTGCTACCCACATTTATGGTTTGGGTGTTTTCATTAACCACTCCTCTCCCAAAGTTAATGAACCCTTGGCAAGGTCTTTGATGATTACTTGGGTAGTAAAATTCCCTGCCTTTTATTTGTCTAATCTCCTGACTTCAATTATTATCTCTACAAAAAAATAGTACACACAATTATTACAAATTTACTGCTCACAGGGCCCATAAGTAATTACAATTCAATTTTAAGAAGAGACCCACTTTGAACTGACTCAGTGACATAATAGAATACATCAGAATGAGAGCTGGTGAAGAATATTGTCCCAGTAACTTATTTGTTATCATTTTCAGAAACTATTAAACAGTTATTTAGCAGCTTATCCACATTGATTTCAATTTTATTTTTGGTTTGTGGTCACTCCAGGCTGTGCTCGGATTCTAATAATCAGGGATCATTCCTGGTGTCATTCAAGGGATCATATTCGGTTTCAGGGATCAAACCAGGGTCTGCCATAAGCAAGGCAAATGTTTTAGCCACAGTATTATCTCTTCAGCTTCTTCTACATTTTAAGACACTCAGATCACATCAACTCCTCTGACACCAAATTTTAGTTGTTTGTATTGGGATTAGATGTTTAAATTTACCTGAGTTATTCATGAAAATTCCCCCTGTGAATGATTTTATATTGTCCCAAGATGTCTCAAGAATTTCACATGCTTTTAAAACTTTGTGAAATAAAGTCATTTTATTTAGAAAATGAGATTGTAGGAAGAGTGAGTAAAGAATCAGAGACAGAGACAAAGACAAAGACAGAGACAAAGAGACAGAGTGAGACCCATGAAGGAAGTTACGCATCCCCAGCTGGAATGTGGGCAGTTGAGAACAGAGCACCCAGACGCTGTTGTTTTCTGTGGCACATCTGAGACCTTATATAGTATTTTAGAGTTCCAAATACTTTGTTACCAAGCAGAGTAAGTTCATGCAACACTGTTCATTCTCCCATACCTGGTCTAGCCTCCTGTTCCTCTGGTGTGCTTTGGGAATCAGGTTCTGAATCAGAGACTTAGAGTCACTTTCAAACTCTTGCCCCCAGTTTGATGTGTTCTGTGCTTCACCCATTTTTTTCTTCCCCTGCTCTCTTACACAGCCTTTACCTTGACCAAGGGCCTGGGCATCACAGAATGCAAAGTAGTTACTACTGCCTGAGCGTCATCAGCATTGATGGTTAATCTTGAAAGCAGGATCTGAACTTGTCATTTCCTACCACAGCCTGGTTTTAGGTACTGTGGTGCTTTCTCTGAACCAAGACCCTCAATTTGCACAATTTGCTTCAGTGACATTCAGAACTTGTGTGGGTTTTTCATCCCCAAAGTTACCACTATAACTGTTGCCTCCATGTACTCACCATTATCTTAAAACCTGCAATACTTTTTGTTTTTAATGCTACCAAGTTTGTTATATCATAAGAAGCTCCTAATTCCATGCAATTTGCAAAGGTAATTTCCTTTCATTTAAGCTAATCTTAAAGCCCCCAATTTTTTCTACATTTTTTAAATAAAATTTTGTTGTTGGAAAAGGGGGGTTGAGACATACCAGAGGTGCTCAGAGCTACTCCCGCCTTTTTGCTCGTGACCCCTGCTTTGGGGGACCAAATGCAGTGCTAACGGTCAAACTGTGAGCCAAATGTTTTAGCTCTTATACAATCTCTCCTTTTATTATTTTAAAATAATTTAAGTACTCATGCATGGGCTGGAGCGATAGCACAGCGGTAGGGCATTTGCCTTGCACGCAGCCAGCCCAGCGGAGCTGGGTTCGATTCCTCTGCCCCTCTCGGAGGGCCCGGCAAGCCCTCCTCAGAGTATCTCGCCTGCACGGCAAAGCCTGGCAAGCTACCCGTGACATATTCAATATGCCAAACACAGTAACAACAAG
>JAOXYA010000018.1:71185205-71202755 GCA_028565675.1 Sorex palustris
CACCACTTTGGAAAGTAATATATGCTTATTCCGTATATAGACATATATACAGTTACTACTACAAAATTATTGATTTCTAAAAAAAAGTATTGATTTCTATAGTGAAGTTATAACAAAACCAATTACAGAAATCTTGTGAAATCTCCTATTTAGGAGGTTTGATAATTTTTAAGACACAAATGAATATAAACCTAGTATACTCATAAAAAATATTGATCACATTGACATTCGTTATGAGAATTTATTTTAAATGATTTTTATTATTATCATATATTCCTTTGCCAGAAGGTTAGATATATCCAAGCTATGCGAATTTCATATTGAAGTAGTTTTCATTTTTCTTGTTTTACAAAAATCATATGATTTTGATGCCCCTCCCAGGGGGTTATCCCATAGATTGCTACAGCTTTTGTTATTGCTTTCATTTCTGTGGTTGATTAAAATTTGTTTGTCAACTGCCGAGATAGGAACAAATAGAACTGGAACCAGGCAGGTGTGAGGTAGGAGGGGTGGGGACCAAGGGACAGTGGCCGTGTGACTCTGATATGACCTCGACTGGAAACTCCGATACCTCGGTTAAAAAGCAACCATCACATAGTTTCTTCTACCTACTTGTTGGGCATGATAGAAGCTAAGATGTATTGGAGGCAGGGGTCCTGTATTGGCGAGCGCAGTGACCTGATCCCACACACTGAGACACAGTTGCTCCTTTACTAGATGATGCTACCTCTGTCCTCGTTCAGGTGTTCAGGTGTCCCCATGCATCTTGGTGTGGTACCCAGGCTTAGATGCATCTTTAAAAAATATGGTGCCTTCTTACCCTCCATAGATCACAGATGCATTCACCATATATTGACAAGTAAATGTTTGCAAGCCATGTTGTCTATAATTTTCCCCCTCTTTTGCAGGTGGGTGCCTCCAGAGGTGCTCAGGTGATGCTTTGCCCACAGACAACGGGTCCCCAGGGACACAGTCCCCAGAGACCGAGGGTGCCAGGGACACTAGGCCATGATGTGGCTCTGGACTCCTTCAGGATAGCTCTGGGACACAAGCCATGCTGCATATCAGACGTGGGCCTGGCCCCATCCCCAACCCCGCCTATCACCCAGAACCCATTATCTATGATGGCACCTTCAGAGTATTATGTGGCAATTAGCACCTATTATATGTTTAGCTTTGATAACATGAGGACTTACTGGCTTCTATCAGCTTCCCTATGCTAGTTGACATACCTAACATGTTATGTCAGATTATTTTTGCAAAACAAGAGACATGAAAGCTACTTCAATATGAAATGTTAGTTGAAATATCTTCCTTATGTTAGTTGACTCCACCCTATAACTCCAATGAAACGGGAGTAAGAGTTAAAAAAAGCATGGCATGGGAGGCCTGGAGAGCCCCCAGCCATGGGCATGGAAGTCCTGGCCTTCTGGATTGTTCTGCAACCTCACTCCCCAGTTTCACGTCCATGGAGTTCACCCTCTTCTAACTCAGTTCTCCGCCCTTCCTAGCTGGGACCAAAGTGCTGTGTGTCTGTCATTTGCATGCACAGTGCCAGGGATTTCCTTTCCTTGGGCAAATATTTTCTTGATGCAGATTCAGTTCTATTAAGGAAGAAAGATGTGTTTGCAGACAGAATTATGAGGGTACACCTGGAGGTCGTATTAGTGCCCCAAATGAGGTAATGAGCAAAGTCACTGCAGGCTTGTCTTTGTTCATTTGAAGAGTCACCTAGAACAACACGATTCACCTGTAGGAATTCAGTAGAAGCTGTGGTATGAATGGGTAGAATACAAGAAAATAGAAGAATAGTGCTTTTACAAAGCCACTGAGAGTTTTATGTGAGGTTAAGTAGGTAAACCATTCAATGATAAAACTTTATTTTCTTAATATGGGGTAATCACGTTCCCCTTACTAATGTTGGTTGAGCTTAAATTCCACAAATGAGCTTCAATTGAGGACTATCTGTGGGTTTGAAAACTTCCATTTTTTTAAACTGTGGGTACAGTTGCATTTAAATTAACATTTGTACACTCTAGAATCATCGTCTTCCCTTTCTTTGACTTCTTGGTAATCTGTTATTTCAGCCAATAAGTGAACTAGTTAAAATAGATTACATAAAAAACATTACATTTTTTCACTTATTTGCAGTGTCAACAACAATATCTTATAGATAAGTTAATTCAAATTTTATCACTTGATCACTTGATATCTCATCACTCATCGATTTGCTCGAGCAGGCGCCAGTAACGTCTCCATTCATCCCTGTTGTGTGCTAGCGTAGCCCAATGGCATCTGCTCATTCTATGAACAAAAAGCCTCAGACAGATCATTTAGGGTCTTGATGAAGAAGTTTGACCGTCTCGTAGGTGGGCAGCCACGCGATCTTTTGATGTCCCATGGAATCCAGTTGGTAATGGTTCTAGTTCAGCAGTCATCTCTAAATCTCATCACCTGTTCCCAGAAGAGAACAAAGCAGAGTCTCCTATCCCCGTGCCTGACTGTCCTGACCAGGGCCCGACAGCACAAGACCTCTAGGACCCAGCCAAAGCTATGCTGAGACCACTCTGCACATGTTTGGATGAGCCTCACACATGAAGGAACCAGCAGAGGAACCCAGGTGTGAGGGACCCGGGGCTGAGATCTCCAAGCCTGCTCAGTTCGGGACTGGGACTTCCAGTAGCTAGACAGTTACACCCACCAACTGCCATGTAACTCCATCAATGGCCAGAATCCAGAGACTATAACACCAAGCTCCCGGAAGCACGTGGCCGCATTTGTGGCCACGCGACTTCTTATTCTCTAGTTCTTGCTCTCAGGGAACCCACAGGCTACTGAGAGTATCATACCAGCACATATGCCTGAATAGAAATACCTGGAAATTTTTATCATTTTTAAATATTTTTATTTGTAACCTTCTTTTCCTAGATTTCTTGCATAAAGAAATTTTAAGAAAATGAAAGGCAGTAAAATAATTAACAACATCAAAGAAATAGTTTTCAAATGTAAAGTTCCCACCTAATAGTTTTACTTTATGAGCAGAATTTACTTTGATTATTAACTTCTTGGAGCCTTGAAGAAACTTCTAGAGTTTAGTAGTACCATAGTCTTCTCAATCAACTCCAATGGCTGGGAAGACATGCCAAAGTATATTCCAGTCCTACTTGAAACCCCCTTAGATTGTTCTGCTAAGACATTGGCCATCAGAATAATTGGCATGTGCTTAACGTATGCTCCAACCCAATTAAAAAATCTAATTTAACAAATTACCAATGGATGGCCTATATAGTGATTGGTACTAAGGAGATATTTTACATTAATAGACAGATGACCAAAATTATTTGTTGTTTTTTTGTTCCTAATAGAAATTATCCCAATAAATTAGTCTGGAACTGAAATAAATATTGGAATAAAAAGTCTAGATTTCAGTCCCAGTTCTTCCATTTTCTGTCTCAAGTTAGTGGAAGTTCTATTAACTTTTAAGAGTTTCTGTGGGTGACTTTAAATAATATAATGCTATTTTTTCTTAGTCTGAGGGTAGCTGTGAGACTTAAAGGAAATATAAATGCATCACATATATAAACATATTTCAGAAAATTATAACTTACTGTATTAAATGATATAGTATTACATTTTGGGGGAGAAGTTTGGGCCACATCTAGCAGTGCTCAGGGGACTATGTGGGAGGACAGAGATGGAGCCTGGGTTTGCCATGTGCCAGGCGACTGTGCTATCTTTCAGCTCCTATTGTCACATTCTATTGCGAAATTAGCTATTATAGAATGACTGTCACTGTCACTGTCCTCCCATTGTTCATCGATTTGCTCCAGTGGGCCCAGTAACATCTACATTGTGACACTTGTTACTGTGTTTGGCATATCGAATACATCACAAGTAGCTTGCCAGGCTTTGCCATGCAGGCCAGAGAGCTTGCCGGGCTCTCCAAGAGGGGCAGAGGAATCGAACCTGGGTTGGCCAGGTTGGCCGCGTGCAAGACAAATGCCCTCCCGGCTGTGCTATCGCTCCAGCCCATATAATGACACAATAATTATTTTATTAATTTGAGATGTATTAGGATATAACTGAATATATTGCCTTCTCACTAAAAGGATTGCTTTAGAATACTTTATCATCGTTATTATATGTGCATATTACACATTATATATAAGAAATATGGTAAGTGAAGCAAGAATTATTTTTTAATTTAATGTCCTATATCAAAAATGCAAATAGTTGGAACACTTATTTAGAATCGCATACACCTATGAGGATTACATTCAAGAAAGTGTCACGTGAGGGGATAGAAGTACTCAGTAGTATGATGGTGTTTTTATTTCATAATCTATAAGCATCCTCTCCACAACATGTTATTTGTTATTTTTCTGTTATGTGTTATTTTTCATGAAGTTTATTCCTTTCATTTATATTTTAATTTTTCCAAAACAGAATTATTTTCCAACTATTTCTTATGTAAAGGATGCAGAGACCATAAACGTGTTGACATTTTTCGCATCTAAAGTCATTGCGATGCTTCCTATTTTTAAGAGGTCGGTGTTTTAAAATTTCAAAACATCCCTAATATGCCCTGTGTCGGGCCTGTTTGGGGAACAGGTGAAGGTTCTGCATGTATCTGTGATGCATAGGGCAGAGCTGAGCAACGGAATGGAGAGGTAAGCTCCTTGTGCACACAGAGCCCAGTCACTGGGCATCAAGGGCAGCAGGGAGGACCCTCGAGCCTCTGCAGGGAGCACAGCTGTGTCCCTCTGGAGTCCCGGGCACCTGCCCCTAGCCCTCAGCCAAAAAGAATCGCTGTGGAGCTGGGCTGGTTCCGAACCTCGCTGGCATCTCCAACTCAGGCAGGTGATGGATAGTTGGAGAGGCTGGATGTAGTCTCTGGACTGTGGCAGGGGAGATGAGAGTCTTCGGGGGCAGCATCCCGGGGACTAGATTGGATGTGGGAGCTTCAGCCGAGCAGCTGGGTGGCCCCTGGGTGGTCCAGGTGTGCGTATGCAGGTGGAGCCTGGAGAAGGTTTACTCCAGGATTGGTGTTTTCCTAGAATCGACCAACTCTGCTTGGGCCCCAGTCCTGGAGTACACATGTCTGATACAGCCGCCACCCAGACAAAGGCTGCGTGTTGCCTAAAATAATGGTTCCTGCAAATTCAGTGGAGTCTGTAAGATGGTTTGCAGATCTGCCCCTGCTTTCATTTCCTAATGAGACTAAGTCGCCTCACTCTGAGAGGTAATTAGGTAATGGAGGGGTTTAGCACAAATATCACCTTCAGATCGTTTTCCCTGTACACTTAAGTCCGAACACTTGGTGTTTATCTTGGTGACTTGCATGACTTGCAATTACTGAATGTTCCCTTCACTCCACATTATGCCTGGAAGAGAATTAGTCGCCTCAGTTCCTTTTCAGCTAACCTTTCTCTCCAAAAGCTTATTCCCACTGCTAACAGACGTATCGTTCCTTCTTTCAGTTGTCAGAATTTATAACATTTATATTCTTTTGGAGCCTGGATGTGAGTATACAGTTATTCATCTCTAGAAGGATTATGAAAGATTAAAATCCCCAAACACATATTTAGAATATTATGATTTATTAGCTATTGGATATTGCAGAACAAGTACCACGAATAGGCTTGCAGAGAAGAAAATGTCAGTCCATGAAACCAAGTTGGTATCATTTACTTAGTAATATAGCAAGTATATGGACAAATGGGTTTCATTTTCTTTTATCATATCACTTGATCCAAATATGCTCTTTTTAAATTTGATTCATATTTAGATTTTACCTTTTCTGTTATGTGTTATTTTTCATGAAGTTTATTCCTTTCATTTTTATTTTAATTTTCCCAAAACAGAATTAGTTTTCAACTATCTCTTATGTAAAGGATGCAGAGACCATAAACCTGTTGACATTTTTCACATCTAAAGTCATTGCGATGCTTCCTATTTTTAAGAGTTTGGAGTTTTAAAATTTCCAAACATCTTTCAATAATTTTCAGTCATGACCTCAATGTTTTACAGTATTCACAGTTCTTGAGGACATTCTATGCTAATGTGACTCTTACTCTTCATAGATTTTTTATTCTTCTGAACACTTCCGTGAACTCCTGTTGATCCTTAGTTTTCTCAAAGTTTATTCCTAAAGAGCTGCATCTATGCACCATTGTCTCCTGACCAGTGAGTGACTCACTGCACTTATAGCTGGAATAGAGTTGATTTCCGGCATTTGGAAATTCTCCCAGACTTTTGCATTTCCTCCTTCCGTTGTTGCTGCAGGGGTCAGGGCCTTTGCTGTGCTGCTTCCACACACAGGGCAGCACAGGGCAGTGCGTTGGAACACTGCTCCCGGCTGCATCAGCTGGAGCATCACAGGAAACAGAGCCCCTCGGGACTGGACATGGTGCATGTGTGCGGGACCAGGGATCAGACCCAAGGACTCACGGCGGATGATTTTAGCCAGAGCCATTTCCAGGAACCTGCTAGCTCTTTCTCGTCTCCTTTTTGTTTCTGGAGGTATGAATACACTTATGACTGGAGCTTTGTCCTAACAACCTTATTTTGCTTGGCTTGATGCTCTCATGGGTATGCCTCTTGTGGTTGCCCCGACCAAGGGCTCAGCCAACAGTGCTCAGTGGCATATGCACTGCAGGGGAGCCAGCTCTGGGCCTGACACAGACGTGGAATATGCTACACCAGGTGGAGGCTCATTCCCAGAAACTTAGTTATTTTTATCTTTCAGTCTTTTTAATTTTTTTTTCAATAATTTTTGTTTTGGGTCACATCTGGTTCTGCTCAGGGATCACTCCCGCTGGGACTCAAGGGGCCAAATACAGTCTGTGCAGTCCCTATTAGAAACGTTTTAACATTTTATAGCAGTACCACTATTTGGGGAGGGGTGCTGGAGCGATAGTACAGCAGGTAGGGTGTTTGCCTTGCGTGCAGCCAACCCAGGTTCAATTCCTTCCTCTTCTCTCTCTGAGAGCTGGGCAAGCTACCGAGAGAGTATCCCGTCCACACAGCAGAGCCTGGCAAGCTCCCCATGGCATATTCTTTATGCCAAAAACAGTAACAACAAGTCTCACAATGGAGGCATTACTGGTGCCCGCTCCAGCAAACCAGCAAACAAAGGGAGGACAATGCTACAGTGCTACCACTTTTTTAATGCAGAAACTTCTGTATTATAGGGCAGAGAGGTAGTACATCAGGTAAGGCAGTTGCTTTTTATGCCGTCAACCCAGGTTTGACCCATGGCAGCCACTGTGGTTTCTGGAGCTCCACCAGGAATGTTCTCTGAGCATAGAGCCAAGAGTAGGCCCTGAACCCAAACTCAGTGTGCCCCCCTCCCCGCCCTCCAAAGTTCCTCAGTACATGCAAGAATTCCTTCTCATCCGCTCCTTTGTGTAATTGTCAATGTACAGCTGTAGGGCGTTTGCCTTGCTCACAGCCAGCCCTGCCGAGCCGGGTTCAATTTCTCTCCCCTCTCGGATAGCCGGGCAAGCTACCGAGAGTATCTCGCCTGCAGGGCAGAGCCTGGCAAGCTACCCATGACATATTCAATATGCCAAACACAGTACAACAAGTCTCAAAATGGAGACGTTACTGGGTCTGCTCGAGCAAATCGATGAAAACGGGAGGTCAGTGACAGTGACTTATGCATACCACATGTTTTAGATTTTTGCCTATCATAATACTGACAGGCTTAACAGTTGATATCAGCCTTGAATTGGAAACTCTAGAAGTTCATAAGCAACTAACTTTACTTTGCATGGCACCAGTACAATGTCATGATGACTTGAATGCTTCTGATGATGATGGTGATGGTGATAATGACGATGTGATGCTTGTCCAGTTTGAAGACATCGCAAAGGTAGGCCTGTGTGCTTTTACAAATAAATGTGAGCTGATCTTCATTTTACAAAGCTGTCATTCTTCATTTATGAAAAAGATTGCAGCAAGTTATAATTAGTGTTTAGCACCCTGTCAAATAATTAAGTGTAATAAAAGCTTTCAATGAGTTTACTGCTAACATGGTATAATTAAAGCCAAGTCTTGAAATGCATTAGGTGTCTATTATGTCAGATATTTGAGGCTTTTTTTCCTCCACAGCTGAGATTTTACAATTGTGCCTATAGCAATGTCATCATCAAGATTAAAATTCATGTGTATCACTCAGAGGCAAAATGGGATTTTCAGTGGCCATCACGAGCACCACTCAAACTCTAATCATTCCACAACCCTGTTATTTAATAATAAGGAAATTGAGTCCCAGAGATGCTGTGTGACTATCCAAGGTCACACACTGGTAGGCAAATTCCTTCTTTTTAGTGGATATTCAAATCTGGATTTTTCCTGAAGAGATCATTAACTCACTGTCTTTTTCTGAAAGATATGTACTAGAAAAACGCACATTTCCCCCTTTTTTGATGGGGTGAAAATACATGTGAAAAGTGAAAGGACATAATTTGCATTTGTCTCTTATTTAGCGATCAATTTTAGGGTGCAAGACTTGTCACGGAGCCTATTTTAAGGCTCAAATACAGAGACAAGGCTGAAATCTCACCATTTCGCATCCATAGTTAGCCACTTCTAGCCCTGCATTCTTTGAGTTTCTCGGGCCTCCTCTTATACACGCCGTATTATCTTTCCTGTCCACAGAGATTTCGAGAAATCAGCAGAGTACAAGTAGCCCCTGGAATAAAGGCGTCACTCAAGGAACAAAGAAGTAGAAGGAGGTCTCCAATTAAAAGGATGAAAATCTTTCATTTTTATTTCGGTATACTTGGATGGACAAGTGTATATACAAATACAGATCGTATGAGTTGGTTTGGTGTGTGGGTTTTTATTTTTTCTCTTCTCTTTTTTTTTTTTTACATTTTCTTTTACGTTTATATAATGTCAGCATTTCAAAACAGCACTCGGTGAGTGAGTGCAAAGGAACTGCAAAGCAGGGCAGCACGAGCACAGGACCACACGGAGCTGGACGTCACACCCAGACGCACACACAATGAGTGGCTTCAATGGGGTGTCACGGGGAAGCATGGAAAGCGGATTTTGACTCATGGGTAACCTCCAACATGCCAGCATCTATTAAACTGTACAGACAATGGGGGTAAGCCCATTGTAGGGAGATTTGTCTCACATCCGAGCAGCTCTGGGGCAAATGCCTGGGAAAAACTCAGTGATGCCAAACCAGAGACAGACCTGCCCATTAACAGTTGTGAGGGAAAACAGGGGAGCAAGGCAAGAGACAAAAAAATAAATAAATGTAAGAAGTTAAGGAGGAGGGGTGTACACATATGGGGGTGTTGGTGGAGGTGGTTTTCAGAAGGGAAATTTGTGATCGCAGCTCTGAGAGCAATGAATGGAGGCGTTTGAACGATTTTCTAACATTCTGGGGACTCGGATGAAATGGCTGCTGCTAAGGCACCGGAGAGAAACAGAGCCCCTGAAAATCCACAGGGACTGTGAGCTTCTTCGCCTCACAATAACAAAGAGAAGGAAAGCGCGCCCTATTCCACTTTTGACGCGAAGGGTTTTGCAAACTTCCCCGGCAGGAATGCACAGGATACTGACAAAACTCTTCCTGGGAAAAAGACGGAACCGTCATTGAAAACCACCACCAACAAAGATCCTAAACCAAGGTCCAGAACTGCCACTAAGCTCATGAACCCTTTCAAACCTCCACACTCAGGTGGGGTGGGAACCCCAGAGGACTCCAACATTAGACCTGGCAAACACCAAGGACAAACGAGTGAGCAGAGAAGTCTTGTTGTCCCAGGTCCTGAGGTGGGGTGGGGGCTGGGAGGTGGGGTGTCAAGACTGGTTGAGTGCATGTGAGTTCTGCACCAAGCATTGTCCCAGCCGTTTGTGTCAAGCCTCAGCCACACATACACTGGAAGTTTCAAAGCCTCAATGCACATTTTGTATCCTGAAAGACTATTATTCTCACTTACAAAGACATAAGAATCAAATTAATACTTTATTATCAAACACTATATACAACAGAGGTTGCTAATAATACAGAATTTAAAGAACGCAGGTGGTTTTTTTTTCTTTTAATGTTTTACTTTTCTTTCCTCTGCCACCCAAGAAAGTACAGTACAAAACAATAGTCTAAGCTAACACGAACTGTTACCTGGTCTAGTAAAGGATACACGGTACCCACTAAACAGACAGATTCTTATTTCCCTGCTTCTCCTTGCAAAGCCCTTGGCAACCAGGGCAAAGGTCGCTGGGGTCACTGAACTAGAGCTGAGGCAGCCAAGCCAGCCCTTCCAATTGTTCAACGGTTTTTTGAAAGTAAAAGCTGCTACAAAATTTATCTGCGTTGACACAAAAAGGCCACCAGCTTGTTTGTGTTTTGTATTCCTTGGTGGACTTTTGGGGAACAAGATGAAAACTGTCTGCTACCCATATTCTTCCTCAACACCCCCGGCAGACATCACCTACAATTACGGCACTAATTGGGAGAGAAGCACGCGGTCTACTGGTGTGGGCTAGTCTTGCTATTTTTTATTTATTTTAACTTAATTTGTAGTGGCACAGTGGTGAAAGGAGCCTAACTCGACTGTGAAAAATGAAAGACAACGGCAGAGAGGGTCATGAGTAAGTATTTCATCATTTGTTAGAGACAAGTGCTAGAAAATCCACAGAAGTCACCGATTCTAAAATGAAATTAGCACTGCTAAATGTAGTCGGAGCTAACTGGAATCAGTACGGGATCGTTTGATTTCCTGGTGGCTATAAAACATGCAGTTATTATTTGGGTTCTGACTATTGATCCATTTTAGAAGGTACCTTTCCCCCGTCCCTCCTCGACCTGACCTTGCTGGACCAACCAGCCTGTAGCTATTAAGAAGAAGTATTACTGGATATTACTGAGAGAACTGGGCATATAAATCATAACAATCAAAAAAAATAACCTAATGCTGTGAACTTTCATTTCAGTGAAATGGAGGCTACTTCCTGTACTAAGGTTCTGCCACTTCAGAAAAGTCCCTGGTGTTGGGGGTGGGGGGCAGGGGGGCCAGGGATGATTGTATCTTCAAGGCTAGCAACTCTACTCGCTGGCAACTCTATTCGCATGATTCCAGATACACATAACCCTGCAGTGACAGCCACACGATGGCATCAGGTAAGGTCAGATAACCCCGCAACAAAATCTGTACAACTCCCCAGGGTATGGGACGTCCGCAGCTGCCTTTCATTGCTTGTTTGATCATTCAGCACTCCTCACAGTTAGCAAACTCACTCCTGTCCATACTGTATCTGTCCATCACATGACCCCTCTATTTATTTTTTTACATATGCATAAAAAAACACACAGTTATAAAAATTGTTATTTTGCTGGAATTCTTCCAAATGTTCACGTCTCAGAGCACTGCATTTACTCTCCATTTTGTTCCCAAAGGCAGGGTTTCCCTGCTGACATATCGTGCTAGAGTGAAACGTGGCTAGATCTTTGTCCTGTCTAGGCTTCAGTGTTCCAACTCATGGCTGCCCCACCCTCAGCAACCCCCAAGACTTTGCATTTCCTTGTCATGGACCAGAAAAGTCCCGTGCTGGCCTCGCTGAGCTTCCCTGCAGAGGCCGTCCTGCGTTGCTTCTCCTTCTGCCTCAACCCCACATTGAAACGAGAGCCCCACCCCCCACCCCATAGTTCTAAATGTATCAAGGGATACCACTTTTTTTCTCACAAGTTTAAATAGGACAAGCATATATACTCACTCTCAGCATAAAGTATATCTAAATAATGTATTTTCTATTCTAGTGGATTTTTAAAAAAATATTTTGTTAAAGTCTTTGGGACTCCATCTTGTTTATCTCCCCACAGATAAACACACGTTTCCCCCTACGCTTCAGGCTGTGTCAGAAAGGGAAAGAATATAAAAATCAACGCTTGAATGTTTTTTATTCCAAACTTTGGAATTTTTATTCCAAATTTCCCTTCAGCCCTCCCAAGTCGTGCTGACGACTCTCTTGGTGGCTTAGTGGGGGTGTGTGTCTGAGCCCCAGGAGTTGTGGCAGGAAGAGCCAAATGTGGGTTCTGGGGTGGGAGTCGGGGGGAAAGGCCACGGCACTCTGGTGCTCCAGCAAAGCCAAATCACTGCTCCTCTGGCCACTGACATCCTCTCCTTGGTATGCACGGTCCCCCAGAGAAGTAGCCAGAGCTATGCCAATTCTGCACTCATCAACCCTGGCTTGTCAGCCTTGGGGAAGGTCACTTTATTCATAAAAATGCCTCTTTGAGTTTCTAAAAAAGAAACAAAAAAGATTGTAGCACCATGGTGATCTGTATTCAAAGGAGAAAAACAAAAAAAATCTGGGGTGCACTACCCAGTCACCAAAAACATTAGAGGCACTCACACACACACACACCCCCACCAAACCCGGGTTTCTTCCTTTCCACACTTGCTCTTTGCGCTCTGTGCTAGCATCCTGGCACCCAGCTTGCCTCGAGAGAGGAAGAAAGGGCCGCTCTGTGGGGCATGGGCTCTGCTGTCAGGAATGCTTTAAGACAGTCATATTAGAAAAACCAGTGTCTCAACCTCTCAGACGCCTGTTCGTTTACCCGCTCCTAGAGGAAATGGTGTAACATTCTGTCTATTCTTAATACCTCCCTGCTGGACTTGACATGGGGATGTGATGCCCTGTGCGATCCTCTTAGTCCTGAACGAGCGGGCATAAATATTGCATGGAGAGCAAAACCCTCCTGGGCTTCGCGTCACTGGCTGCATCTGCCACTATTGTTCCTGGTCCACGGCCCGCGGACACCGTGCGTGTGCCGCCAAGCTCAGAGGAGCAGCAAGCCCAGGAGCGGACGGCCACTGGTGTCACTATGACAATTTGGCATTTTCATCTGGAGTCCATTTAATTTGGAAGGGGTGAGAGAAGTCACGGGGAAGGGCTTGGGGTGGGGGGTAAGGGAGGCAGCAACAAGGTGAGCCTCCCGCACCTGCGCCAACCCCAAGTTGTTGCTTAGAATTCGGGCTGAAAGAAAGAAATCAAACAAATAAAAAATCTGACATCCACCAAAAAAAAAAAAGAAAAAAGAAAAAAAAATAACAACAAGTCCCTTCTTAGGATGAGCAGTTAGGTGGATCTCTGGTGTTCCAAGACCCTGGTGTTTTCTGTGACAGGTGACAGGAGGCGGCTGTGCTATAATGTCAAAAGCAGCGCCAGGAGGAACAGTAGGATTGCCAAAAGGCGGCTGGGTATTCTTGGTGTCTGTGCCGCATTCTCGCCGCGGGACGGCTCGGCTGACTCATGGACAGTGTCATCTGTTCAAATAGAAAGCACACATTCCAGTGAGATTTCACATCCTCGATATGGCTCCCGCAGCAGCCTGCTGTTCGCAGCCCTCGCCAGTCTTGCAAACTAGGGTAATGAACCCTGTGCCACCATTGACTTTCATGTCTGCATAATCACTCATTATTTACAGCAAACAAAAGAGAAGCAGCGCAAATTGGACTTTCTCAGCAACATGAATGCTTTCTGTAGAGCACAGGGGGAAGGGGCACAGTGCAGAGGACCTTTCACATGGCCGTTCCTGGGGTCTGGCTAGCACTCAGACACACTTTACCTCAACTTGCAGCACCTCGAGAGTTCTTGTGAAACCCAAAGTGGCACTAGAGAAGCAAGTGCTACTAGGTTTGGGTAAGAAACGTGTCCTGGCCAGGGGGAGGAGCGAGTGAGGTGGAGAAAGGTAGTTATGTTGGCGTATCAGTGGTTAACCAGAAAGGCTACCCATTTTCCTTTTTTCTTAGTGGTTTCACGGGATTAGTGTTGAATGCCTGGTGGTTCAATGCCTACATGCATTTTTTAAATATGAAAAATTAAAGTCCAAACAATAGCATTCTAAATAAACTATACATAATGCCCAGTAAGCCTCAATAAACCGGTGCCCAGTGGCTTGCCTACAATTACGAATCAATTATGGTGTGATTTCCATTATAAGCCCTGTATCTCCAGGATTAAATTACTTGAACTTGCCTATTTTTATTTTTATCAGGCTGAAGCTTGCCCATAAATTATCAGCGTGGATGCAAATTTCCCTCTAAATAAAATGGATTAAGTGAGTTAAGCCTCTCTTATTTAGCTATAAAGGGTTCTAGGAGGCTGCCTCTGACTTTGGATAGCCCTTCTTGATCTGTGTGATTAACAGGCTTAACTCTGAAACGGAACTTTGTGGCAATTAGTACCCAAAGATAGACAGGAGGCTCGCTTGCCAGCCACGCCATGCGCTATGGCTGCTCATCTTCTCCCACCTGGCCTAGATGGAGCTTTTAGACACAGGGTTTCTTGGGACCAGCAGTGAGGTTCTAAGGAGATTTTAGTTCAGCATTAGCAGAACTTCCAGTGGGAGTTCAGAAATTGCCATCCTGGACCCACTCAGTGGTCAAAACAGAGAGAACTGTTAAAGCTCAGCGTTGATACCACACTACACGTCACCATAAAGATGCGTCTCTTTCGAAACTGGGGAGGGTTTCCCTTGTTATTACAGTTTTCCCCCTATTATCCCAAAGCAGCAAATTTCTTCCATGAAGGCGTGAAGATCTAGGCTAGCATTGGGGTGTAGGAGCGCTGATATTATTCATTTGCATAAGGAGAATTTTGAGTATCTCCAAGCCCCCATATAACATAGCAAATCATGCCCCAGAGGAACATTCTCCTTTCACAGTGAAGAAAACCCTCTTGTCCTGAGATGGCAGCTTTGCAGGCCCACAGGATGCCCTGCTTTGCAGACACTGCTGGTCTTTTTTCAGTAAATATTTATCCCCGACATGAGCTAAGGAAAATGCCCAGCCATTAGGCTAGTCCTCACACAGAGTGGCTGCAGCCCTGTGTCAAACTGAGGCCCTCTCCTGGACCTTCACAAACCAGCAGTAAGTGGCCATCCATTTAGAAGACCAGAGAGGATTTGAAAGCAACAATGGGAATGTCGATGGATGCTGAGGGAAAGCAAATACGTGGGGGTGATCCCCTTTCTTGTTTTCTTTTTGACCTTGCAAATGTAATAAATCTGTAGAAAATAGAAGATGACCTGAGTTCTCCTGAAATTCAAAATCCAAATCACTTTCTTAGATCACCAGGATGTTGTCGGTCCAACAATGGAGTACTTCTGTTTCCATCATGAAAATGCCATCGTCCAAGGGGTCCAGTGTTAGTTTTGAAATAACCACTTATATCTAGACAACTGACAACACACCCATTACTAGGCTCCTCTCATCTTCTTTTTACTACCATATCATAAAATTCCTCATCCTTACCACGTTTAGAAGTGTCCTGCTAAGAGGCACCCAGGCAACGCTTGATACCCAGTGAGAGTTTGAAGCACTATTCTTGTTCTGCTCTGGGCTGGGTGGGTAGGTGGTTGGGGTGGTTAGAAAGCGTTATGCACTGTTCCAAGCCTGCTGAGCACCAGACAGTGAATAGGCCTCACAGGACTATGAGGGAAGTGCCTGTTTCTGAGTGATGTTGGACACTAACTGCCTTTCAGGTCTGCAGTCAGAGAGGATTCTCAGAATCAGCCTTTTTCTAAGCAACCTACCAGTAAACATCCTTGAGGAAAAGTACTATCTTTAATTAAAGGGGGAAATCTGTCCCATTATGGAATCTTTGTCTTTCTCTTCCCTTACAACACGCTGTACCCACCCTTGGGCTTCTACAAAGCGTCCTTGGTGTAACATAGTGCTCAGAGTTAGGAAGTTCTCTGGTCACAGAGAAGGTAAAGGTTAAATCTGAGCAATTCAGAATTTAAGGAAGATTTCTGAAGCAATATCTGTCCCAATGGGAAATACATGGGAATGCATGAGAATTCTCTAAACACAAGACAATTTCTAAAGCCTGACAACGATTCTGGCTTGGAAGAAGAAAATGTTCTTCTGAAGCCCATTCAGATTCTGTCTCCTGGCTATGGGATTCTGCAACTAGAGGGTTTTAATGCTTAACCGCAAGATCACCAATAGAACTTTGGAACAAATTCTGTGGAGTATGACTGCCCTGAGATCATCTACTATCCCTGATGATAGGAATCTGGCAGGCAGAGGGTACAGGCAAACGTAAAAGACAAATACATTCCAAAGACAGGTGAATTAGTACACATTGCTGAAAACATGCAGGGGAATCCTTGCAGGTCTGCTGGATTCCCACAGTGTGGGTCTACAGCCAGTGCTTGTAAAGGTGAAGATTCACTCAGCCATTTGACACATTGGCGCAGAGCCACAAGTCTGAGTGAATTTTCAGAGGAATATGGTGCAGTACTCAACTTAACTATTGTGTTCATCCTCTAGGCATAGTATTTTTCAATGTATTTTCAATGGTATTTTTCTTCTTTAGTGAAGGTGTTCAGTAGAAAGCCCTGGAATATAGTGGCTCACCAAGGAACTTTCCCTGCCAAGACAGCTAGGCACTCCCTCAACACAGATATACCATGACTGCTACTATTGTACTTTGCAAACTTCTACCAGTTACATGTCAGTTTATAATAGACTTTAAATGCTCAGTGTAAAAAAAAAAACTGTTTCCTAAATGACTGTGAATATGTCCATGTAGGAATGTATCTTAATAGCCTGTATTTCTTTGCTACATGGATTCAAAGGTAATTACCCTAATGAGAGAATTATCTTCAGCATGACTCTTCATTGCTGGAGAAAAATGTGCTTCCTGTGTATTTCTAAACAACCTCCTGCTTTCTTGATAGGAGATGAAATTTATACAGAAAGATGATTATTGGGGAAGTATGGCTAACTCGTACATCATGTGTCAAAAGATCACTCTTCAGGGGTAAGTTATGTTATAACATGCTTAGCTCTGCAAGACATTCTATGTATAACTTGTTCAATCCAAGAGGGTAAATTTCTTTTTATGAACAGCTATATGTCAATTAATTCTAAGAGAATTCCACTTTCAGAGTTAACATTGGGTTGGGTGCAATATGACCTGCTATTCCATCTGTTGGCTCTTTAGTGTGGACTGGCTAGTGATTGGAAAAGTGAGGATTTTGTGGTTCTTAAAAGAAATTCAGGAGCCCAAGCAGTGAGTATTTGTCTTGCCCATGGCCAACCTGTATTTGATCTCTAGCATCGCAGATGGTCCCTTTAGCACTACCAGGAGTGATTCCTGAGTGCAGCACCAGAAGTAATTACCAAGCATGGCTGGGTATGACCCCCAAAGTAAGCAAGTAATGAAAATAAAAGAGAGATTCAGGTCCTCTGATGGCTCAAACCGTCCAGCTTTTGAGGTGTCTGGTACCTTGAAAACCCACAATATTGCTTCCTGATTTCTACAACACAATTGAAATGTCTCCATCAGTGCACATTCCTTCTAACTTTCTAGAGTGATTAACAGATTTCTGGAGAGCCACTAAGGCTTTATTCACACCCTCTCATGTGCGTCCGGGTAAGATGCCATCTTAAGAAAACAGGAATGCTTTCTGTGAGGTATAATGAGAAAGCCACTGCAGGTCCCGAGGTACTGCCTTTCCTCAGTTGAGTTTACCTAAGTTGCATTTACTCTGTGGGCTCAGGAGCAAAACTCAAA
>JAOXYA010000018.1:71248881-71267563 GCA_028565675.1 Sorex palustris
GAGCTCTATTGCGGATTCACTACCAGGATCTCACCATTCTACAAAGAAGTAATCATCCATGTCAAGAGAGGGGTTCGTCAGGGTGATACCATTTCACCGAAACTCTTCAGTGCCACCCTTGAGAACGTCATGTGATGACGAATGGGAAAGAATGCGAGTGAAGATAGATGGTCGGTCAGCAACTATACCACCTCCGCTTTGCTGGTGACATCGTTCTAATAACACCAAACATTAGCCAAGCGGCATAAATGCTGGCCGACTTCAACCGTGAGTGTGGAAAGGTCGGATTCCAGCTGAATCTCATGAAGTCAATGTTTATGAGAAACAGCCTCATTCCTGACATTCCATTTGCTCTCAACGGAACGACCATCTCTGAATGCAACAGTTATGTGTACCTAGGTTCAGAAGTCAACATGATGAATCACCTGCCACCTGAGTTGCGCAGAAGGAAGAGAGTGGCTTGGAACGCCTTCAAGAGCATCAAAGAAATAGCTAAGAGGACGAAGAACCTCCAGCTCTGGGCATATCTCTTCGATTCCACTGTTCTTTGCATTAATGTACACCTCAGAGACCTGGGCCCTACGCAAACAGGATGAGAATGCTATTAGGGTCTCCCAAAGAGGAATTGAAAGAACTATGCTTGGAGTATCACGTTTCACTCAAATGAGAGAAAGAATCCGGAATTCTGACCTCATCGATGGTCAAGAATCGGGGACACTGTCTCATTTGCCAAGGCATTGAAAATCAGATGGGCTGATTTTGGAGACTTGGAGACGACCACTGGACTAGAGCCATTACTGACTGGATTCCACGGGACGTCGAAAGACCGCGTGGCCACCCACCTAAGAGATGGTCAGACTTCTTCGTCAAGACCCTGAATGATCGGTTTGAGGCTTTTCATGTTGCTAGAACAGACGCCATTGGGCTACACTAGCATGTGACAGGGACGAATGGAGACGTTACTCGCCCCCCCCCCAGGCAAATTGATGAGTAACGGGAAGTCAAGTGATCAAGTGGTACTTCTGGGTCCAGAGTGATAATACAGTGGGTGGGTAGGGCATTTGCCTTGCATGCAGCTCATCCAAGTTTGATCCCCCACATCTCATATGGTCCCCTGAACCCGCCAGGAATAAACCCTGAGTGCCACTGGGTATGGCCCCCACACAGAAATAAAAAACAAAAACAAAATTATGTATTTTCCAGGCACCACATTACAGACTGAGAACCAAAAAGCTGTAAAATATCATTGCAGACATCGTCTTTAGAGCTTGCTGTCCTTGAGTTTTGGGTTCCCTTTTTTTGCACATTCCTTTTGGCTTAGAGAAACAAATATACTTTTGTTTACCCTAAAAAAAATTTGCATGCTTCCTTCTATTGTTATAGCTCTGTCCTACAAATTTTGACCTGTAGATTTTTCTTATTATTCATTCCTAAGTAAAATTTTTACCTAGTTTTCTCCCCACGCTCCACTTGCTCCACTTTTTGTTTTGGGGTTACATCTGGCAGTACTCAGGGAACTACTCCGGAACAGGCCCTCAACGATCGATCATTCCTTGGGGTGCCGGAGAACATGCAGTGCTGCTGCTGAAACTGGACCATATACATGTGAAGCACATGCTTCAGCCTTTGAGTGATCTGCCTGCTCTCTTTATACCTTTTTAACATAATGGAGTCATAGTTTTCAGTCATAAAAAATGAAACTTTAGATTTTGTACATGAGGGTTGAAAATGACAATTGATACTGATTAATGCTAATCTAATTGATACTGATCCAATTGATACTGATATTCTGGGATTCATTGTGGATTTCTCAATATTTTTTATATATAATTTTATTTATTTATTTATTTATTTTGCTTTTTTTGAGGGGGTCACACCCAGTGATGCTCAGGGGTGTTACTCCTGGCTCTGAACTCAAAATTACTCCTGGCTGTGCTTGGAGACCATATGGAATGCTGGGGATTAAACCTGGGTCAGCCGCATGCAAGGCAAATGCCCTACCCACTATACTATCGCTCCAGCCCTTATATTTAAAAAGAGTAGAATTTTCTAGGGTCCAGAGAATAGTGCAGTGGGTAGTACACTTGCATTGCATGCAGATGATCTGAGTTGGATTCACAAAACCCTGTATGGTCCTGCAAGCCCCTCTAGGAGTGATCTTTGAGTATAGAACCAGGAGTAAGACCTGAGCATCACTGGGCATGCCCCCGACCAAACAAGCACTGTAGCACTGTTCTCCTGTTCATCGATTTGAAACAACACAAATTGTGAGACTTGTTGTTTCTGTTTTTGGCATATTGAATACATCACAGGAAGCTTGCCAGGCTTTGCCATGTGGGTGAGATACTCTCAGTAGCTTGCCAGGCTCTCCAAGAGGGGCAGAGGAATCGAACCCAGGTTGGCCATGTTGGCCGCATGCAAGGCAAGTGCCTTACCCACTGTGCTATTGCTCCAGCCCGCAGCTTCTAGTAAAATTTATAAAGTCATATTCTCTAATAGCAGCATAAATCACTTTTGAAAATACAAAACTGAGTGGTAGAAGGAAGACAGGGGTTCAGGTACTTGCCTTGTAAACAGCTGGCTTTGGCCTGATCCCAGCATCTCATGGTCCCCGGAACACTGCCAGGCATGATCCCTGAGCACAGAGCCAGGAGTGGCCTCCTGCACTGCCTTGGTGTCCCCACACCCTCCCCCAAAAGAAACCCACCAAAATGACATGTTTTTCTCTTTTCAGCATATGATGCATATCTTTGCTTCCCTTTAGGTGTTCCTCACTTAATTTGCTCTTTTCAGTCACTTTCTCTGTGTGAACACTTTCCCGATTAATTGTTTTCTACCTCAGTGTTTTGGATGCACAGCCTGGAAAGAACAGGCTATGAAAGGGTTTCTGAGAATGGTGAGTGCTTAGCACAGAGGCGAGCATTCACTAGGTACCCTGATTTACTGAATGTCTGCTAAGTGCCACTGATATAATCCCAGCCAAGAGCAGAAACATCCATGAACAAATAGCCATAAATACATAATGTCAGGGGTGATGTGCTGGGGGGGAAAAAAAACAAAGCAGGTAGAGCGGAGAGAACGAAGAGAAGCCATCTTTCTATGGGAATGGAAGAAGCTACTGATTCAGACAGGTCTACAATGCCTGCGCAGATGAGAGCTCCAGGCTGAGATGCTGCAGTTCCAAGGACGATGAGAAAAGGGTTTGTGAAAGGCTGAGTGACTGCAGCAGAAACAATCAGGCTGAGGAGGACAACAGGAAGAGGTGGCGAGAGACAAAGCTACATTGACAGAGGACCTGCATAGCCAGGTCAGCTTTGGCCTTCTGTCTGGGAGAGATGGCACGTCACTACAGAATGCCACGAGCAAAGCAAACAGTCTTCTACAGCAGACCCACCACAGATGATGGTGGCTGCAGCAGCCAACCGGGGGTGACACAACATGAATCTCTCAAAAGTGCCTCACCCTGTAGCTGCCCCCCAAGATAGCGCTTTTCCTGACATCTCATGAGCACCCTCGAAGGGTGGCCCATTTTACAGATGCCATTCTTTAGTGGAACAGATACCTCCGGGAGATGCAGGAATGATTAAAGCTCTAAGATATGTTGGGAATCATGCATGGCAAGCACATTATTTTATAGAGATGGGATTAGCTATCCACAGTGAATCAAGAGCTTACTAAATATCTCTAAAGCTAGTTAGAGAACTATCCAGGCCTCAAACTTCCCCAAAGAGGACAAGACAAATCAGGGTTCCTACTGACTTCCCAAAATAATTCAGAGTGTTCTTTCTTACGTTATTTCCCTGGACCTTAAAAATAGCAGCAACGTTCCTTTGAAACATGTTCTCTCATTAGGTTAATATTTATGAGAACCATTTCTAAAATGAGTATTTCTGAAACGTCTAAAATAACTCTTTGCCTTAGGAAGTCTATATAAATGACTATTGCCACAATCTATTGACTGGCCGTTCTGCTGAGAGAAATACCACCGACTTTCTGTAATTACTTTACTATGCCAATCTCTTACCAAAATAATGCCTGTAGCTTAAAAAGAATTTGTCCAATTCAAGAACAGGTACAATCTACCTCAGTAATGTTCATGGAAAACAACCACGTCATATACTGCCTGTTCTCCAAAATAGACACAGCACTGACCTGTTCTTGGGACCAATATGGGTCAAGAGCCATGAGGGTCACTTTATTCTTTTAAGTAAATTGAAAACTTCATATGAGATATTTCTTACTCCTGAATTTTCTTGTGTTCCACAAGGCAGGACTGCCAAAGGCTATAGCTTTACATTTTTTTTCTCTTTTACCTCTTGGGAAAAGTTGGAAGACATTTTAAGGCCACTAGGAGCTAAAATATATCCCTCGTCTGGTAAGAATATTTTACAGAACTGAAGGGTGGTCAGTCAGATTGTTCTGGAAGCAGCCACACAGCTTCTGGCCAAATACAGTGGGGCAAGAGCCTTTCCCCAGCCATCTTGTTCTTTTGATGCATATTGGAGGGAGGACAATCCAACTGAGGGCCAATTCTCCCCTAAGAATCCTTTAGTTTTAATTATGGCCACAGTATATTAAATGACTACAACGCCCACGGCAGCTCTCCTTTCAGCAGCACGAGAAAGAAAACCCTTTCATCACTAAGAAAACAAGAAGGATTCTCCGGCAGTTCCAAAGCATGGCTGAAAATTCAATTTAACTGACTATATAGCAACTGAAAGTCTTATACATGAACATCTCTCTACTGCTAATTTTGTGCTAGTTTATCTTTCATAAAAAAAATTCAGGTTAAACTCTGCTGAACAGCACAAAGCTCTTGGTATTTTGAGGCGTTTTGGAACAATTACTTTGACAGGAGTCCTTGACAGTTAAATGACTCCGTTAAATGAATGTTATAGAAGACACATAATGATTTTTAGTGAAATATTGAATTTAACCACAAATGAGGAAAAGCCCATCATGAGCATCATGGATATATTTGAATAATAACATCTTGCTTATGAACCTCAGCGGCGTCTATCATTTCTAATACCCATGCAATCAACTTGAGCTGGTACAAGCATTCCGTCTTAGTGTTCTTTCTTTTTTTTTCACTTGGGAGCTTCCCTTTTGCTGTTACCTTGGCACCTCAGAAACCAGCACAACCTTTTAGAAACTGGCTGTCATCTTCTTCTGCATGGGCACAAGATTTTTAGAGTTAGGCAATTAATGAGTAGCTGTCCCACGAGCGAGGGGCACCTCTGTCCTTTCTATTGCTGAATGAGACTCTTTACTAACTTAAAACAGGAAACAACTCACATGAGTTAAGGGCCGGAGCACGCTGCCCAGGAATGTGTGAGTTCACAGCCTGCCTGTTTCCTCCGTCTGTGGGATGCAATATTCCTTTTCTTATTTTATGGATCGACGGCGAGATAGTATCAGGGTTGTACATGTTTTCTCATGACTAATGATGAAACTATGTACTGAAATAATAAAACAGGTACTGTTCAATTTCCTTTGAAAATTCCATTCTGATGTAAGGCAGGGTGTTCTTGGGACAGTGAGTGAAATCGGCTTATTACAAAATTCTCTTTTCAGGAGAAACAGCCGAGAGAGCAGATCTCACAATGCAGGCAGAATGGGAGAGGGTGAGATGCTCAGACAGAAAGAGTGAGTCATGCAGACGTGCAAGGCAGGGTAGAAGGCTGCTGGTTCCCCGGGATCCTGCTGACCTTCCCACAGCCCTGCAGGTGAGGGGCAGCCTCTGTGTGCCCTTCCACTCGTGAACATCCTTCCCCTGAACTGCCCCTGCTCTGTGAGCATCACTCATCCCGCCTTCAGGACAGAGAGTCTTTCCCATTGCATCCCCAACATCTCTCAGCCCGCTCAACTGTTCCAGGAAGGTGCATTTGAGAAAATAGTTTTTGTTGCTTGCTTGCTTGCTTGGTGACTACACCCGAAAGTGCCCAGGGCTCAGGGGACCAGATGTGAGTCCTGGGATTGAACTGGGTCTGCTGCACTCAAGACATATGCCTTGCTTCTGTACTATCTCTCTGGCCTGTGAACACATTCATTTGTTTGCTTTTTTGTTTTGACCAACCAGGCAGTGCTCAGGGATGACTCCTGGCTCTGTGCTCAGGGATCACTCCCGAGAGGGCTTAGGGGACCTTATGAGGTGCCAGGGATTGAAACTGGGGTGCTAGGCAAGTGATACTCTGGCACATGATGAATTAACATATTTTTATCCAAAATTTTATTGTAAGTTACTCTTGTTACCTCCACCAAAAATAAATGATGTCAATTAAAGTCTCATTTCCTTTAGATGACAGTAAAAATACCAGCCGGACCCAGAGTGACAGTACAGTGGGTAGGACATTTGCCTTGAAAGCGGTAGACCTGTGCTCCATCCTGGACATCCCATATAGGAGCACTGTCAGGAGTGATTCCTGAGTGTAAAGCCAGGAGTAAGCCCTCGGCACTGCTGGGTGTGAGCCAAAAACAAAAACAAATTATAAATAAATAAATACATCAAAAACACCAACCAGAGAGTTGACATCTTTTGACATGGAAAGAAAAGTCTCCATACTCTGCCAGTTCCCGAAAGGAGTTAACATCTCTCACCCTGCTAACTCCAAGCATGGTCCCAAGACCAGCCTTCTCCACCCCGCCAGGAGCATTCTAAGTGTTCAGGCCCTCAGAATCACAATCCACACTGGAGGAGGTTTGCCTGGTGACTTATCTACAGCAACTGAAGAATCACTAACTAAGAAGTAGCCACAAGGTCTGAAGAAGTGCTGAACAACATGATCCAGAAAAAAAAAAAAAAACACAAAGCTGGGACACCATGATTGAAAGAGAATCGGCTGAGAAAGTTTTAGAGCTCTCCGAGGACAAAGTCACGAACGCACACAGGTGGGAAACTTCCTTACTCCAGTTCCCTGGGAGCCCTTCCTCCATACTTCATGCTCTTGCCTGTTTAAAGACACAGCTGCTCTTAATAATTGTCTTTTCTCCTTGGTGCAAAGAGAGTATTTATCGTCAGCATGCTGACATTTGCAGGAGTTTTGGCTTTCTCCACTGCAAATGTGGATGATTGAAAGGATATTGCTGACACCTGAATAAGAAATCCAATGACTCCCAGCTATGTAAATTTAATTATTTCCTTGAACTTTTTTTTTTTTCAGGAATCTCTTTCTCTTTCCCTGAGCTTTGGAGAAGGCCTTGCAATTTTCATTTAAAAGAAATACAAGTCAGCAGTGGTTCACCAAACAGGCTGACATGCAATTTCATAGGGGGAGAGGCACTGTGTCTTTAATCTAATTTGAGCTCTCCATTCCCAGCTAATGTATCTAGGGATCTTGATGTATGCATTTACAAGGAGACATCTGTAACACAGAGGCCAGCTCACTGGATTCTCAGCAACAGGGATAAAAAGAAATTAGGCTGGGTGCTCACAGCTGCCTAACTCCATGATAAATCTCAATATACTCACAGATGTAGAAATATTCCCGGCCTGGCCTGAATTCAAATCCTAGAGAAAAGGGTGTGAAGAGCTGGAATTTTTCCGAGAACTTCAGTGGTCCATTTGGAGAGTGAGGTCGATTACATTCCCATCTCTTGAATCCTTTGGAAGTGTGGTCGCAAGCACTGTAGCCGTCATAGTTCACCATGTAGAGGACATAGCGCTCAGTCTTATCCTCCGGGACCGAGTCCTCATAATGAGGGCAGAAAACATCCAGGTAGTCATTGATGCACACGTCAATGTGGTAGTCACCCCTCTGAAATCTGTTGGAAGAGGAAGATGAGATTACTCACACATGAAAGGCTTTTGCTTGGCAATAGTTGGTGAATGCGGTAGGGCGTTTGCCTTGCATGCACCCAGCCCGGTGGAGCCGGGTTCGATTCCTCCACCCCTCTCGGAGAGCCCGGCAAGCTACCAAGAGTATCTCACCCACATAGCAAAGCCTGGCAAGCTACCCGTGATGTAATCAATATGCCAGACACAGTAACGACAAGTCTCAAAATGAAGACATTACTGGGTCCACTCAAGCAAATTGATGAACAACGAGAAGACAGCGCAGTGCAGCTACTTTTCTCTCACTCTTAAAAGCACATCTATTGGTACAAAGTTTCCCTATTTCTAAAATAGTGTGTATTTAAAAAATATTTCTAAATAAATGTATAAGTAAAGGATGATTATGTGAACTCTTTTTTTACAATCTAAACCATTCCAAATTTTCTATGTAAACACAGACTATTAAGCATCTTGAACTTAAGAGAAACCTAAACTTTTAAGATTTGAAAATAAGATTCCTAGAACAATGTTCCCTCTTAAGAAGAAAATAAAAACTCAAAAGATAATGGTGAAGCAATGAATGAGAGACCAGGAATGATAATTTTCAACACTAGCATTAGGGTCCTTGCTTATGTGCTTCTGTCATAAACTCATTTTGACTGATCTCCTTTAAAAGAGTTTTCTGGATGCTTTATTTCTTTTTTACATTGAGAAAATGTAAGCACTCTAGGGAAAAAAAATCTTCCCCCACTTAAACAAAACTTTTATTATCATGTTCAGATGAGTACTGAAAACAGCAAAACAAAAGAAAATAGCAAACACCACAGCCCCATGCTCCTGCAGAAGTTAAACACAAGCATGCCCCACCAATGGCATACACACAAGCACACACACTCACACACAAGCACACTCACACACTGCAGACACTAATAAGGTCTGCGCTGATCCTCAGCTCACACAAAAAAAGTTTTTCTTGTTTGTGTTAACTAATATGACTTTCCTATTAATGAAGCCCTACTTCCCAGAACTCAGTGAGGTATGAAGCAAAAGTTGCTTTGTATGCAACTTTGGAAAATCAGGGTAGAAAGCATGCCTAAAACACCCATTTTTACCTAGTGAGGAAATTCTCAGAGACCTTAGTTCAACATAAAACTATGTTACTGCTGAAATATAGTGTCCATAAAGCCATATAATCTTCAAGTCAGACAGTCTCAGTGTGAACTCTTTCCAGTGATGGTGGACGAGGTTATTCCATTTTTAAAAATCTCTAAATGTTAGAAAGTTTCTTCTGATATTGAGCATAAATCTGCCTCTGTGCAATTTCCATCCAGTGATCCTACTTCTGCTGCCTGAAATTACCAAGGACAAATCTAATTCTTCTTCTGCAGGTAGTTCATAAAACATTTGGAGATGTCAGCTACATCTTCCTTTCTCCAGACTTGAAAATCCTGATTCTCTTGGGTATTTCTCATTGAGTTCCCAGGCTTCTCCTCATTATATTTTCTTAAGCCTTTTTCATGTCTCCTGTTTTCCCAGCATTTTCTCTGAAGCGCAGCATTTAAGAGGTTGCAATGATAGTACAGCAGATAGGGTGCTTATCTTGCATGCAGTTGACCCAGCTTTGGTCTCTAGCACCCCATAACCGTTCCCTGAACACAGTCAGAAGTGGTCCCTGAGCACCATGCCCATAGTAAGCCCTGAGCACCACTGAGTGTGGCTAACCCCCACCCACCCCCAAAAATAAATTCTAAGTACAGTTTGGGACTGGAGAGAGAGTACAGTGGGTGGCATTTGCCTTGCATGTGTTAACTGGGGTTGATTCCTGGCACCACATATGCTTCCCTAAGTCCGGTCAGGAGTGATGCCTGAGCCCAGAGTCAGGAGGAAGCCCTGTGGCTCAGGCTAATACAAATAGTAGCACTCCAGGTGCTAGATATTCACTGGAAATACTGAGTCACTTTTTTGAGATCCAATACATTAAAAGTAAAAGTCCCACTCATTTGGAGTAAGTTGCTGTGACTGAGTTCAGAGTCTTCTGCCAGGTGAGCTATAAACCACTGCAAGCTTCAGTTTCCTAAGATGTAAGGTGGAATGGTGATGAGAATATGCTTTGCTGATCTCACATGGTTGCTTCGAGCCTCAGCTAGGAAATGTGTGTAGAACGTTATGTGAGCACAAAGCACTGCTATGTTATCTGGATATAGCTATGCTTAATATTAAAATGTCTTCACATTAGAAAGGAAAATAATTATTTAAATAACATCAATAAGAACATAGCAATAAAAACAATCTGATAATCCCTAAAGACAGAAATTGCCTAAAAATCTTAAGATCTCTGCTCAGATACCATATCCAATGATCCACAGAAACTAACTCCACTTGAATCACACTTCGAAAATGCAGCATGCTGATTTACTCAAAGAACCTGAGATGCTCAGACGACTTCAGTTAGAGAGTCAAAAAAAGTATGTTCCGTTTAAAGAATAACACACACAAACACATACAAACACACACACACACACACACACAGATAGCACAGGGATTAAGGCACTTGTCTTGCATGTGGTTGAACTACCTGCCAGAAATAAGTCTTGGGCAACACTGGGTGTGGTCCCCAGACCCCAAAATAAACAAACAAAACTTAAAAATAAAGGAAACAAAAACCCAAAACTCGCAGAAGCATTGGTTTCTTCCTATTTACAATGATCATGGAAGTAAGTTTACTTTTTCTTCATTACTGGCAAGCAATGATTTGTCAAGATATAAGAAAAGCCTGTGTTGCTTTTAAAAGATTTCTGAACATCAAGGTAACATCACTGCCAAAGTACAAAGAAAAGACACTGCAATGTTCAGATAAAAGGGTGCTGGGATATGAATCACCAGCATTCAGAGCCGCCTGACAGGTCTGGCTGAGAGCCAGCCCAAAGCTGCGGCAGAAGGCAATGCCCAGATGCACTTTATATTATTATATTATTATTATGGATTTTAAAGACGTGCAAGGGGGGAGTTTTTCTCTTTTCGAAGTGTCACTCATTTTAGCTTCTGCGAGTGCCTGACAGTGCTTACTAGTGAAAATCAAAATTGAAACTGCTACTGTCCAGATGCATTCTGGACTGCGTTCACCTACAAATTGTCATAGTATCTCCCTGCTTCCAATTTCACTTCCCTCTCCCAACTTTCATCCCTAGTAACACCTGCTAAAATGTTAATGAGACAACCCATCAGAGGTGAAGACCCACAGCTCACCGGGCTGACCATTATCTTTTCCTGGGGACGCTTTACTCATTGTGGGTATTGAATGGATATCGGTGGGGTTACTGGTTCTATTTTATTTAATTCTGGGGAGGGGTTCCAACTTGGGGCTCAGGAGGATGGTGGGCCACTCCCAGCGATTCTCAGCCAACTGGCCAGCAGTTCAGGACCCGGCTCCAGGATATAGTGCTTCTCCAGCACTACTGTGTGCCGGGCCAGCAGCACAAGTCACGGCCGGGTGACACTACGACTGGGTTGCCCCAATCGTATCTCCCATTTGGGGTCTGTTTCCAACCTGTGATTGCACCAGCAGTCAGTATATTCCCCCTTTTTTCCAAAGAAAAGATGATTCGCCATGGAATGAACATAGATTTCTGTTGCAGACCTTTAATTTGCATAAATTAGTGTACTAATCTAAATTACAGAAGAATGGATGATATAAACATAAAAGCAGTGAGAGGTTGGAAACTCATAAAGTCTGTATAATATGCCCAAGTACAATCCAAAGACAGGTTGAGGAGTAGATGCTCTAATACTGAACCACCAGGGCTTTTTCTCTTATTTCCATCTCTTACAGAAACAGTCTTTTTTTCTGACTCACTCTGCTATTGTTTTGTTAGTTTGGTTTCCTTTGGTAACCCTAGCAGTGCTCAGGGCTTGCTTTTGGCTCTGTGCTCAAGTGTCTCTCCTGGTGTTGCTCAGATACCCATATGTGGTGTTGGGAATCAAACCTGACCTGGCAGAGTGTAAGGCATGCACCTTAGCCCCTGGACTATCTCTCTGGCTCCTTGGGGCTGGAGAGAGAGTACAGTCGGTCGGGTACTTGGCTTGCACACAGCAGGCCCAGGTTCAATTCCTGTGCCCCACTAAAAATGATCTATAAGCACTGAGCTAGAAATAAGCATTGAGCACTGCCTTGTGAGGTCCCAAACCAAAGAGAGGAGGACCATTGCTCTCTGGCTCTGGGCTTACTTTGAAGAAGGACATGTACGCGTCTATTGCTATCCAGCACATTATATCAAGAATTACATCCATTATCTCAACTTGATCTCTATAAAAAATTGCACAGAAAAGACACTCCAAGTATATCCACTTAAAGAGGAAAAAGAATTAAAAAGTCATTGGACTACTATTCAGCTTTAAAAAAGATGACATTCTACCATTCGCAACAATAGGGATAGCCCTATGAAGTATAGTGCTTAATGAAACAGAGAAGGAAAAGGAGCATGTGAGATTACTCAAATGTGTACATAGAGACCAATAAAAAATAAATAAAACCAGTATTTTTTAATTTAAACAATTTAAGAACAAATCAGTGGGAAGGGAAGCAGAAAAGAAGGAATGAGATAACTCGATAAATGTGATTGAGTGTACTGTGAATTCAACTTTTAGTGGTGAACGTAAAGTATTATACACAGAGGTTGTTTTTAAAAGCTCTCTACTTGATGGGCCAGAGCTGTACAGAGGTTAGTGCACTAGCCCTGTACAGAGCCGTAAACCTTCTTTAATCTCCAGCTCCACATAAGTCCCTCTGAGCACCACCAGCTGTGGCACCTGAGGACAGAGCCAGAAGTGGCCCCTGAACACATGTGGTGTGCCCACCAAGAAAAGCTATGCAGGTGAACCTACTTAATCTTATAAACCTATATGACTGAAAGAAGAAACAAAAGCCAAGCAACATGCTCCAGAGTACAGAGTTTTGAAAAAGTGAAGGTAGTACTCAAACAAAAACAGTCCCACCTAGGGCAGAAGCTTTACTACTCCACTGCTAAAAGGGAGATGGGATTTCACTTCTTCCCTTCATTCAAGGAGGCTGCAAACATTGGAGGCTTCTAGGCTGTGCTGTATTACAGTTTTATATATGCTGTCATACGGAATTTTTATTGGGTACTTGTAAGAACCTTTGTTTAGGGTCAGAGAGAACTTCTGTGAAAGCCCAATACGGGGCTCGAAGATTCACTCTTTTCCCCTTGGTTGGTCCCCCAACTCCTAACCAAAAGACTGAAGTGCCGTAACATCACACAGACTCTAAAGACAGCTCCTGACTCGTGTAAATCATTTATTTCAGTCAGGAAAAAGTAGCCTTTCACATAAAAAAATCTTTTCTTCCACCAGGAAACAGCCTTTCATGAGTTTTAGTTGATGTTAAAAGGGTAAATTCACATCCAGAAAGAGTGATTCCACGTGTGAGTATTTACAAATGTCACGGGGAACAGTGCCATGACTTGAACACATTTGAATATTTCTTGGAAATGTTCTTGAAAATGTCTCCTCTTTCCCGCAATCCTTAATTCCTTCCATTGTATTTGTGATTCTTTACCTCTCTGGAAACACTGCAAGTTATAAACTGTTAGAATTTTGGCTGCACACCAACAAGCCAGCAATAATTACAATACAATCTCTATCAAATTATCACAGTGGTTTACAATGTAAAAGCTCGCATAGTTTCCACCCTGAGAAAAGTGATTGTGTTTGAGTAAAATGATGACTGCATTCACTGTTCTCACAATATGAAAGTCTGAAGGAGAGAACCCTTGCTCCTCCACAGATTGCCTACTTAGCTTGGTGACTCACACTCCATAAAATAGTATCTAGACTCTGTTATGGCAGAACTACCTTGTACACATCTGTCAAGATTTGGTGGCAGATTGGTTGGGAATCAACGTCACAGATTTAATGCAAGGGATCATTTAAAGAGAACTCAGTCCAGCATAGCACAGTCTTCTTTTTTAATAATTCAATGATGAAAACTGAATCCCACACTCTTTGATAATTGGCAGTGCCAAAGAGACCACTCATGGGGGTGGATACAAAGAGCTTTGGGGTGGCTATTGGTAGTACAAGGAGTAAGAGAAGGTGGAATTTGTGCTAGAAAGTCTCTATGCATGCCTATCTTTTTCTTATTCATCTTCAGTGTTTATTTGATGACAAATTGTAGCTAGACTTTTGCTTCTACAGTTCAAACAAGTATTACTATATCTCTCCAAACCCTCCTGGAAAAAAGTTCATTGACTTTTTGAGTCTCAGCATTAGAAAGTCATGAAGAGAATTTCCGTTGTAGATTAATTATCTCTTGTGTGAGAAAACAGTTGGCAATTTGTCTTTCCTTTTAGACAACAACTGTGTAAAGCCCCCTGACCCCCTTAATAGGTAGACCAAAGTTTTATTGCATGACCAAAATTCATCTGAATCAGAAAAAGCCCACTTCTAACTGTAAAAGTCAACTCCCCCCTTTTTTTTATTATTTTTATTGTTTTATTAGTGAAACACCATGAGGTACAGTTATAGACTTACAAATTTTTGTGCTTGGGTTTTATACAATGATCAAATACCCATCCCTCCACCAGTGCCCATCCTCCGCCACCATGGGTCCCAGCATCCCCTCCACCCCCATCCCCCCCATCCCACCCTGCGTCTGTGGCAGGGCATTCCCCCTTGTTCTCTCTCTCTTCTTTTGGGTACTGTGTTTTGCAAAAGAGGCATTGAGTGGCAATCATGTTTGGTCTATAGACTACTTTTAGCAAGACATAGTCCTGGTGTGTGTGTGAGTGTGTGTGTGTGTGTGTGTGTGTGTGCGCGCGCGCGCGCACGCACGCAAACACGCCTTGAGGAAAGAGTTAGCCTTATCCATTCTTTGTTGAAATGTAAACTTCTTCAGCATCTATAACTAACTGGAGATTTCTCCATGCTGAGGTTTTTTCCCGAAATGCAAAAACACTCAAATTAAAAGATATCTACACACCTATTCACTGTGAAGCTATTTCCAAAAGCTTAGTCATGGAAACAACCCAAGTGCTCAGTAACAGATGAATGTATAAAGAAAGTCAGAAATGGAACTAGAGGGGATTACAGTATAGGAGAAAGCAAAATATCTGATGCTGTTATAAGCATGTGTTATACAAGAATAAAACACACAAAAAGACAATATACAATGAAAATAAGCCATTAAAGTCTGACAAGAGAACTGAGGTTATTAAATAGGCTGAAGAGGTCTGAATAATGGTGGTGAAATATTGGCATATTGCTTGTGTGCATGGTGTCATAACATTTTATTCTGAAACATAAAACATTTTCACTATTGTTAACAATGCTGTAGCAGTAAAAAAATAAAAATTGTGGAGCGCTTAGTTTATTAGTTGCTTAATGCTTTATTCCTTATTAAAATTCAATTCCCATGTAGTAAAGAATCATGGCTGTTTTCCTTGTCACTTTCTCTGGCACCTAACCTAGGTCTACATGGTGAATGTTTTACAATTACTTTTTGAACAAATAGCACTGTAGCACTGTTTTTCCATTGTTCATCAATTTGCTCGAGTGGGCCCAGTAACTTCTCCATTTTGAGACTTGTTGTTACTGTGTTTGGCATATCGAATACGTCATGGGGAGCTTGCCAGGCTTTGCCATGCGGGTGAGACATTCTCAGTAGCTTGCCGGGCTCTCCGAGAGGGGAGGTGGAATCGAACCTGGCTCAGCTGCTAAAATAAAATAGGAAATGAAACACCAAGCAGGAAGCCACAGAGGGACCTGCTCTTTGCAGCAATGAAAAGTGACTTGAGAGGCTGGAACAATAGTACAGGGATTAAGGTGCTTACTTTGCAGCTTGATTGACCAGGACTGGGATCCAGCACAGCATGATCCCCCTGACCACTTCCAGGAATGACTTCTGAGCACAGAGCTGGAAATAGCCCTTGAGCACTGCTGGGTGCACCCCAAGCCACCACCACTAATAATCATAATCATAATCATAATCATAATCATAAAATTAAAATGGTGATTCGAGGTGCCATTATGGAGAAATGGTTCACAAGGGCTTGAGTGCGTGCTTTGCCTGCAGGCCCTACTTTGATTCCCAGTTCCACATGGTTCCCCAAAGCACCTCAGGGAACAACTCTTAGTACTGAGCAAGGAGTATCCCCTGAGCATCACAGGGTGCAACCCAAAAGCAAAGAAAAAGTAGTTATTTGTTTGTAGGGAGACCCTCAGACTCTACCCAAGGGGGACATTTTGTTTTTATTTTAGAGTCACTACTTCCTTAAGTAGGAACACCCTACACTCAGCAAATAAACTCCAGTATTCAACTTAGAAACATCTAGTTTTAAAATTCCTTAAACATTTAGGAAGATGTGATAAATCAACTTATAGACATTGATTTTACACAATTGGATATAGTTCAACTGAAAGTGAGGTAGAAAAGGATTTAGTTGCATTCATGGCATTATTCTTGTGAAGGACTTATGGCTAATACACTTAAATATCAGTTAATACCTTTGTCATAGAGCTTGGAATAGAGGTCTTCACTTGAGGCAGATATTTGGGGGTCTGACATCTAGGTGCACACTGATAAATGATTCAGCATTTTTATTTTTAGTCTCAGTTAATATTACTGTACTCCTTCACGTACAAGTACTTTCGTTCTATAGCCACATAAGTGCTCCTTGAATTGACAGAGCTTCCCTTTAGGTTTATAAATCCAGTTATCTGCAGTGTTGAAAGATTTATTGGTTAGAGTTTTGGTGCAGAAATATTTTTATTACTGAGATCAGGATAAACGACAAGAAGCAATGACTAATTTATGGAAAACTAATATTTACTGAACTTCAACTTCATATCAAATTCTTGAACCACTTGATTTCATTTATATTTCTAAGATATGGAACAGTTTACATATACTTAGTGATGGAAAATTTCTTTCTCTTTTGTTTTTCTTCTGTCTAGGAAGGCCATGATATTGTTTCTAAGGTTTAATTGCTACCACTCAGAATGGAATATGTAATGCTCAGTATATTTTTAAGGATTTGAGTTCCTTTTTTTTTTGAATTGTTCTTTGTTAACTTTGTTTCAGAAAGTGGTAAAATAGCTGTGGAATATCAGCCTTTTGAGGAGCTGACTGATGCCAGAACCAAAGAACTACATGATTTAAATCAAGTACATGAAGAGAGGAGGGCTGGAGCAATAGCACAGTGGTAGTGCATTTGCCTTGCATGGCTGACCTGATGGATCCAGGCTCAATTCCTCTGCCCCTCTCAGAGATCCTGGCAAGCTACTGAGAGTATATCACCCACACGGCAAAACCTGACAAGCTACACGTGACGAACTCGACTTGCCAAACACAGTAACAACAAATCTCACAATTGAGATGTTACTGGGCCCACTCGAGCAAATTGATGGGAGGACAGTGACAGTGATGTAAAGAGAAAAACTCAAGTATTATATACACAGGATGGCTGTAATTCAAAATAATTAGCAGATTTTAGAAGTCTTTAGCGTGTATAGGCAATTATACCATCCCCAGAAAAATATGAAACTCTAAAACTTTATTTGAGGGAATTTCTGAAGTTTTCTTGAAGTCCTGGCCCTTGGTTCTAAACCTTTATTTGAAATTTGGAGAGTTCTGAGTGCCCTCTATGTTCTATCAGAGAAATATCTTTTTTTTTTAAATGTAGGAGTACTGCTATTTATTCAGCCATTGATTATGCTGGTTGAATAGAGCATGAATTACACCTTACTTTTTAAAATTTTTTCATAATTTTATTTATTGAATCACCATGAGACCAGTTACAAAGCTTTCAGGTTTAAGTCTCAGTCATACATTGAAACAACCATAACTTCACCAGTACCCATTCTCGACCACCAAAAACCCCAGTGTACTCCCATCCCACACTCTCCCCCTACCTGTGGGGCAGATGATTTCTACATTACTCTCTCTCAACTTTGATTACATTCAATAGTTTGACATCAGACTTACCATTATTATTTGGGATTTTACCCCAACACTCAGATCTGTGGAAAAGGCAACTGTGGACAATTCTTTTTCTATTGCTGGTTGTGAATAACATATGGTGTCGTGCAGCCGCAGTAATGGCCATGCAATTTTGAAATTCCAAAATTTTAATAATTAAATCTGGAGGGATTTCTGCCAAAACCTGCTGGGTTCCAAGATTTGTTTCTGAGGCTCTTGGATCATGGCCATTAAGCAGCTTTATTAGGAGCCAGAGAGGCCATTTGTGGGAGGTGACTCGGGGTCTCGTTGGGGTAGGGAGGAAAGGGCCAGCTCCACTCCCATCTCATGAGGCCCCATGTGTCTCGTCACCGAGGGCCCAATGCCTGCCCAATGCCTCTGGAAGATGGCAACCACCAAGCCGCCTAGGGGGAGCAGGCAGAGGGACAGCACTCTTTCCCCCCTGGGGTGGCCAGGCAACAGTAACCTACTGCCGGGTCCAGACACAGAGAAATACCTTTTTGAACTCCCCTTAAACAGGATCTAGGAATTTGGGGTCTTAAGTGTGATTAAGTTACAGCATTTGAAAAGTTAAATTTTTTTCTAGTATGATATAATATCTAGAGCTCGGCATCTCATATATATATATATATATATATATCGTATGAAATATTTTATGAAAGAAGCTTTTTGTTCAACAATTGCACAGTATTTCAAGTAGGAATTAATTTGCTAATTTCCAGGAGAACATATGAATACACTATTTAAATGTGTGTTTTCTAGGGATGGCGGGGGGGGTTATCAAAATGTGTTTCATATCATTGGGAAAAAATTTGGAGTGGGATATACGTAATGAACTTGGCTCAAGAACAAGGCAGACTCTTCATCTCCTATGCCTGGCTGTCCTCACTGGGGCCCCTTGGAGGAGGGCAGGTTAA
>JAOXYA010000018.1:71272665-71285011 GCA_028565675.1 Sorex palustris
AGAAATTGCTTTTATTGCGTGAGCTAGAACTCAAAGTAACTAGATACAAGATCTGAACCACAAGTGAAGCAAAGGTAAGAGAAGAACGAACTGAAGTCTACAGAGATGTGATGGTGGGTAGCCCAGGAACTGTGGGATTCATTCAAGGTACACGCACAGATTTGATAGAAAACTAGGGCTGCAGCTCAAGCAAACCACAGCATTTGTTATTATAATCGTCTTATGTAGATAGCCTTTTTAGAGAGTGCTCCTTGAAGCAGCACTGGTGTTTATGCATCAATACTTTGCATAATTTCTGTGCAGACACATAACTTTAGAAAACGCACAAAGAGAAACAGTAGATGAAAGGTACTAGACACAGTACTTAATAATAATTAAAACAAAAGTACAATGTCCAATAATAATCAGCTGTGTTCTGGGTCTTCACATAACTTTTGAGAAGAGCTAATAATATTATATGCAAAGGTCAAGAGCAGGAAAGAAAATAATGTTCAACTGCAAAAGAGAAAAACGATGAGCAGGACGGTCATTGAAGCAATGCTTGGAAATTATGCTTCGCCTGATAGACAACGTAAGCACCTAAGGCAGAATGGAAGTTTCTCTATTGTCATTAAGTCCTCTATTCAATTACCATTTATCGGGGTAATTAAACACTGGAAAGTGATGCCAGGCTAATTGTTAGATTATGATAATTACATGTCTTTGCTGTGCTACAGCTGATCAAAATAAGATGTGGTCCCGTGCACTTAGCTGAAGCTCCTCTGTAATCGTCAGACTTTCCTAGAGCATGGGGCCATTTATTACTAATTCATTACAAATCAGGCTGAGAAGCTTATTATTTGTAATGTCCTCTCCCCCCCCCCCACACACACACAGTCTCCTCGAGCAAGACTCCCAAAAGGTTAGGAAAAACTGCTGCCTCCCATTGGCCTGTTTCCATCCCAATTACACAGCTGAGCAGCACTGGGTTGCCTCTATTGGAGAGGGTTCATCAGCTGCTTTCACAGAACCCACAGCCACCTCTCACTGTGGTAGGGGCAGCCAAGGCGCCCTCTGCCAGCCTCTGCCAGCTGCTGTTCTGCACTGAGCTGTGTCCCAGCAACGATGAGCTGGCAATCCAGAGACTCTGCAGGGTTCCCCTCTGCCCAGGTCAGGCCTAGAGCTGGCTGGAGATGACCAGAGTTTGCTCTCGTTCACTGGAGTCCTGGGGTGCACGGGCTACTACGACATTACTGTCCTAGTAATGTCTTTGAATGTCCTAATGTCCCTCCGAATAGGACAGTCCAGTCTCTATTCGTCAAGCCAGGGGCAAGAAAGAAAAACAAATTTTCTCAGGAACTGACCCAACATCCCCCAAAGCTACTGAACCAGAGACTCCACTTTTTGTACAGTGACCAGAGCAGTCTTGTCCTGGGACATTTGGGTGGGGGTGGGGGGTGACCTTCCAGGACTCCATTCTTCCAAGATCCACTCCAGGCTCACTACTGGACAAGGAGAAGGAAAAGACTTAATTGAGATGCTTCATTGGACACGGCCCCTAGATGGTCCCAGATCCCCATGCAAGGACAAGTAACTTCTTCCAGAAGGAGTCCTGAAAATACCCTATGCTGGACCTCAGCTGGAATCCTGGCTCTCTCTGCACTTCGTTCTTCTGGGAAAATGGTTCCTCCAAGCGGAGGAGACACATTTCCCTCCCGAATATGGACGTCTCCCTTCTGCAATGCACTCATGGCACCACAAAAACAAATGTATTGTCACCCAGCAACTGTGTCATCTGTGTTTTATCCAGGCTTTTGCCCCAAGACAGAACAAACATTGTTATTGAAAAGTCCCGTACTCTGTTTTACTCTTCCTTGACCCTTGAAATTAAAAGAGAACATGCCACCACCTTTCAAAAAATTAGATTAAGTGCATTTTGGGGACAAAACTAACCACAAGATACCATTGTTAACAACAGAATCCATAAAGCTGTCATTTTACGCACATACTCACTGGCGGCCTGTGGCTTCAGGCAGGGCGCTGGGGAACAGAGGTACTTCGGTCTATCACATAAAAACGGTCTTGCACTACTTAGTATTATTATTTCCTCCCCACACTCATTAAAAGAATATTCATTCATACAGCTGGATCCTCTATTTACTTTTATAGCCTGGACCACAGAAAGATATATGCAAGAATAATGCAATCATAAAAAATAAGAAACTAATTGCGCTATCCCAAGGAAACATAAGGGGGAGAAGGAAATAAAAAATTCACCATTTATTTCTCAGAAATAAATCTCAGCACTTTAGGGGATTCTCAAGTGCTATAATATCTCTACCAACTTAAATGCTTGTCTCAATGACAGAAGGAGCCACTGCCTTCCCTTGCCCCCTCTCATGTTAATAAGTTCTGTTGTGAAATGTCTACTTTGGAAAAGAATTAAGAGTTCAAAGCAAAGTGTCTGACCTTACCCTTGAACTTTCAGAATTTGGGTCTGGCCACAGCTCAGAATGAACCACTTGTGGGCACTGAAGGTTTCAGAGGGATGGTTAATGCTAAGACACACACAAGATGATGAAAGAACAGGGTGATAACAAGCACTCCATGCTGTGACAACTCAGCACCGTGAACCTTGAAATGACGGTGTCCTAACTGGCTTTCCTCAGCACTCAGTTGCACAACCCCAGATTCCAAAGCTTAGTCCCGCACAAAGATGTTTTATTGCTGTGGAAACTGTACAAAGATCCCTCCTTGAAAAGAAGTAGGGTGGAGAGATAGGTGAAAGAGGAGAGAGGGAGGAAGGGAGTGATGGAAGGAAGGAGGGAGGGAGGAGAGAGAGAGGGAGAGAGAGAGAGAGAGAGAATGTGAATACTACTTTTGGGTTACAATTTCAGTGTGATGAGTAGGTGAAACACAACACAAAGGCATGTAGAGAATGGATGAGAGGTATTAAATGAACTATTAAAGTCTGTGACCTGAGTAAGCATGAACAATGAGACTCTCTCATAGATCCATTCATTGACCACTTGGGGCAGCTGTACTTCTGGATGCTTTAGCTCAGCATCTGGGTGCTACCCTTTGTTGCCAGATATTTAATGAGTCACAATCCATTTAGTATTCCAGAAGAAACAGACTTTAGTTCCACTTCACACATTTAAAAGAAAACTTGCAGTCCCATCTCTGGAAATAACAGAAGGAAGGAGACAGAAATTTTCTTTGGTCAACTCTGAACTGTTTTGCTTAACAATAAACACCTCATAGTGGAAAAAAGACCAAGGCCAAGACTCACCCAAACATGTTTTTATGATTTCAGCCAGGCATGGAAATCTCAAATTCTTGGCCACCAAAAGTGGTGGTTACTATGGTTTCATGAACAGGTGATGTGGACTGGCTAATGGCAGCGGGAAGTGTGCATGGACAGGAAGTCAAGTGAGAAGGAATGGATCGGTGTCTCCTTGCAGAAACACTTTTTCTTTTTGCTTGTGCAGGTTGGGAACCCAAACTAGCAGGTGTTACATAGACCCAGAACATGATGTGAACTTGTTACACACTTCATTTTAGCATCTTTTTCTAAGAAGCTGCAAAACAATCTAACCCACCAGAGGAAATAACTGAAACGAGGAATTTCAGGAAGGACTTGCTCTGCACTTCAGGTGGAATATAAATTTGGGCAATAAAAGTTAGAGGAATTAACTCATGTATGCACAGCAGCACTTGCTGGTAGAGAGTAAAATTCCGTCTTGTTTGTTCTTTCAATCAGGACAGGGGCTTCAAGAAATAATTAGTATCTGTCAAGATGTCAGAGGAGTTTGGGAATCTATGGATGTATGAAATACCGTTGCTCTTTGTTAGACATTTTAACAACCAAATCACATGTGAGGAAACTGGGTTCTAATGACTAGAAAGGTATATAAGGCAAATCACGATTAGACATATCACTTCTGTTTGTCATCATGGGAAATTGCAACCCAGCGTTCACAGGTCCTCATCAAACTGAAATTGAACTCTCAGCATTGTATCTGCAGGTATTTATAAGCACTACTGAGTCTGAGAATTCTATTCACATAAATCCTTCCAGAATGGTTTTGAGTCAGCAATGACTACCACTATTCGACTAGTCAGAAGCATCAAGAACCTACCTTCCCTACTGATTTGCCATAGTGGTTCTAGACATGACTTAAGTATATTAGTTTCTTAAGTATATTAGTTTCTAATATACTTAAGTATATTAGTTTCTGAAAAGATAGTACAGTAGATAAGGCCTTGCACACAGCCAACCCGGGTTCAATCCCCCTCATCACATATGGTCCCCTGAGCACCACCTGGAGTAACTCTAGGGTGCCGAGCCATGAGTTACCCCTGAGCATCGCCAGATGTGGCCTCAAAACCAAAACATTGTATATTAGTTTTAACACCACATTTGTGAATTCCCCAATGCCCCAGTATGCATGCTTGGGTGTGTAAAGAAATGGCAGGATGGGTTTCCCTGGGCAGAGGAATTTTAGCAATAATTACATGAAAAACCTATTTCTACAGCACGACTAGAGAGAGGGAGTGAACAGTAGAGGCAACTTTCAGGCCCCATCTCATACAGCTGCTTCCTTTCAGGACTGTTAATTATCTGGTCTCTTTTAAATCCATCTCCAGGGAGAAGCTGAGTCTTAAATAGTAGCTCTTCCAAGGACCTGTAGATGTCATTCAAACTTCAATGCACAAAGAAAGTCTCCATCAGGGGCACCCACCTTCCCTGAGTTGTTCAGAGTGGTCCCCTTGCTCCCCCCACCCCAGTAAGAAGATTTAAGAGAAAAATTGAGGAAATTTAGCTCATGTTTTCCTAGGAAAGCCAAGCTGATTGTATTATCGACTGTCTACTGCATTAGCAATTTCCAACTGAATTACAAACTGTTTCCCTGCATTATATTGCTATTGTTCAATACCGTTTTCATTGCCCTAATGAAACAAAGCTATATAATATAACCATAAAGTACTGATTACAGTTAACCATAATGGAAGAGAGAGAAGAAAAAACCTATTTTAAAAATATGTGAAAAGAAAGATAAGAAATACTAATATTCAGCATCTCCGCCCCCCACCTGGCTTTTTGGATTGAAATCAAAATAAATCCCACAAATTAGTTCTTCTTTGTCTTCTAACAATATAGATGGCATTTCACCTAAGAGAGAGCTTCCAGGTTTCCCAAAGAGCAAAAGTTCTCCAGGTGTTACAGAAATAAGAATGTGAAATCACCACACCTTAACAATGCCTTCCTCAAACTGGAACACTGAACGTTCCGGGGTCGGGGAGTCAGGCGCAGGGACAGCACGCATGTGCCAGGCCTAAGCCCTACCCCTGGCATCTGTGCCGTGCTCCTCATGTTCCATGTAGCTCCAGGCCCACACCACTGGGCTGAGTGTGGCTGGGGACGCCCCCTCCCAGCTAGATCACGCCTACCAACACTCGGAGCTCCCCGACATCCCAAAATAAAATGCCTACTTCATACCACGGTATTCTCCAACACTGGTGTGGGAAGGAAGAGAGAAAGTGCAGACAGTGTGGGGTCCAATCCCTGCATATGGTTCCTCAGCTTCTCCAGGAGTGTCTCCTGAGTTCAGAGGCAAAAGGATGCCGTGAGCACCCCAGTTGCAGTGGCCCTCTGTCTCCCTCCCCCGCCCGAAGTGACCCAGAATATTTCTGAAGAGCATGAGGAAATATTCCCATGTTCCCTGTGATGCAGGACTCCCCTAGCTGCTGCCAAGCCCCCTGGAGAAGCACATTAGGAGAGGAGCAGGGCCCTGCTCATTGGCCACATACAATCAACCAGCCACAAACAATCACGTGGCTTTCCTGGGTTGAGAAGTGCCTGAGAGCGGGGTTGGAAACTTGGCAGGCCCTGTACATTCTGCAGCTTTCCTGATTTCGAAGCTTAAACAAAGCTTTTGGAGGAGGAAGAGGCAGGAGGGGACATTCCGGTGTAGCAGCTGTAGTCACAGATACTTGCCTCCCTGTAGCATCCATCCCAGAACCATCCCAAGTGCTCAACTGGTAGAATGGTGAACATGTCACATTGCTCACTTCTGGAGAACTCCTGTGGTTGAGCGAGTGACAACAGGGGCAGTTTAGGAAAATGACTGGATACTGCAGTTCTGTGGCTGTTGGCATTCTGGACACACATCTGAAGCTGACAGAGCCTTTCTGTTTTCTTTTTTTTATATATCAGTGCTGTTTTCTTTTTTTTTTATATCAGTGATATTTATTGATAACAAGATTTTTTAACTATGACAAAAATAGCAAGACCATTAAATAATTATTGGTACTTCACTAAGTTTGTTATTTTTTTTAGTAGAGACTAGACTACTAACAAATTGGAAAACCAAGCCATAATTTAAGGGGAAAATTATCATGTAATTTGTGTAATAAAGGACTTTACTTTCGAAACAAAAAATTTTCAAAATTCAATTACAAATACACAAATTATACACCTAATAGTCAAAATATTTATATTTATTTAAGAAATTTAACTATTAGTCTGTGAATATAAACATGTTGTTTGTAAGCATTTTTTAAAAGTTTTTTTTTTCTTTTTGGGTCCCACCCGGCGATGCACAGGGGTTACTCCTGGCTCTGCACTCAGGAGTCACTCCTAGCGGTGCTCAGGGGACCATATGGGATGCTGGGAATCAAACCCAGGTTGGCCAAGTGCAAGGCAAACACCCTACCCGCTGTGCTATCTCTCCAGCCCCTTAAAAGTTTTTTTATTGAATCACTGTGAGATAGATCCATACAAAGTTGTTCATGATTTGATCTGTCATACAGTATTCCAAAACCCATCCCTCCACCAGTGTATATTTCCTAGCACCAGTGTCCCCAGGTTCCCTCTCATCGCCCCCACTCCCTACCCCCTACCCCCTACCCTCTACCTCCCTCTATGTCTATAACAGGTGCTCTCTCCCCACACCTCCTTTTGGGCATTGTGGTTTGCAATATCGATACTGACAGGTTATCAGGAATATCCCCTTACCTACTTTTAACCCTCAGATCTTGTCCATCCTGATCATTCTCAGATATTGTCGATTGTAGTGCCAATGTGGAGACAAATTCAAGTGCCCGAATGCCAGTGTCTGAGGCTAGTTCCACACGGACACATTCCAGCCGCAGAGCCTGTCTGGCCACCTTTGCATGACAGGTGATATCCCCACACAGACACAGACTGAGTTATATACCTAATAGGTGTCTGAGTTGGGTGGTTTGGCATAGTATTAATTCTCAAATTACTTACAATTTCTAGTTTGGGCACTCCTGAAAAAAGAAGGGCTAACAATAAACCTCATGTTATCTGTGAGATCTCTTTCAATAATGTGTATTGCTTGAAAGATGAACGAGAACACACATTTATCTTTTCCTATTATAGTGCTAATTTATGCAAGTTCATTTGCCTTTTGTGGCTATTGATTTGATTCTTGTTGTCTCATCGCCTGTGCTCCATTAGAATCCTCGCTGACTTAACAATAATGCAAAGGCAGACAAAATTTGTACAGATTTTTATATGCTCTTGCATCTACAGTCTTCTTAAAAGTTTGCGCAAGCAAGACAGCATAAGCAGAAATCATGGATGACATGAACAAGTATTTCACTGCATCAGAAAGAAAATCTCCGAGAGGCTGAGAATACTTAATGGTGGAACTTCTCTTTTCAATTTTAAATAGTCATGTCTGAACATCTGAAAAGAATACTCTGCTCGAGGCACACTGCAATGAAAATAGAAGTGCAATTTGAGATTACAGATTATAAAATCAGTAAGCACAGCTGCTATGAGCAGGCCAGGGATGGCTCTTCTTTTCTCAATCCATTTGTGTGAGAAAGTCAGACTCGGAAGAAAAATATACTTCACTGCAGAAACTAGCTACTGGGTGAGGCCGCAAGAGGAGGATTTTCAGACACGGTTTGCTATTTGCTTGTACCCATTCTCAAAGACTGTTTTAGACTGCTTTAATTTGGGGTTTCATTCTGGAAGGAAAAAATTATATGCAGAGATCACCATATTTTTTCAATATTTATTAGTTTAAATGTTTTCTCTTTATGGGTTGAGAAAAAAATAGAGGCAGAGGAGTGGAGAGAGAGAGAGAGAGAGAGAGATAGTACCATGGGAAAGGCACGTGCCCTGCACGTGGCAGTTGTAGTATTTGATCCCCAGCACCACATGTAGTTCCCTAAGCCCCTCCAGGAGTGATACCTGAGCACAGAGCCAGGAGTAGCCCAGAGCACTGCAGGATGTGGCACAAAAACAAAAAATAATGATAAATAAATCTGATTTTAGACTAAACTAATGATAAAATGGCCAGCTTCAATATAAGAGTCCCAAAGTTGCCATCTTGAGATATGATTTTTAAAATCAAAGAGTATTTCAGAGGTCAAAGTCAATAGTACAGTGTATAGCCCTCTCGCCTTGCATGCAGTTTACCTGGATTTGAGCCCTCGCACCTCATATGGTTCCCCAAGTTCATAAGGAATTATCCCTGAGAGCAGAGTCTCAGGAGTAAGCCCTTAACACCACCAAGTGGGACCCCCCCCAAACAAAGCAAAATACATTAATTACAATAAAATAAGAGTATTTCAAACCACTTTGCAGACATGTCCTCCGTGGAAAGGATGGGAACTATTTCTTGTTTTTCACATTACTACTTTACCAGTATATACAAAGGGCAGGGGAAATAGAATGTCCCATGAGAAACTCTGGTCTCTTCCTCAGGAGGGTGCCTGGCCTCCCTATCCGCCAGCGAACTCTCCTGAGTTGCTCTGCTGATGAGCAAGAGACTTCTCAGCTTATTGAACATCCGTGAACCGCTCCAGCAGGGATGCCCGGCAAGGCAAAGAGACACCTGGCAGGTGGTGAGCTGAGACACCCAGACTCTCTGAGGATGGCGGCAAATCGGACGAGATGTCCGCGAACACTAATAGGTGTCCTCAGAGCCGCCTGGGAGGTGTCACTAATAAAAAGTGGAAATCAGAGTGGAAATAAAATCTCATTTCCAATCCACCTCATGGCACCTGGTTTTTCAGCACATATGGTTTGTAAAGTTTGCTAATGTCTGGTGGTTATCAAGGAAATCAGAGTTGATTAAAGATATTTCAACTTTATCTTCATTTCCCAGACTTTGCAGACATCATCTGATAACTGAGAAGAAGCAGCTATCTTATCGGCTGTGGCAGCAGTGCGGGACAGAGGTCAAGATAAAGAGCCATCTGCCTAGCTTCAAATCTGGGCTCTGCTGCTACTCACGGCTTAACCCTGGCAGGCGGCTTTATGGCTACATGCCTCAGTGTTCTGCCTGTACCATTAGAAGCACAGCAATGCTTTCTGCCTAAGACATTTGTTAAGAATAAATAAATGAGTGAACGAGAGCTAAGCAAACGTGCTTAGTGGCTGACAAATGGTGCAGGTAAGAGGAGTATGTGTAGTTCTATTATATACGTATTAGAAATGGATTTTGGACAACTAAGACGTGTTTCTAGGAGAAACATCTTGATAACTTTAAAGATTTTCAAAAATAAAAATATGGAGCAACACTTTGAGTAGGGAGAGTAGAATTATAAGGAACTCTGGTTTAGGAAACAAGCAAAAATAATTTCCAAAGGAAGTTTGCAGAACAGAGATGAAAAACAAAGTATCTTTGAAGAACAGCTTATGTACAAATGAAGACAACTTTGTCACAGTTTGGGTTTTTTCCTTGGTTTCCTTTTGTTTTATTCTTTGGGGCCACATCTGGAAATGCTTAAGGGTAACTCCTGGCTCTCCCCTCAGGAATTCTTCCTGATGGTGCTTGGGGACCATGTGAGATGCCAGGGATTGGACCCAGGTCGGCAGTGTGCAAGGCAAGTGCTCAACCTTCTTTATTATCACCACAGTCCAACTTTGTCGCATTTTAGAAGTGTGTTAGATACATAAATACTCAAAGAATGGATAGGAATTGCTCTTGTGGTATGACTGCAGGGATATAAAAATCTTTTTTTTTTGAGGGGTGGGCCACATCCAATGGTTCTGAGGGCATACTTATGGAGGTGCTCAGGAGACCCTATTGATGCCAGGGATAGAATCAGGATCGGCTTTGTGCAAGATAAATGCATTAACCCCTGACTCTCTTTCCAGCCCCACAAAAATCATCTTTACACAGAAATACCTTCCCAAGAGTAAACTTCAGTTCTTAAATACGTGCAGAGTATTATTTTGTCTGGGGGAGAAATCCGACTTGCCAGCTAATGCATTAACATATTTTCATTTATCTGACTCATTAATATCTGCCATGTAGCAGAGTTAACCCCCTGAGAGACTATCAGGAACATTTATGGCAAAATTTGATGAAAAAGACCAAGTGGATTGAAGGCCAGGGGAGAGGGCGGCAGGGAAGGTGCCGCAGACAGGAAGACAGTAGTAGAAGGAGCTGCTTGGGAAATACTCAGGGCGTCTCACCCCTGCTGAGCCAGCTCCATACTCCATCAGAATATACACACCAATATCTACTATTTCTCTGCTGGGGGCTGGACTCAACCTCTAAAATCACACTTCACTAGGGCAATAGGAGAGTGACTTTCCATCCTTTCTCTGTGGGATTTACTTTGCACATCTCTCTGTCTTTTCCTCTGTTAATTACTTCATCCATCCCATACGCAAGCACTGACTGGCTGTTGTAGCCGGACATTGCTTCTGAAGGGAGAGAAACCAAACATGACCAGGACACAGCCCTGTCTGAGGAGAGGGAGATGCTTTCGTCTCAAAGCAGTCATACAAATAAATCATGTGACAGAATGTGACCAATGTGGTCTGGAAAAGCTGTTGCAAGTTAGAATCAGTAGAGACTTTGAAGGTGTGCAGGATAAGGGACAGAATTCTTCCAAGAGGAGGCAGGGGAATGGCTTTCCAAGGCAAGGTGACAGCTCCAAACCCCGAGGACTGTGAGAACAGAAGTTTGTTGAGAGGGAAATTACAATGAACATTTTTAACTTAATTTTAAAAGGAGCTGGGCAAAAAGAAGAGAGAGAGAGAGAAGGAGAGAGAGAGACAGAAAGAGAGAGAGAAAGAGAGAAAGAGAGACACAGAGACAGAGACAGAGACAGAGAGGGACATAGAGACACAGACAGAAAGAAAAAATGTCATAGAGGCAGGTTGAGGAGGGGAACATGGCAGAAGGGAAATTGGGGATATTGGCTGTGGAAAATGTGCACTTGTGGAGGGCCGAGTGTTGAAATCGTGTACGACTGAAACCAAACTATGAAAAGTTTTGTAACTGTGTGCCTCAGTGTTTAAATTAAAAAAAAAATAAAGGAGCTGGGCAGGCAATGAAGAAACAAAATTTTTAAGAAGGTGCAGGACATGATTAGACTTGTATTATTATTATTATTATTATTATTATTATTATTATTATTGACTTTTGAGCCTCTCCTGCACTCCTAATGGTGCTTGAGGAAACTATGTGAAGTAAACCAAAGTCAGCTGCATGGCAGATGCCTTAACCTCTGTACTACCTCTCTGACGCTTCCGGATTCATATTTTTACTTTATTTTATTTGGGAGCCATTGTCATTGTTGCTCAGGGCTTCTTCCTGGCACCATGCTGAGAGGTCACTCCCTAGCAGTGCCAGAGAGACTCTGTGTGGTGCCGGGGATTGGACCAGAGCTAGTCACACCCAAGCCAAGGGCCAAAACCCTGTATTATATGGCCCCTGGATTTAAAAAAAATTTTTTTCAAATTAAAGGAAAAAAAGGGAGGTGAGTAGTTGGTGCCATAGCCAGCAGTACTCAGGGCTTGTCCTGGCTCTGTATTTAGGAATCGCGCCTGGCAGTGTTCAGGGTACTGGATGAGGTGCCAGGATTGAACTGTGGTCAGCCTCGTGCAGAGCAGTGCCTTAGCTCCTCCTTGCACCATCTCCCGGCCATGGATCTGCATCTGACAGAAGGAGCTGGGTTGGAGCCTCACCTGGTGGTGCCCAAGGCTTACTCCTGGCTTTGAGCTGAGGGGTCACTCCCCAGAATTGCTGGAGAGACCTGTGTGGTGCCAGGTTTTGGATCTAGTTACACGTGCAAAGTAATCCTATAGCCTGCAGTATCTACCTGGGCGATGGACATGATGAACCTGAATCAGGGCCTTTGTGGTACGAAAGAAAAGGCAGTGAGCAAGAGGAAAGTTGTAGAGAAGCAACATGAAGTTGAAATGAATTCCCAACATTTGTCCACTGTTCTGCAGATCTTAGGTACTACCACACATGGTAGAGGTTACTGTGGTTTGGCAAAAAAGTAAAAAAGTAAAGGCCCTCCCGTTGATCATCAATTTGCTCGAGCGGGCCCAGTAACGTCTCCATTGGAGACTTTGTTG
>JAOXYA010000018.1:71291556-71305639 GCA_028565675.1 Sorex palustris
ATTTACTTCAAAAAATTTTATGTCACTGCAGCTACAAAATGTCAGAGTACAAGAGAATGAGAAGAGTGAAGCATTTTGATCTGAGGAACTAAAACTTGGTCCCTTGTTTTCAGCTCAGCCTCATGGACAGAGGATGTTATGTTTGGGAAATTGCTCGAAGGCCTATGATAGCTTTCAACAGAGATTTCCATCTACCTGATGAATTCAAGAAAATTCCAAACCCTTAACCAGTGCCTTCAGATGTAACTGCCAGGCCACTAATATCAAGCTCTAATGTCCTTGTCGTGGCCCGACGGATCTGGTCCCTGTCAGCATCAACAGGGTTGGCAGAATATGGTGTCACGGCAGGCAAGAAGATTTATACACAGAGACCCCAAAATTTCCAGTCCTTTCTGAGGATGCATTTCATCTGGTATCCGTGCCACCAACAAATGACTGAAATTAAACACACCCTTCCATCCTGCTCCCCCTCACTTAGATCATGCATACCTGTCACTGTCCAGGAAATTCACAAAAGATGCATGTCAACAGGCTATTAGTGAGAGAGAGGAAAAAATGCACATGAAACACCTTCAAACTGTAGCCTCTGACCTCCTTCAGCTGGCACATATTTTAAATTCCTTGTGGGATGAGACCGATTAACAGCTACACAGAACTGAACATGTGGCTCCTGAGTCGAGTCTGAGCAGCATTTTCCATGAAAACTCTGGAGCCGAATCAGACATTCTCTGTCTACCTATCTCTCGACAATGCTTTTATCAAATAAATTAAAAAACATTACGATGGGGAAAAGTCTCCAATTCTACATTTGACTTCTGATTCCATTTGCTAGGATGACAGAGAGGTATTTCTGGGAGACAATGAGCCTGTCCAGGCTCGCTCTTCACCAGTTAATTCAGTGAGAACTGCTCCTTTTCCACGAGCCTCGTAAATGATGTGTACAACTAGCACTTTGGTCACGTTACCATCCATTACCATCAGGATAACTTTTTTTTTTACATTACTCTCTGGATGGGGTGCAGCCAAACTTCGGGTTTGGAGGACCTCCCACAGAGAAACACCATCCACTGACAAAAACACTTCATACTCTCCTATTGTTTGCTTAACACAGCTTTTGCTTTGATGGACAGTATACAAATTAGAGGCTTGAACTGTCCCTTCAGCTTAAGCCCTTCATTGAAGAAATAACCCTAGGAACCCAGCAGTTTAGGAGAAGGCTCCTGAGAATTCTGGGTGGCAAGTGTGTGGTTCAGCTTCAAAAAAGAGGTGTCCATACACATCAATCTAAAGTTAATTTAACCTAAGCTAACGAGGGTGTGACATATATTTTTATCCCAAAGCTCTAGGCCATTTCCCACATATCTTTCTTAACATGCTGAAACTTGCTTAAGCACTAAAGGAAAAAAGAAGTAATGACTGTTTAGGTGCTGTCAGGCCGTGCAAATCAGTTCTGGAAGCAGCCAGCTGTTCTGCACTGTCATCTATCCAGGCAGGCATGTTGGAACATGAAAAGCAGTGGGTTGTGGTGCTCTCTATCTAGGTCAAGGTGTGAAAAGCGTATATGCAGCTGCCTGCAAACACCAGCAAACTTTTCAATCATGCTAAAACTCTGGGAGCTGAAAAGCATTGTATTTTCAGAAAGATGCTCTGAAACCAAAACCTTCTGTGGCCAGACCAGCGCCTAGGCATTTGTGTAAGTTGAAGCAATCAATCATCCTGGCCCCAGCAAATTCTGTCTGGTCCTGCTGTTGCTTTGGATGGGAGCTGAGGCACTGTGGCACGGGCTCCTTCCCTGCTCCGTGAAGGCTAAACACTTTCCTGTTCAAGCTTTCCTCTGGTTCAAGCCGGCCCTATAAGGACCTGGATGTTTAAAAATCCACAGCCCTTAAACACGAATTCTGCCCATGGGCCCAGTAAGTTTTCTGTGAATCTGGTGACCCTCCGTCATTTTGACTTTGTGTAGTGGCGTGGCCACTGCACAAAACTGACCTACACAGGCATGGGGGTCCTTTCTCTGGGGACTGTCCATGTTGGCAAGATTCCTAGCAAACTCTCTGGTTTCCCCCCTGCCTCAGTCAGCGGGGACCACAGCTCAAATGCCCACCAGCGGACCTACATGCCTTTTCTTAAACAGGCTGCCAGTGTCTAAATTCCAATTGTTGGTAACTTTTGTGACTTTGCTGGTTCAACTACTTTTGCTGACCTATTATAATCCAAAGTTATCTCCACCCATAGAATGTTCATTTGCCACTTAATATTGCACTCCATAGAAGTGAGAGAAAAACAGCTAAATAGTCTTTAGAGATAAAGGTGTTTTATTGGGCCTCTGGCCTTATTAGTTCCGTGTTTCCAGTTTAATTTAAATAAGTTAGCTGGCTAATTAAAAAAATTAACAATTAACTTTTGAAAAAGTCAACTAACTAAAAAAATCAAAGACAACTAATAGCTCATCAGTCACCACACACTTGGGCAGCGAACATTTCACATGCATAGTATAGAGCATACTGGATATAACTTACTGAATTTATATAATAATTTAGCATCGAGATATTAAATACAATATTTTTTCATACTTTTATTGTGAGGCTGAGACTGGGCCATGCACTGCACAGGTCTGCAGGAAAGACCTCTGCTGATCACAGTCCCTGCTCTGCCCTTCACCTCATTACTTATGAGTACTTATGTACTCATGAGAACACCTTTAAGAAGTAGGTGTCATTATTCCTGTTCTGCAGATGACGCAAATGAGATGAAGTGAGATTCGAGAAGGTGGCCAAGCTGCTAGCAGAGCTGAGATTCAAGTCCTCTCCTCTTTCCCTCTAACAGATGGTAACTGGAGGCTTCTTCATTTACTGGTGCCTATCCCCGGTGATGCTCTGGGGATCCATCTTCCCTGTGCTGGAGAGTCTGTCCTGGTGGTGCTCAGGGGTCCATGTGGTGCTGGGAATTGAACCTGGGCCTGCTGCCTTGCTCAATCTCTCCAGCTCTCGCCCAAAATTGTTATGCAACCCCAGGTATATAAAATAAGCATAAAAGTAATAAAACATGTACTAATAATAAATCAAAAATTCATTTTTCAATGACACCCCCATAGGAATCAAAGGAAGAACAGTGGAAGCAATGTTTATTATTGAGCTCTGTGACCCAGTAGGGGTAATGACGCAGCGCATAAGAAGTGAGCTCTAAATCATTGTTACTTCCTACTAGATTTTGGACACAATTTATTTACTGTTGGGCTTGGCTGCCAAGTACTGAGAGCTAAAGGGAAGTAAAATATGACCTTTGATGTATGCTTCCCTCATCTCTTCGCATTTTAACGATGATTATTGTATTATGGTCCCCCATGATAGACTTTCGGTTGGTCACTCACAACTTGCACTAACTGTATTCCCATGGACCTGCCATTCCAGCGCATGGCAAGTTAGAACTCCTGGGCTCACTGAGTTCAAGGCTGTCTCAGGGGGACAGACACAGCAGCTGGAATTTAAAACCTAAAGATGGGCCCAGATATATTCTTGGAGCTAGGGAAAAGGTCTCTGAAACTCAAAGTTTGGGCCAGAGTTACCTCAAGTTAGCAGGAGCAGTGTTGGGAGGGCTCTGAAGAGAAAGAGGACACCGGCAACCTGGGCTAGTTAATCCATTTTGGAAGCAGCGAGATAATAAATCATAGTTATAAATAAACACTTCGTTACATTTTGTGATGCAGAAAACGGAGCGCTAGGAAATCCTAATGTAGGTCAGTTTCATGAATTACTTGCTGAAATCAAAAGAGAAGCTGCACTGACTGGCTCCAACAGAGATCCTGGTAGGCATTTGTTGGAGGGCCTGGGGCTCCCTGTGGAACAGGGAGCTGTTCCAGAGGTTGGTGTATCTGCCTTTCTGTTATGTGCAACAAGAACTCAGATCACACATTATAGGGAGAAAAGAGAAGAACTTGGAAACTTCAGAGTGTTGCTGCTCATACTAGCCTTCTAATCTCTATTTTTCTTTTTTCTTTCTTTTTCTTTGGGTGGGTCACACCCAGCAAAACACAGGGGTCACTCCTGGCTCATGCACTGAGAAATTACTCCTGGCGGTGCTCAGGGAACCATATGGGATGCTGGGAATCAAACCTGGGTCAGCCGCGTGCAAGGCAAACGTCCTAACCACTGTGCTATCATTCCTGCCCCTAGATCTCTGTTTTTAAATCCCAGTTCTTTACATTGGCTCTCTTGTGACAGAGCTGGTACAAGGAGTTAAGGTACCCACTCTGCGTGCCGTCAAGCCCTGTTCGATCCCATACACCACATATGTGCCCCAAGTACTATCAGGAATTATGTACTGAAAACCTGAGCACTGTCTGGGTCGCCCAAGAACAGAAGCAAAAAAAAGCTCTCCAGACACATCTTGATTTTGACCTTGACACTGGGATAAATTTTGTTACAAGTGCCCGCCAGACAAGTCCTTGCTTGAAACACTTCTTCCTATAAGCTTGCTTTTTCTCAAATAGGTTTTTATTTTTGAACTTTAGGTATCAATTGGAACTCCCATCTATATCTATTAGAATCTTATTAATACTAGAGCTCTAACATTAATTGATAACTTTAAGTATTAGAAATGTGGACTTATGCAGAACACAAAAATCTGAAGTGCCCCTCAAGGTCAGAGCAGTAGACAAACAGGCTGGTGTGCAGAGGGCCACTGAGCAGTCGGCCATCCAACACCCTCATTGGAGGCGTAGGAACAGGGACAGAGGAATAATCACTCGGTAGAACCCAGTAATAGGTTCAAACCATTCCTTCCTGAGACTATACCTGGCCTCTCTCATGAAACTTCTTGAAAATGAGCCCTGCAGGACAGTTCCCAGAAATCCCCTTTTTGGGTGTTGGGGATGGGGGTCTCAATGGCACTCAGAACTTGCATTCGACCCATTGCCACAGTCATAGCTGCATGCAAGAAGAGTGGCTTCACCATGGGACTGTGTCTCAGCCCCTGGGTCAGCCAGCGTCAACAGCCAGGACTCGCCACCTGCATGACACCCAGCTGGAAGCTGGAAGCTATGGTGGTACTGCAGTCACTTCCTGGGCTTTCTTCTACTCCATTCAGCACAACTCAAAAGCTCGTTCTTGGGAGATGGCCAGTTACTGCAAAGGCAATGTTTTCTAATGCAGTTTGACTTTGCTGGTTTCATGCTGTCACTTGACTCAGGAAAGACAGGAGATACACAAGGGACAATGAAAGCCAAAAAGAATTACGTGTTCGACTCATAGGGAGAAACAATAGCCTTCTCTATCCCCTCACACAATAATCTATATTAGAATAAACACACAGAACAATGTGCAAAGATTTGGAATGCCTCTTATTCGTGTGTGTGGTGCCGTAGATCAAACCGAGATCTTAGGCATGCAAGGCGTGCATAGGTACCACTGAACCGCATCCCTGGCTCAATACCTGCTTTTCAATGCTATAACTGCTGTCCTCCTACTGATGGAGCCACGTCAATAGGAAATTCAGGACTAGACACAGAAAAGACATTCAAAAAGACATTGTGAAAATGAAACCAGCCCATGGAGCAAAGGATTATGGGCCCAAACTATCTGTGCTCCAAGTCTTCTATTATCGCCTGCTGACTATTTCTGCTCATAAGGGACCGTGAACTATCCATGAGTGCAAAATGGATACAGCACAAATTGATTCAGCAACATCACACAGACATGTATGAATAATGAGGTTCAGTTGCAGCCACAGCAAGAGTATCAGTGTAACTGATTTATAGAAAAGTTGACTGGGTAAAGCCTCCCTCTTAAGAGACAGTATCAGCTATTTCTTCACTCTTTTGGGTAAAAAAAAGAAAAAAAATCAGAGCAAACTCGGACCCTTTGGATTTCTGGGAAAAGCTGGACAGGGGACAGGGCACAGCCACCTCATGTATCTTAACCTAAGGGAGGAGGAAGTGTAAGAGGAGGGAGGGGGAGGAGGGAGATGATACCATAAAGCTTAAGACGCATCAGAGATGCTAATCAATTTCAAATTCCCCAAGGAATTTATAGGGGTGTGTCTGACTACTAGAGGGAGATAGTTCGGCCATTAAAACCAGAGAAAATGGGCTTCTCATTAACCCTTCTGTTAGAAATATCCTAGGGTATTCAATGAGCAAAACGAAAGCATAGATTCCACATTAGCTGTGCAATCATGGTGGTGAAGGTGTTGGCAAGCAAAAGAACCATACAACCGCCCAGGCCTAACATCCCACTATCTTCAAAACTTGCCCCTGACTCCTCTGTTTTCAGACTAGGGAAATTTGAAATTCTGAACAGCTGGCCATGAAAACACACGGATTAGGTGGTGCCTCTAGTTTTCTCCCTCCAATCGCCAGGCTCCTGGAGGCCTGGATATTTCAAACTCAAGGAAAGAGAGAATAAGGGAAGGGTAAGGTTTTCTGAAAGACTGAGAGAAAATAAAAGTATGGGTTCAAATGCCCATAATGACCACGTGTAGTTCTACACAATTTTCAGATGAAACAAAGACAAAATATACAGAGGGAGAGATTAAGCTGTTGCAGGAGGGAAGCTATTCCACAGAATTCTTGAAGGGTACGAAGGTACCACTTAGGAAGTCACTGAGTTCAAGCTCCAAATAGCATCTTTGTGAATCCAGTCAATACACCCCTAAAGAGAGGCCCTACATGCCAGATATTAAATACAGACAAAAAGACCCTTCCTACAGGTTTCGACTTAGATGAGCGAGTGAAACAAACCAGCACTCAGCCAAGAGGACCTCAAAAGGCCTAGAGATGCAGCATTGCTGCTAGAGGGCAAAGCGTTTGATTCATACATGAATAATAAAACATCCCGTTACTGCCTGTCTAAATAAAGCATTACTCCAAAAGTGGCAAATATCAAGCAAATCCAGCAATAACTTGATTAACCTATTTAGTCATGGGGGTTCACAAAAAATCAATTATTTAATATAGGCATTAAGTAAAAAAAAAAATTTAAAAGCATCTCTGATTTTATTCACTGGCCCTAGGGATATCTGTGAAATCAAAGACAACTTAACCGAGTTCTAGGGTTCTCACCAAATACTTGTAGGCACTTTCAAAGTGCCTTGAAAAAAAAAAAACAGGCAGTTTTTGCTTCAGGCTACACATTAACTAAATTCCAATGTGCACTGCATAGGGCAATCTCTTGATCAATTATTTCCTGCAACTCTTCAGAATATCCTTTTATTTTGTGGTTGGGCCCTAAGACTTCTGCAGAGATCCTGAAAATGCCAAGTTTCTCACCTACCTGCTAACACCTAAAGCTGCACGTACTTGTGCAGCTCCACAGTAAGGAACCAAGGACAGAGAACCGGAAGGGGCTGGGAGGATACAGTGGTGGAGGGGAAAGTCTGCAGATGTGAAGAGAGAGAGAGGGCAAAGGAGGGAAAGGGAAAAGAAGAGCATCTTTGGTGTACATAAACAGCATCTGGACTGAGACCCTTACTCTATGAGAAATCGAGTGAGCAAATGGCACAAATGCTGTCCTGAGGAACTGACCGCATCATTTGCAAACAGAAACGTTTGTTCCACCAGAAGTCGTCACTCTGCTGAAAGTTACTAATAAACGCCATGTGTCTACTTGGATGAACTGCACCTGAAGCTGCCCACACAGGCAAGGTCCCTAAAAAGCCAATATGCTGTTGATCTCCCGAATTCAACAAGAACACCATCATGGTTTATCTCTGTGATGGCCAGAAAAATGAGAATGTCTGGGGAAACACAAGAGACCTGGGAGCTGGGAGAGCAGTGCCTCCGGGCAGCGAACACTCTCTCGGAGAACCATCCCTGTAAGCCAGTCATCTGCTCCAGACTCAACTAAACCAGCCTCCACCCCCTCACCTTTTCTCAGCTCCCAAATAAGTTCTTTTGGTATTTAATACCTTCTTTTGAGCCACGCATCAAAAGGTTCATGAACCTGGAGATCATTCATGTGGAGAAAGAGGGGGAAAGCACAGCAAAGGTTTTGTACTGGGAAAAGAACAGACTGGCTGTAAGGTAAGAGGTTCTGACACTCAGGCTGGCCTGAGTCTGTCCCACACATTAGGGCCAGGTTTCCTCACACACGGAGAGAAGGTGCAAAAAGGAGACAAGGCGGGGGGAAGGGGGTCACACAACAGGGAGCAAGTTCAACTTCCTTTCATTCTGAGATAGCAATCTTTTAATTGTTCCAAAATATAACTGTAGTCACTCTCAAAAGAGCCTGGGAAAATTCAGTTTGCTCACTGCACTAGCAAAATTCCTCATATTTAATACAAGAGAGAGATTACAATATATAATTCTAATGATGTTAACACACTCACATATAAGCATATTAATCTTGCAGTTCTAAAGAACACGCTAGAAGTACATCACAATGACTACAGCAAGCATTGCTATATGATATATAGAAAACCTGTCAAGAGTAAATCCTAAGAGTTCTCATCATAAAGAGAATAGTTTTCTTCTTTTTCTCTTTTATTACTCATTAATTAACCGTTACCTAATTAATTTGGGGGTTTTCGTCCACACCCAGCAGTGCTCAGGGCTTATTCCCGGTTCTGCACTCAGCAATCTCTCCTGGCAAGGCTTGGAGGACCAGAGAGGGTTCAACCTGAATTGAACCCAGGTTGGCTGCGAATAAAGCAAGCTCCCCACTTACTGTTCTATCTTTCTGGCCCTCTTTTATTTTTACAGCATGACTATGAGTAGATGTTAACTGAACCAACTGTGGCAATCACTTCACATTACATATGAATCAAACCATCATGTGGGATGTCCAAAATTTATGTAGTGCAATGTTGACTGTTTCTCAATAAAACTGCAAATATGTGTGTTTCTATTTTCTTCGTGACAATGCATCTTTATGACCAGAAAATTTAGAATTTAGAATTAAAAAGAAGCTACCACCTTTCCTGGACTTCCTGCCAACAAAAACTGTTTCATATGCCTGCATATGTGTGCACCTTATAAAGCACTGAGGTGCAGTGAACAGAACAGGACGCAGAGTGAACACAACTGGCAGAAACATTTTAGAGAGCAGAAAAGAACCCGGAAATCTACTAGAGGGTATGGAAGAATTTGGCTCCATCCAAGAACTCAGGGTCTCCCCCTAAACTGAACTATGGCCTGGAGTGATTTAAGGAATGTCTTCTTATGGGAACTTTCTAGTTATCAACTTAAAATACACTGTTCTTTCTCAAGTTTCTTAATCTTCCTTCCCAACACTCCAGTGCTTCTCTGGAGTAGGCTGATGCTACTGGCATTGGCCTGGAGGGACTGTCACTTGACTGCACATAGGCACTAGGTCGGCAGAAGGGCAGGAAGCATCTCCTGCCTTCCGTCATCAGATCCCGCTATTCTCTGGCTTACAAGCCTTCAGCAAATACTGGAATGCTCAGGAGAGCATTTAGGAGTTGTCATAGCAGTTTCTGAAGCAGAAAAATGGGACCCCTTTGCAAGAAGAAGTGACAGGAAAACAACTCAGCATAGCCCACGCCAGGCAGTCCAAGCCTGGGACTGGCATGACCCTGGTGTGTCTCATGCCAGCACATCAGCTATGGTCTAGAGGCAACCGGAAGTTGGGTCCACCCTCCTGTCCTGCAAGGCTCTGCATCTCAGTCCTGACACTTGTCACCACCTGGGTCCCCACTCAAACCCTGGACACCCTGTGAGTAAAGATAAACTAACTGAAAGCGAGCAGGGCCGAAAAGCAGAATGGATCAAGCCCAGTTGTGGTAGGAGGAATGAGACACAAGGGTCAGGCTGCTTCCACACCCATGTCTGCACCTCCTCAGAGCGCCAGGGGGCTGATTCTCCAGGGAAAGCAAAGCCTCCCTGGGGCCTGGGCCTCCACCTTCCCACTTTGCCTACCAGCTCCCTTTCTTCTGGCTGGAGGAGCAGTTTCATTTCCTACCGGAGTGTTCCACAGTGAACTCTAATAACTCAGCCCTCTGCTGTCCTGACAGTTTAGTTAAACCCACAGAGCAAAATGTTACAAATAGAATCAGGGGCATAGGGGAGTTGCCCATAGGCTCAAATTAACTGCCAGTCCCCAAGTAGCTAACCTTCACTATCACACACAGAGAACTCGGGAGCAGGCCCAGATCCACAAGCAAAACTCAGTCAGCCAGTGAAGAGAGGAGACAATAAACAACTGAGATTCACCCTCCCACCCCCCAACTCCCCCTGACAGAGACCAGGTGGAACAGTGGCCATGTCCAACAGTTATTGCTCTGACTGGAGAGGTAAAGCTGCTCTCAGTGAGAAACTGCACTCTCTGTTTGTCCTTGAGCCCAGCACCGAGCTCACTGAGGCAGCAGAGCCTGAGGGGTCACACCTGTGACCCCGACATTCCATTCTATGTCACACAAAAAAAAAATTCAAGGGAAGTTTCTGAGCCATTGCTTTTCCTTAGGCCAACAGCTAAGTTTTTTGTAAATGTGACCCAAATTATGATTTAGAACACACCAGACTTCACTCTCATTTTTTCTCAAGTCCTTCCCCAGGTCATTCTTCCCTCACACAGGTGAAGAGAATGCACATCAACATTCCAGCCTCTGATGCTCATGGGAGGGCACAGACCCAGGAATAGCCCCATGAGCACACTCTCAAACAAACAATAACGAAGGATAATGGCAGAACTTTATCTAAGATGGAGACCCAAGTCATCAAAGCTAAGACCCAATTTTACCTCGGGTGGCAAAACCTAATTTCTTGTCATTTTCGTTATCTCACATCATAAGGCATGTTAGAATACTAGAAAAAGTAATGTGATGGCAGAATCCTCAAGGTGTGGTGTGGAGTAGCTCTAATGAGCAGAACACTGGGATTCTAGCATGGCTTTACTCTAATGCCTCCACAAAAATTCGTGACTTTGCCACCAACACTGGTGGTGGTGTGAAACTGAGATTGTGGTGAGAAGTGATGGCCCCTGGGGTTTGTGAAAACACAAGCACAACATGATCAAAAATCCAAATAGGTAGTTAAATCATCAAGTATTTATCCTAAAGCCTATGAATCACAGCAGCACATTTGAAAAATGCAATGATTAGGGCCAAGGCAATTAACTCAAGCAGCAGAGCACAAACACAGTCTTCGCAATGACCCTGCACAGTTCTGACTCAGCATGGCCCCTGAGCACTGGTAGGTGTCACTGCATGACCTGTTGTTGTGGCCATCGGGCCAGCACGTGCACACCAGGCAGAGGTTCTCTGGTGGTAGTCGACCCAATGCCCCCAGCACCACCGTATCTGACCCCAGTAAAATTCAGTGGATAATTAAACTGATGCTCTTTTTCTCCATGGCCAGCAATTCCAGTTTGTAGAAATGGGTCCCTCATTAAAAATGTATTGCTGCATTGTCTTAGTACACACGAAATAAAGAAAGGTACTCACTCATAGGATTCAGACAACACTGGAGCAAGACAACAGCCTAAGGCCCTCACAGTAAATAAGGAAAGAACAAACAGAGAGGTGGTGGCTACCAGTGGCCCACACTGCCCTGTGCCTGCCCTCAGGAAATAATCAGAAACACCTGGAAATAAGCACTCTGCATTCACCACTGGCTTACTCCCTTGCACTGCAGTTGGCCCCCAGAGCACCATCAGCAGTGACCACTGGGCACAGAACCAGAATAAGCCGCTGGCAGAGACCAGCATGGTCCCAAATCCAGCCCTCCCCTCCTCAAAAAGAATTGTCTTACTACCATTTCCAGCTGCCATGAGAAAAGTCTGAGCGAATCCTTACATCACATTAGCCATTCTTCTGAGAGCAGAACTAGAGTAAGACTCCCAGTTTCTCGAAACCCCAAGCACTTCTCATGGCACAGTGATCACAGACATGGAGCCAAAACTAAAGAGCGATTCCTCCCTTGGCTACAACAGTCTGTCCCTTCACTGCCAAAGCCTCGCCAGCAACCAAAGTCCCACTGTGGATTTAGAGACAATGGACAGCTCATAAATTGTGTTAAGCCATAATCTGTGTCAAAGGTGCGGGTATTAAATGCTGAGTCACTGCTATGCTTTGCAGAGATAATGCTTTATCCTCCCTGTCCGCAGATTCCAAGTCAGTCAGCAAGGCTTGGAGAGAGATAGCTCAAGTGGATCTGGGCACCAGAGGCGAGACGACAGAAATGATTTCTCTGTCCTGAATTCCTTCCCTGCTGCTACACCTCAGTAAGCCGCCATGTCTGCTTCCATGATTCAGAGGCAGGGTGGCAAGGCTGATGCAACTGGGCCAAATCTGAGCAAATACAACTCCTGCTCCTGTCCTCCTCCCAGGCCTATTGCATGATTTTTTTTGCAAAATCAGTTTCAAGAAAGAGCTTTATTAGCTTATCTTTGCTAATTCCGTCACAGTCAATAAAGTTAATCTCTTGTTCAGCTGGGGTCTACCGGAGCAGATTATGACAGCTGGTCAAAGCTAGAGCTCCAAAAGGCTCTTAGTGAGTGCTCTGTGGTTCCATCAGCCACTCACGCACAAGCTGCACTGGTCAGGGTGGGTCCACCACGGAGAAATAGAGACGAGTCAGCATTGGAGTTTAGGATGGAAAAGTGGGATAGCTGGAGTTGGAAGAGTCTCCGAGGCCAAGAGAAATGACCAAGACGCTGCCTTAAATCACAGAATTTTGGGAGTGCTTGGAGTCTTTCTTGGATTCTTCTACAGACTAGCCTCGGCTTCTGTCTGCCTCTGGCTGAGGGAGGCGTAGTCTCCATAAGGAAAACCGATCTTTTTAAGACTACTAAGAGGGTACAGAGTAATTTACATTTAAATAGGTAATTACTGAGCAGAATCGAAATATAAATCTAAAGGAATGATTATGATGGTGGAATCCCAGATAACATGACAAATGAGGGGCCTCTCAGCATCCATCAAATCTCATCACTTAAGAGCAAATTTTCAAAATGAATGGTCTAGACCTCTCAAAGCATTACGGGAACTATGGGTGATCCGTGGATACAGCATTAACAAACAGTGAATCCTAAGAAGATGACTCCTTTCAGAGTCAACAAGGGGACCATTTCATTGTGATGCTAGAGGATGTTCAACACCTCTCCGATTTCTACTTTCACCAGAGAGAGAGATCTGGCTTCAGAAACAGTCTGGCTTACTGATGGCAGAGACTATTCTACTGGGGAAAAGGAATATTTGGGAGAAAGACATACAGTTTCCATCAAAAATATTAAATAATATGAGCTGGAGCCAGAGCACAGTGAGTAGGATGCTTGCCTTGCATGTGGCTGACCTGGATTCGATCCTCGGCATCACAGAAGGTTCCCCAAGCCCTGTCAGGAGTGATCCCCGAGCACAGTCAGAGGCAAGCCTTGAGTAGTGTGATCCAAAATCACACCAAAAAAGTGACAATCTACTCGGTTCTTTTTTCAATTTAAATACATTCCAGCAGAGGTGCTGCAAGTATGTAATAAAGACTGTCAATGTGAAGAAAGCACAAGGCTGGTCAAAGTTTGAGTTACCTGGTCTCATAGCTATGCTCTATCAGCCCATGGAAGACTGCAAGTGGAGATAAGATACCTGTCCCAGCCCAAGGACAGCTGAGCTCCAGGAGGGCTTGGAAACACAGTTTGTTCTTTCTCAGGTAGAGGTGGCGAAGCCAGGCATGGCCCTCTGTCCAGGGCCATTGCTTTGCACAGCAGACTAAAATTAAGTGGCAAAGTAACAAAGCAGGCTGGCATATTTACATCTGACTTTGGATTTGATATAATAAATTCATAATCATATAAGGATAGGGAAAAAAGCACCAAAATTCAACTTTTCAAATGCAACGGCATTTTATTCTCTTTCCATCCCCTACATACGCTTCCTTGAATACACCCCAACATTGACAGCTTGGGCAAATGAAACCATCACTTTCTTTTTAAGAAGTAGAGTTATAGAAGACATGCTTTAAAACATGGGGTAAAGACAAACGTAAACAGTTTTCAAAAGGGGAAAATCTGGACTAGCCTGTTTCATCAGAAAGTTTATCATCTAGTAAAAATGAAATCATACTTACAGCTTTAACTAGGCAAGGCTTGCATTGTCAGAACAAACATGTTTTATTGGAAATAGTCTCCCTTAGGCAGAA
>JAOXYA010000018.1:71374027-71386267 GCA_028565675.1 Sorex palustris
AAGTCAGCTTGTGTAAATCGTATGTAAGCCAAGTCAGTGTGTGTAAGCTGTGTGTAAGCTAAGTGAGCATGTGTAAGTCGTGTATAGGTTAAGTGCCTTCACCCTGCACTCACTCTCAGTCTCTAAAAATAATAACAATAAAGAATTTTCAAAGCAAGATTCTTCAAAGACTGTTTTATATCTATTTGAAGGAGACGTCTGAATTAAAGTGAGGCTGTCAATCACTTTCTTTTTCACACATGACAATGCTACTCTGCCACTTTCTCATGGAGCAACGGAAACGAAGGGGGAGTTATTTCTCTGATCCAAAACTTCACACAAAGAATATCCTGACAGGGCACATGATTCAATGTTTCATTTCCTGTTTTCTTTTGAATTTGGCTATTTTCTACTCATTTATGATTAAATATACATTTGTATTTAGCGTATACAAACTCTTCAGAGGATATCATTTGGGAACATAATCGACTAGGAAGCCCATAAATTTCAGAGAGCAGAAAAATGGTGGTTTCTAACTTTTCAGATGCCAGAAGGGCCATTAAGTCAAAGTGTAAACTGCAATTCTCACGTGAAAAATTATCCTGGGTGAGACTATCGATTTGATGTCTTATTTGGAGATGTGGGGAAAAGTTTAGGTCTCATCTGGCAGTGCTCAGGGATCATTTCTGGTGAGACCAGGAGACCATATGGGGTGAAGATCAAACACTGGTAAGCCACATACAAGGCAAGTTCCCTACCCACTGGACACTCGCCCCCGCTCCCTCACTTCCATGTCTTCCCATATATAGAGAGACTTATCATTTTACTTCCCTTCCCCTGCTTTCCTTCCCCCTTGCTGTTGCTGCTTTTCCTTGGTTGCAGGACTCACACATTGGAATGTGTTTTTAGTTATTGCTTTTGTGGTGGTGCCACTGTTTCCCAACAACAGTGCCACTGGGGTGTGGAATGAGGGGTCCAACCCGCAGTCTCCTGCTTGCAAAGCAGACACAGTGGCCTGAGCAACCCTAGGCCCAGTGACCTATTAGGAAAATAAAAGTAAAGGACAACCACATCAACCATCTTCTCATGCTGCAGATTCAGAACACTTCAAGCTCAGAGCAAAGCTACAGGGTGGTAGCCCTGGGCCCCTCCTCAGAAGAGGGCAGAATATGAGGGTCCCGTCTCAGAGGTTCAAAGTTGAGAGCAGCGCAGGTCTCTTTGAGAGAAGCTGTCAGGTGGGTGGGAGGGAAGCCCAGGCACATTATATCTGTGGGGGTCCTGACATTCGGGGTAATGTAAGCCTTGTTACTGTGTGAGTCACCCTGGTAGGAGAGAGATTTAGAATGGATGCCTCTTTAACCGAGCAATTAAGATCATTTAGGAAACAGAGAGAATGGGCAATAAGGACGCCCCTCCTGGAGCGCACTCGCTGGCATTCAATCAGACATAGCCGATGACAGTTGGTGGCAGAGACACAGCGTGTGCTGCAGAAAACACCCCTGGGAAGGCTGGGACTCACCGAGCAGGCCTGGCACGAGGTCTGCAAGGACAGCGGCAGCACATCAGCCGCTGGTACCCACGCCCCAGGGAGCGGGGCACAATAAAGGGGCATATGTGTGTGTGACTACTGGGGACAGCCAGCCCAGGGCCCCGAAGCGGGTGGTGTCTGGGAGCGAAGGGGTGATCTGGACATGGATAGGAAATCAGAGAGTTCAACGCAAATGCATCAACAGGAAAAGGCAAGTCACGCATCCTTGGAAGCCACGAAAATAAGAATCATCTTCCATGCCAACTTCGGCACTGCAAAGGATGAATGGGATTGAAGAGTGGCTGGTCCCTCCGAACAAACTGCTTCCTCCTAGTGCTTCAGAGCCGAGGGGTGTGTGTGGGGGGGAAGGGGTGTCTCCATAGTGGCAGTGTTTACCACAGACATTTCCACCCCCTTTACCCACCATCTGCCCCCAGCACTCAGGGAGCAGGGCAAGTTTTATATCCACAACTTCTTTGCAATGTATAGCGCAAGGCTAGCATGGCTAATTAAACAGATGAGTAAAACTTCTATAACATTCTCAGACATGCAATAAACAGAGCCACAAAGGCAACGCCCTTATCCAACATTCTTCACAAACTAACTGCAGAGTTTATGAAGGTTAGACACTGCTGCCCGTCTCATCAAACTCCCTCTGTCTCTGAAGGTGTGGGATCCACACAGGGCCACTGATGAAGGCAGAACTGACAACATCTCAATGGCAGGTCACACATTTTCCTCTCCAACTCCTCAACCCCTGCGCAGCATTCAGCTAACCAAGGAAACATAGGTCACACCACCTCCACGTGCCCTTCAGGACCGAAAGCCGCTGAAGCTGGAGCAGAACCTGTGGCCAGTGAGGCACCCAGAGTTGCTCAGTCACCTGTGCTCACTCTCCAAGGCTGCTGCAAGAGACAGTACTGTTCAACAGTGTGCGAGTTCCAAGAACTCTTGCTGGCAAGAAGTGCCCTTGGTGGCTCTGTAATCAACTCAACTTCAGCAGGCCTTTTGCACAGACTGAAAACAACTCAAACTTCTGGAAAATCATTCATTTTCTCCGAGACACACGCTTTCTCCTCGCCTCCTAAGATCCTTGTGGAAATGATTTCTCTGAACTAAAAGAAATTTGGTTTTTGTCTGTAGGAGTTTAGAAACAGAGCAAACGGCACCTCAGCAGTTCTGACATTAATGTTTTGTCTCTAATTGAAACTCAACATCAAATAACACATTGGTGATCACGAGGGACAAACAGTCTTTGGATAAATGGAATTTCAGTAGATTTCACTAGACACAGAAGTTGAGGCTGTTTTCCATTTTTATTAAGCTATCCCCGAAGTGGCTATATTTTCAGTTACAGAAGTGGAGAGAGAAAAAGACAGCTTTCTCTCCTGTCCCGCCAGAGAAAGCAAGAAGACAACAGTCTCCAAGATAATACGATTTGTGCGGGCCGCCCTCTAGCCCTGGCTGTGCTTCCCTCATCCTCCCGGATCAATCCGCTCATCACCAGCACATCTGCTCGTGCACTGACAAATGATAAATTCCATCTCTGAATCCATAAGCAGAAAGAGGCCGGCTGATAAACAGCCATGAGCGGAAATGTATGCACCTTTCATAAGCAAGACAAATCACTCATTCTCACCAAACGCTTCCAACAGGAACACTAATTTTGTATTTATTTGCACAGCATATGTACTGCGTCCGAAGCAGTGCATTAAAAAAGATCTCAGGCAGCCAATTGCTTTGATTACATTTATTCAGCGCAGTATTACAAGGGCTCAATGGCAGAGCAATGAAACAGGAAGCTAGTGAAGACAAAAAACAACCTCATCAATGGTTTGTCAAGGCCATAGAATTTTCTGGTACATTATACACACACACACAGACACACACATACACAGACACACACATACACATACATACATACACACACACACACACACATACACACACACCCCTGATGTACACAAGACATTTTTTTTAAAAAAAATACAATACTGTGGCTGGGCATCTTAAACCTGCCATATGCCTTTCCTGCCAACCAGCAGTTATTTTTATTAATAACTCCAAGAACATATTGCGGGATTCTTTTTGTTTTCAAATCCGGTCATGTGACTCTTTTCGCCCCTGGAACACTGGGTAAATTGTAATGTTCTAACATGCCAATGAATGGCCCCTTTGAAAGCCAACTTGGTGATGAATTGATATTTGCTAAGTCCTAAGCAAGCACAGGGCTCTCTATACACTCTTCCTTCTGTGCTCTCTGCAGTGATGGATGGACGCGAGAGGCAGAAGAAGAAGTCCCAGGAATGAGCTCAAGCTGACAACCAAGCAACTACAAGTAGGCTGTTTTTCATCAAGCCGAAACAGAAGTGGCTTTTTGTATTACTTACTGTGACTTCATTCTCCTACTGTACACATAGATTATGGCTATACTGTACCCCACTAGCCTGGCTGGAAATTAGAATGCAGTAGGAAAAGCAGAGAAAGCTTCAGACCCCGAGAGGAGACCATTTAAGCAAGGCATTCTCCCAGAGATGCCAGAAATAGAAATTCATCCTCCATCTTCGCTAGAGCTCTGCCGTCTGGAGGAAGAGGAAGATGCATCTGCAGTTTTTCTTTAGTAACACTGGTTCCTTCCTACCCCAGAAGGTTCTGGAAGCACAGTACAGGTGTCATAGGATCACACTGCATCCTCCAGGCCTTCTAATAAGGAATTTTTCTGGTTAGGGATGCTGGCTTGATAGTGGAAATGCTAGGGCAAAACGCTGATGCTGCTTGAGGAAGTAGAAACCACCTCCCGGAACCAGTGTGCAAAATAAATCCCGGATAAATACTGAAGTAGTATTTATTCTGCTAATAAAATAGTAAAATGTCCTAGATAGTCAGAGTATGGGAAATGAAGAGACTGTTTTAAAAGTCTGGCCTCCCACAGGACATTTTGGGAGAGTCGGCCTGAGGGTTGATGGATACTGTAGATTAGAGCTGTGATGAGATGCAGGCTGAGTTTTAACCATAAAGAAGAATCAAACAGCATTTCTTCTCTTTCTGACAATGTATACTAATTACGAATGAGTAAGAGGTGATTGTGTACTTTTGGTTGCTTTCCTCAGAGATCTCACAGTAACATAATGTGGGTGAAAGAGTTTAAAATAGGGCCAGAAATATAATATAGCAGGTAGCGTGACTGTCCTGTATGGGCCCTGTTCAGGGTTGATCCCAGCACTTCAGTGGTTCCTGAGTTCTACCAGGAGTGACCCCTGAGCATCACTGGTCGGGCTCAAAAACTAAAAAAAAAAGAAGAAAAAAAAGAAAAACATTTAAAACAATCCATTATTAAAATGTGCTAGATTTATTTAAAACGTGTTAGATTTACTAAACAAAGAAAAATCAGAATCTAAATAGTCTTTTATAATTATGGGATGGGGGGGCAGTTTTGATGACTCCTGGTGGTGCTTGGGGACCATAATCAGTGCTGGAGATGAAACCAGGGTCAGTCACATGTGAGGAAAGCTACATTTCTGGCTCTTCCAGTTCATAATTCTTTATGTAGCAGGCTCCAAGTTCCTAGGAAAGAGTATCTAAAGACTTTATATATGATGGTCTTTGTCCAAGATACACCAAAATCAAATGAACTCTATGCTTCCACATTACAATAATAAAAATGAGATGTGGGAAGGGAAACTCAGCTTCCTCAGGACAGATCCTACAGAGCGGATGCTGGAGGCAAGGCCTCCTCAGGGTGTGAGGCCTGATCTCACTGAGGTAGAGTGAAGAAAAACTAAGTCAGGATTTTTTTCCTCTGATTAATTCTCTAAAATCTAGTATCAATATAAACTTAATGAATTAACAGACTTTTAAAACACTCTCTTCATTCTATACTTGCACTATTTGGGTTTCATAATGAATAATTCTACCATTGATGTTCCTACTATTTTCCCTATGATTTGCCTCATACGTAGCCTGAGGTGATCCTTAAATTTATAGGAACAATGGCTGAAAGTACACGTGGAGGGGGGAGAGGAGGAACTGGAGTGGGGAGAGGAGAAGGAGGAGGTGGGGAAAGGAGGAGAAAGAGGAGGAAGGAGAAAGAGGAAGACAAAAAGGAGGAGTACTAAGAAGAAGAGGAGAAAGAGGAGGAGGAGAGAAAAGGAGGAGGAAGAGGAAGAGGAAGAGGAGGAGGACTAAGAGGAAGAGGAGGAGGGGGAAGAGGAGAAGGAAGGACGGAGAGGAGGAAAAACAGGAAGAGGAAGGGGAAATAGATAAACCTTGCTTGAAATGGAGAAGACTTGCCTTGCCCTTTTATAGGCCGGCTCCAAGGCATTGTCACACCAATGATGCAGTGCTGAGATGTGCAGTTGCTGTGGGAAGGGACTGTCTCCCCCACTAGAGCTGAGCCAGTGGGATCAGGCCTGTGTTTTGAACCCTGGGGAGCACTCGCAGGCCTCCTGTCGGTATTCCTGCCTGTGGGCAGTGGTACAATGGTGCTGGTAGGGTGAGCAGCCCACAGCTTCACAGGGCAATGTGGAATGTGGGCAAGAGCTGGCCAAGCAGACATCTTGAAAAGAATTTGTTCCAGATGTATCAGAGATAGATCTGCAGAGCCCTTTGGGTCTGCATTAAGTGGTGACCTAAGGCAAACACTGAGCGGGGACACTGATGCAGGACAAATGCATCTACAGCAACATTGGGTATTTCTCCTGCACAGACTCAAGGAGAAAACATTCAAAGTTTGCCAAGAATTTTGTTTCCTAAGTTACTGATCCCAATACATTTGGAAGTAAAGAAAAAATCAGCACATGTTACCATGGTTTACATGATCATCTCAGAACCCTTATTTCACTTTTGATTAACAATAGGCTTAAGAAATCCAAAACTTTCAAATCTATAGGTACCTCATAAATAACAATCTGCCTACTAATCAATCAGGAAAGAATTCTGTCATACTCTTCATACTGAGATAACACAAACATCATTTCATCTGATGCTCACAAAGTCTATAAAACAGGCAAGGCAAGTCTATCCTTCAGTTTACACCTCAGAGCATCCTTGGGTGTGACCCAACCAACCCCCCCAACAAAAAAAATATTTTTTTAATGTTCTAGTCTTTCTGGCCATTTGCCTCAGGCATTAACCATATCCTTCAGTTTAAAGGCCAGGAACCAGATAATCATAATGTACCAAAGTCAGGGTAAACTGAGGTTTTGTGGACAATGAGCCTCATCTAGACTGAGTGCAGTCATCTTTGGATTCTGGTGAGAAATTTAGTCTTTCCAGACATGATTAAAAACCTGAAGGCTCCCCCTCTGTCCTCAGGGGTAAAAGGAAGGGGTGTGTCTGCTGAGAGTCTGCACAACCAAGGCTTTGTCACGGGGAGATGTAATTACCCCTCACTGATCACTCCAGTCACGAGGATCTAGCAACTGTTGAGGCCTTTTATATTGCTGAGATTCTCATCACTTACAAGGTACCAGGCCTGATTCCAACAGGGGCCTGTTGCAAAGTAAATAGGGACTGGTTAGTACTTGAGCTTCTCTGGAGATGCAAGTCCTTCCTTAAAAGGTAGATTTCTACCTTTCAGCTTTTATACTTGAGCCCCTCAGACACACACTCAGGACAGTGAGCAGGACTCAAGGAGGGGGTGGTTGCTATAGTATCTTAGCGCGTAAAAGACATTAGCCACGAACACTGTGAAATAGCTCTCTCCACGGGACAAGTGCACTCGGCTGCTTCCCCAAGACACCACGATGCTTTTAGATGTATTCTGAGTCCTGAAGGGCAGGAAAACCTGAGTCTTTACACAACAACCATGCCATCTTTCGGCAATATTCACAGAGTAATTTAAACACTCAGTAACCTAGAGTGTTTCCTTTAGCATGACTGAACTCAAAAATGTTGATGACAAACTGCATTTCTTTTTGTTTGCTTGTTTATATTCGGTGCCACAGTCCAGTGCTTAAGAATCACTCCTGGCGGGGGCTCAGGGACCATATGGGGTGCTGAGGATCAAACCTGGGTCAGCTACATTGAAGGCAAGTGCCTTAATCTCTGTGAAACAAAGCAGCATTCTTCTGTCTGAGTTTCCTCACAGCCCCCTCTCTAAGGGCTGACAGTCAGGAAGCTGGAGGCTTTTCCTTTCTGGTCATGTCAAGAGCAATGTTTTTGAACCTCGTTCCAAACATGGTCCCTTCTGACCTTGTCTCCTTCCTGTGTCCACCCCCACCCCATCCCCCAGTCCTACCAATTGGTCCCTAGTCCCAAGCTATGTCCCCTAATTTACACAATTTTCACTTACGCCACCCTTGGAATATCCTGAGGGACCCCAGTTTCAGAAATGTGGTAGTGATTCCCTAACCTAACTGGTGAGGGGAAACTGCTCACTGTCTACATTTTTGGCAAATTTGGCTAATCTCTCTGGGATTTTATTTCTGCCGCACAACTCAAATGAGAAGAAAGACGCATGCTTTGAAGTACAGGCAGGAGAGAAAATGAAAGGCCTTCATAATTGTTTCTGTTTTCTACTGCGAAGTAGAATGCATTTTGCTTCTACACAAGTAGAAGCCTTCTGTTAGATCTTTTGATTTGATTCCAATAAAGTACTGAACTTGTTTGTTCCGTTTCAATACTTTCACAATAATTCCTAGATTACTTCTGGGGCAAGCTAGCACTTTGGAGCTAGAAACCGGCCATGAGACCTCTTCCAAGTATATAGAAAATACAGTCGTTCTGTAACTATCAATTTGGCAACTAAAAGAAACAAAAGTAACTTTGGGCCTTAAGGTTTGTAAGAAGCTGATCTAAATTTGATCCCTAACCCCACACATGCACCCCCAAGCTTATCACTAGGAAAGATTCCTGAGCACAGAGTCAGGAATAAGCCTTGAGCACAGTCAGGTATGGCGCAAAAAAGAACAAGAGCAAAAACTTTAGTATGTAAGTACCAAATAATATAAAAAGAGGCCAGATAGTATAGTGGGTAGGGCAACTGCCTTTCACTCAGCTGATCCAGATTTGATCCCTGCACCCCATATGGTGCCCTAGTGCCTCCAGTAGTACTTCCCGAGTGTAGAGCTAGGAGCAACCCCTAAGTATCATCCGATGTGTCCCAATAAACATAGAAAAACTAACAATATGTAACCAGTATTCTGTGAAAATTGTTCCCAGTGGTTGAAGATTGGTCTTCAACAGCCAGTCCATGGACTGGTGCCAGGCCACAGGTGTGGAAAGGTTGAAAACTAGGGGCCCGTAGCCTTGGTTCTAACTGGTGATCCAGGGTACACAGTCTAGGTGATGTTCTAAGATGAACAAAGGTTGGGAAATGCTGATTTAGCCCAATAGGGACCTCCACTCACAAGGCTTTTTAATAAAACCATGCAAATCTTATAGAGCACTTTAGTGACAGGTGGTTCCCAAGGGAACTTTTACATGTGGAACTATAGGCAAACTCATTTCACAGACTCAGATACCCTATGGCCTTGGTGCTTCTCTATTAAAACAGAGAATCTTCCATAGACAGAGGTGAGTTCCAACAGCTTAAATGGTAGCAGAGCTGGGGTTGAAATCCAGGCCCACTGGCATTGCAACTTGCCCATTAAATCAGCGAGTCCTTCAGTTTCTTTGAAAGGACAAAGTCAATATTCTTGGGCCATGGAATCCTTAGACCAGATTATCCAGAACATGTAGTTTGTCAGCCCCTGCTTGAAACTCTTACACTCTTCTTCCACCTCTCAAATGCTTTACAATTTTCAAAGTAGCTTTACACATAAGCTATTTGATTATCACGACAATCTTCTGCAGCAAGGATACGGTCAATAGCTTCCTTTTAACCAGAAATAGTGTATTCCTAAAAGCTGCAGAGATGAACTCCACAGGCCAGGATGAATTTAGGGATCCACATTGAGCCCCTCTCACAACTATCTACAAATGATATTCTTCCCCACCAGTGCCCCGTGAAACAGGGTGATCAAAGCTGTAATGATTACTCCCATTTAACCCCTTACTGCAATATTAATCCACTGTTGTCCAAACTTTGAAAAGCCCATGTCTCTACACATTTAAGAAATTTCCCTGTACGGCATTAATACAAAACATGCACGAATGAACCTCCTAAGACATGGTAATTCTTTTGAGTCTGGTAAGAAACTACAAGCAGAGCATGAGAGCTTGAAAAAAGTCCACTAGGTTTAACAGAGCTGATAAACTCCTCACTATTCTCAGCCCTGTGACCAACACACTCCACTCCAAGGATAGCTACATGGCTACATTGCTCCTTTCCTACAATTGACACACTTGAAATAATATGGCTAATACATGAACATTCTACAAAACTGCTCTTTTTTTTTTCAAGCTCTGATTTTAGTAGTTATGTAACGCTGGCCATGTATGTGAGCATATTTATAGTGGCTGGTAACCTCTGCCAGGAAACAGTGGGAATGCCTGTCCCCACAGGAGCTCTATGGGAAACAGCAGAGACAGGGAGAGGAAGGGTTAAGCAACAATGACAAAAGGAACAGCATTAGATAACAGTGACTGACAGTCAGTGTGCACTGAAGGCTGCCCATGAGACAGGCACTGTTTTAGGTATGAACATACTCACATGAAAGGCCAGGTTCCCATAACTGCTAAAATCATGGTTTAAAAAATGCCCACACATGCTAGGGGAAAAGGCAGCTCAGATAGAGAAGGGAGCACCAAACAAAGGGTGTTGGGATGATCCTCGCAGGATGGGAGAAGCATGCTGAAAGTAGACTATAGATCAAACATGATTGCCATTCAATGCCTCTTTTGCAAACCACAACACCCCTAAGGAGAGAGAGAACAAAAGGGAATGCCCTGCCACAGAGGCAGGGTGGGATGAGGGGACGGGGGCATGGCAGGGATACTGGGACCCACGGTGGTGGAAAATGGGCACTGGTGGATTTGATCATTGTATAATTGAAACCCAAGCACAAAAATTTTTAAGTCTACAACTGTACCTCATGGTGTTTCACTAATAAAAATAAAAAAAAAAGAAATGATGACTTCAGAAGAAATCTAGGGTCCCTTTGTGGTGGGAAGAGAAACAACCAACATTTACTTAGCAAGCACAACATGCGCAGTACTATTTATTTTCTGTAACTCCACCGCTAATTTTAATTTTTAATTCCATTTTTAAAGAAAAAGTTGGGTTTAGTAGATTAAAGAACTTAGCTGAGATCACAGAGTAAGCCAGTGCAAGAGTAGAGAGTTGAAATCCCCATCACTGCTTGCTTAGTCCTCCTGCTGTTCATCAATTTGCTAGAGCTGGCCCAGTAATGTCTCCATTGTGAGACTCATTGTTACTGTGTTTGACATATCGAATACGTCACCGGTAGCTTGCCAGGCTTTGCCTAATGGAAGGAAACTGAGGGATACAGTGAGTTACTTGTTTTGGGAGGAGGGAACCAGCCTGTAGCTGGTATCAGAAAACCCATTTTCTAGGCTAGGGAAAAGACGGAAGATGCCAACTCATCTTGGTATGTTTGAATGGGGTGGGTGGAGGAAAGGATATGCCAGCAGCTCTGAGTTCAAGGAATTGTTGCTTGCATCATTACAGGTGAGCTGGAGGATAGTATGGTGGGTAAGGCACTTATCTTTGCATGCAACTGATCTGGGCTCAACCCCCAGCACTGCAAATGGTTCCCTGATCACCATAGGGGGTGAGCTCTAAGCACAGAATCAGGAGTAAACTTTATGCACCACTAGGTGTGGTCCAAACAATTGCCGCCGCCAACACCAACCAACCAAAGAGTTACAGGCGTATTGGATGTTGAGCCATTGACAGTAGATGGCTGGGACAAAGATAGATCTTTATATTTTACTTGTATATGGCAGGTGCTTAATAAGTGATTCTAATAGACATCGTTTGCTCAATAATGATTAAGCATCATAAGCAATGTTGATGCATTATAAGCAACAAACTGGACATCTACTATATGTTAGACATTAACTCAGGAACAAGCACAGCAAAATAGCTTGCTGCAAAATAGCTTGCATCCGAATAGAGACACAACAAACAAGTAAAACATCGTTTAACAGATGGATGGCATCCAGTGAAGAAAAGTCAGGTGGGAGAAGCAAGCTGTCTTATCTATTGGGGATCTGGGGAAGGTTTCACTACAAAGGTGGCACAGAAGCACTTGGAGGAAGTGAAGGATTTAGTCAGTGACCATCTGAGAATATCCCAGTTCAGCCAGGAACAGTGCAGAGATCACCAGAAAGACAAGTAGGGGGAGAGAGGGAGAAGAGAGGGAAGAAGAACCGGAGAGAGGGGAAGAGGAGTAGCTGAGTCCAGAGACTGTTGGCTTTCATTCTTTAAAAGTCATTGCAAACATGTTGAGTTTGATTCTGCATGATTTGGGAAGCATTTGGGCAGAAATATATTATAGCCACTCTGGCTGTTATGTGGAGCACAGCCTCTTGGCAATGAGCGGGGCTGGGGGGTGGGGTGGGGAAGGGTGGGAGAGGACGGGGCAGGGATGCTAGTTAAGAATCTGCTGCCCCCTTTGTTTATGTATGTTTCCACTTGCTTGGTCAGTGGCGTTTCATTCTTTTTATTTATTTATTTATTTATTTTATGGGTTTTTTTTTGTTTTTTTTTTAAAGATGCTTTTAGCTTCAATGTCATGGAGCTGTTTACAGTTTCCTCTATGTACCTTATGGATTCATGTCTGATATTGAGGTCTTTAATCCACTTTGATCTGACTTTTGTGCTTGGC